>JAWLRI010000963.1:6178557-6261681 GCA_034781795.1 Crypturellus tataupa | reverse complement strand
GTTGGACTAGATGACCTCTAGAGGTCCCTTCCAACCTTAGGCATTCTATGATTCTATGATTCTATGATTCTATGATACAATATTGATGAGTTTCTTGGTGAAGTTCAGAGTGTCATAAAGATAAAGGGTTGAGAGTACTTGTTTTCTGCTGAATGGATTACAAAAGGCAAATTTTGAACACAAAACCCCATTAGTAGAGCAACAAAAGTTCAAACAGAAGGCGCACTACTGAAAAATGGTATCTTTTTAATTTCATTTGGGTGGGTTTCTTTTTTCTACGTAAGCAGAGTGAATTTCACTGACAGTTACGAAAATCCATATTTTCTTGCCATTAAATATTCCTTCTACAGTAGATTCCAGGTAGATTTATAAGATAAAGTGTGTGTCCTAGTCCAATGATTAATATATAGGTTTTCTCACACATTATAGAAAATATATGCAACACTCATTCCACGTGTGTATTATATTTCACTTCTGTCATACTTTTATCTTATGCAGAATAAAACTTGTAGATTTCTAGTACTGAAAAACCATTTATCTTTCATGATAAATCATAAATTTATTTATTTATTTATTTCTATTTATAATAGCCCCTGCTCAGGGACTATTGCAGAAATTTAGTTGCAGTTGTTTCCACATATTCCATATATTGCAGAAATACATATTCCACAGAGTTCCTCAGCTATACGCATATTTCCATATGTGTTGTAAAAGCCCTACATTTCTTGTGTGCTCACAGACATGAACATGAGTGTAGAGGTATTCCAGAGCTGAGCATGATGGTTAAAAAAAAAAAAAAAACAAAGTAACCTGACAAAATTTACACAATAGAACAAACCCAGCTTGTTGCTGTCATTGTAGAAAAACAATGAAATAAGATTAGATTTCGTCTATCATTATAAATTTATAGTAACTCTATTAACATTTATGTAGTGTGTTTACAAATGAGTTACATTCAAAAGCCCTTCATAAACTTTAAATAATTAATATTACTTGCAGAAAGTAATAAAGATTTTGATTTTGCCTCATGACATTTACAAATCAACATAGCAATTGTAGCATACAGATGTATCACGCATGCATAATAAAAATCTCCTTTTGATCTCCTTGTGATGTATTTCTTTAGGTGTTACTCATACCTCGAACTGCCTGTATATGTTCTCTTTAAATATACCCAGATTAATTTTAAAAAATTTTTTAAATAAATTGGTATTTTTGATATACATATCTACAAATTAAATACATATATATACATATATATATATATACACCTATATCTGCACATAAGTGATTTTGTCATTGGGTATTTGAATAGGCTAGTGACTATCAAGGCCTTCTCCACCGTATTTTCAATGTTTTTATTAATTTCTGAATAGTCTATTCTGGAATTAATATGCAGCGACATTAAAATATCCTGGAATTAGTATTAGAGCTTAGAAAACAATCCCAAAACATTATTAAATGCATCTCTCCTAATTTAGACACAAATGAGACATCCTTCAGACAAATAATGGATTATATAAAAGGTAAACTTGCTAGAGTTTTAGATGTGTTTAGATATTTTTGTCTTTTTTTTTCCTTTAAATCCAAAGATATTTAAATATAAATGTACTCATTTGATTTACATTTATAAACTTGCATAGGAAGAATTTGCATATATTTTTGACCATATTTGCAATTTAAAGCATATAAATACTCCCAGCAAAGTCAAAGGGCCAAGACACCCTGTAATCCAAAATGTTGGGATCATTTACTTGATTAATCTAAATCAAGAATTGGATATTAAAAAACAGAAACATATGACCAAGTTAAAAAGTGTCATAAATAAAATAGAAAAAAAAAGTGTTGAGAAATAATTCCTTGTGAGTTTGTTACTCTTTCTCTACTCTCTGCATCTCATGTTAATCAGGGATCCTTAAATCTATTTGGCTATGAATATCCTTTTTTTTCTTTTTTTTTTTTTTAATGGTTAAACTCTTTTATGCTACCATATCAGAACTGATTATATATATTCAGCTATTTATAATTAACCGCAGTTAAATATGGTCATGTCCAGTGGGTTCTCAGACCTTATCTCTGCTTTATCATTAGGGCTGGCTGCTGCAAATATGAACAGAGCAACAGAGCAATATGAGCTCCCTTAGGCCTAAAAGCTGCACTGCTCTGCTAGCACAGAAAAGCATCTTTCAAAACACAGTGGATTAGCCTTCATCTAGAACAGGTAACTTTTTTCTGCATCAAAACATATGCTACTGTCTTTAGATAGCTTTGGCGCTAGAGATCCCATATCTCCAGTACATGATTGTTCATATCTAAGAGTTTACTTATCTTGTGGATCAATATGATAGTCAGATCAAAAATATGTTTTCGAATACCCGTTATCAGCAAGCTGTGCAGAATACAGCAGTACCAAATAGAGCTTCACAGGATTGTCTTTCCCTATAGAATTTATGAGAGAATGGTCTTTTATTGTTTGCTTCTTATAGTTTCTTAGAATATTTCATTTATTTCCATTTTTTCTAATTACCTAAGCAGTTTGTAATTCCTAGGTGCACTTAAGTGGGTATTTCTAATATAAATGTAATTGCTTTCATATTATTTAATTCTAGATCACTGCTTTATAGGGTTGTATATTTTGATGGCTATGAAAATAGTAATCCAGTGTTAAAACAGCTTCTATTGGTACACTTTAAGTCATTTAATAAAGTACCATTTTAGAGAAATGTCTGTCAGCAATCTGCTTTCTTAGTAATAAACAATGCAGAAAATCTGTCTTCCTGTTAATAAGATAGCATATGAGTGGATTAAGATAAATTATCAGATTCATCTTCAGCCTGAGGCCAGAGTTCCACAGGCTTAAAGGTTTATATCTAGACACATTTTTCATTTTTAAATGAGGACTCAGGGCTGAATGCAAAGGTTCAGGAATTGCCTTAAGGTCTTAACCCACCTGATCATTTGCCACCAGAAGCTGACCAAGCCAAAACTCATTATTGCTCAAACAAAATTGCTAAAAAAAGAAGTTGCTTTCTGGTTTTACATATAGCCTAGAGGAAAAAAAAATACTGTGTTTTCTCAGCAAGCATGAAAAAAAAAAATAGTTTGTTGTGTTTTTTGACGTTTGAAGTCACTCCACCTGCTGGAAACAAAGAGGTAGATATGCTAACAACAACAAAAAAGGTATCCTGTTTTACAGTCTCTGATGTGTGACTGCAACATATGTTTCCTGTTCAGTAAGATAAGAAGGCGATGTTTAGCCCAGAAGGAATATGTGGAACTATCCATGGTGCTAAAAATCAAGTCTCTATACAGCCTGAGACATTTCTGACTGGATAGGAGATGAGAAATTGTGAGCCTATCTTTGTGTGTGAAACAACACTGAAAGTATGGCTTATGTGTAGACTGCTGAAAGTCAGGCATGAATAATGTATAAATCTGTGCAGTTTTTCCTTAAATGAGAGTGTTTCACAAGGCATGCTGAAATACTGACATGCTTTCTTGCAAATAGGACCATTCACTTCATTTTATATGTGGGATTTTTTTTCTTTTTAGGCTCTTTATTATTACCACTATTACTATTATTATATTTGCATAGGTGAATTTCAATATATAAAAATATCTTTGTTCATATAATGCTTCAATAGATTGTGCATATGATTATTTCCCTATTTTTATTTTTGTTTATAGATATGCAAATACTTTAAATGGAAGATACAAAGCACGGAATTCTGTAGATATTTCTTAGCTCCTGATTTCACAGATTTCTGTTTGCTTTAGAAATCATGGGTAGCATCTTGTAGTCAATGTTTTTATTGCCTTTGTTCTCATGTAGTATAAATTTTGTCTTTTAATATCACCTACATTTCATACACACAACAAATACAAACACAAAGCACAAAAAACACTACTCATTATTTGGGAATAATCAGATTGAGCTACCACCATGATAGAGAGACTCTGAGACTAGATGATCTCTAAAGTCCCCTTCTCAGCCATTCTGTGAGTCAATAAATGTTCTGGTAAACATTATTCTTGTTAGTTGTAGATCCTAGAACTATTTGAGTCTGTGTATGATGAATTTTTGATAATCAATTAGTTATGTTACCCTACCTACATTTCTCCTTCTGAACCTGTTAAATTCCTAACATTTCCATCAGTATAGCCATGAATTTGCAAAAAATTTCCTATAACAGTCTAAATTCTCACAGCAAAACAGAAAATATATAGTTTGTTATGACATTGTTGCCCCAAAAGACAGGCAGGAGTATTTTTTTTTATTTTACATATATAAATTATTTTATTTGGTGTTACTTCTCAATCTAATATTAATTGGTAATGAATTGAATTACATTTGACAGATCTTTAAAATTCTCTGGACGGTTCCTCCAAAATGAATGCATATTGCTCTCATAAAATGAACTCCATCTGACATCTTGGTGATTTTCTGTCAAGGAACATACACTCACTTCTCGGAAACTAAAGTATAAAGAAAAAAAAATCGGAGAACTGTGTTTTGCAAAACGTGCATACAGATCTCAGTGTGCGCAAGCACAAGATGCTGAATTTGTATACATCCACGTATATGAAATTAGAAGATATCACTGTACCCAAAGGTTAGACAAAAGTTATTAAAAAATGTTCAGCACCTAATTTAATAAATGTGGGTTGTCCTTACTCACATGTTTAAAATAAGAGTGCTGGACAGAGTGTGGAACACATTCATATTGTGGACATGTTACTTTACAGAGGGAATCTGAGCTGCTCAGTGATAATATATAATTTGACGGACCAAAACACCTCCTGGGTCTCCTTCTGGACTATTAACCAATTGATCTGGTTGGTATCTATCAATACAGTCTACCCAGATTTTACCAATAATAAACATGTTTCAAGCAATTGTTTTTAGACCATGAAGTGAATGAAATGCAGTAATTCAGCTATTCTGTATCCAAAACTCTAGAAGTAGGCACACACATTTGGTGTTACATATTGACTCTCGGAGAAAGTTCAGACAGGAACAAAGTGGTTATGCCAGGATTACTTCTCTATAATGATTTTCCAACTCATTCTGCAGCTTTCCATCACCATAATAAAAAGGAAGATAGTTTTGTACTGAGGAACAGGATTGTCCTTTCAGTTGTTTTGAGCCACGATGATCTAAGCTGCAGTGTTCCTTTTCAATCATAATTCTACTTTCCCCTGTTATGTTTGGTACTGCTGCAAGTCCATGGCTTACTGTGGAAAAAATAGAGAACATTATTCTGTGCTCTATGGCATATATGTGCTTCAACAACTAACATCTCCAAGCTCAGTGTTGGAAAGTTATTAATACTTTAGCTTACCTGACACAATAGCTACTGCTACATTTTGATAAGCACAGTAATTAGGATTGCTAATAAATATTAATGATAATACTAACAAACAATCCATTCCCATTTGAATTTGAATGCTGTCCTCACAGAAAACTGATAGTCCTCAAAAATATCCAGGACTATGATATGCCTAGATACACAGCAAGCAACACATCATGCAAACTCCATGAAGTACAATTATCAGTAAAGTTCATAAATCAGGAGGCACTGAAGAAGTGAAACTGTAGAAAAAAATTCATTTAAAATTTATTTTAGATATTGGATACCTCATCCTTACTAGTAATGCAGCTATTGAGTCTCAATACCTCCAAGGAAATGAAGTAAGCAGAAAAGACTTCTTCAGTGGAAAAAATGTGTAAAATTATAGATCTTTAAGGGATCCTTTTGGTTAACCCTCTAACAGCACAAAATCCTGCAGAGGCTATTCTTCCAACAAAGATTAGAAATAAGAACTCAAAAGATATGTATTCTTATGTGGTTAAGAGATCAAGTAAATGGAAAATGTAAATCTCTGTAGCTAGCATCCAAAAACAAAGATTCTCCTTATTAAGTATCAAAAATATAGAATACAGGGTCTGTTACAGCTATTGGAGTTGTATAAGGAAAAACATCATGTTTTTACCCTGTCCTTCAATTCACAGAGCTACCCAGGCCAGGCACTGGAAAAGGTATTTACTTTCCATACAACAAATTTGCCAATAGTATCATTATACTGATGCCCCTGAAATTCCAATAAAAGGTATTTCACTCAACAAATATATTTTGAAATAATTTACTGGTTTTCATCTGTTGCAATTGATGGCCAGTGAATCTTCAGACAATGGAGAGGGGGTTAAACAAGTCAGAGGAATCTTATACAGATGTATCTGGAACAAAGCTTCTCAGATTCTTTGAACACTTAATCTTCAATTAATATGTCATTTTCCTCCAGGGAAATAGTTAGATGAAGCATTTTTAACTAAATTTTTCACTTTATCATTTCATGTAAATGTGTTTGTAACTGAAAGTAATTTTAATGTGCACTTTAAGTTAAAAAATAAACGTTGCAACAGATGTTCTGATTTAACTTGGTTGAGTAAAATAAACATTGATTTTGTGTTCACTGCACATAATATTTCAAAACTCTTTAGATTTGTTATTACTACAAAATGGGGTTGGAGGAGGGAGAGGATCCAGACTGTGGAATTTCCCTGGAAATAAAAATCTATTTCATGTTTAGCTTTACCGTAAGCAATGGTAAAGGAAAGGGAGAAGGAAGAGGAAAACGGGGAACTTCAGAAGTCTACCTGGGCACCACAGTATCCCAGTAAAACTCCTCAAATCTTAATCAGATCTTTGGACTATCTATTTTCAAAAAACAAATCCAGTAGGAAGGATGAACTCACATTATTTCTGCTTTCCTTTCGTGACCCAGTTTCTCTGTTTGTTAGGAAGGCTATTAAGCCTTTCAGCAGGTGCTGAGGATACTTTCCCTCCATTTTGGTCTGAAGGTTTGTCCTGTATATAAAACGAGTCAAACAAATATTTTCAATTTTGTTTTTTTCAGCTTTATTTAAATACCATACATAGCTACTTTCACTCAGCTTTTTTTATAGGCAAGAGATGCATTTCCTGTAACAAAGATTTGTCAGTCTCTGACAGCGTTTTTCCTTCAGATGTATCGAGTAACTCTATCTTAATAGATGTAACTCTAACTCTATCTTATCAGATGTATCGAGCTCTATCTTAATTTGACCATTTTCTTTTCTTCTTTTTATAAATGCAAAGAGATAGTATAATTAAATAAAAAACACAATATGGGTTCAAATTGAAATAAAGGGATTTGATGGTTCAAATTAATGATTTAGGATTAAAATTATTATCAGGTTTTGAATTCCCACCTTCTCTCAAAGAATCTCCTGACCAGGAGAAAAAAAAAGTAATATAATTTTAAAGAATGATTGTTATTCAAGAGAAAAATATGCAAGTAAAAAATACTTCATATTTTATTATTTTTATTTTAGCCATGATTTTTGGTTATTCGGAACCATATCCTCAATTTAAAAAATATATATATATATATAAATATCTTAGACTCTAAATAGAAATTGCTTGATCATGCCTTCTGTAAGAATAATTAGGATTAAATTAAAGTGTTTCATATTTTTCATGAAGACCTGTAAGGATTACCAAAAAGAAATTAAAAAGTTAGTATCTAGTCTGATCTAGTCTGTATTGCTCCATGGCAATGCCTCTGTAAAAAAAATACACTGCTTTGGCTGACTTTGCTGTAGGGTTTCAATGTGAAATCAATTCCTGTAATATGGTTAAAATGTTAGAATTGAAAGTAGTGAATTCTGAACTCTGAGATTCTTCTTTATAGCATTTCTGTGATGACAGTGTCAGTAGTCCCCTTCTCTGTTAAATACAAAACAAAAGCTAGCTATTCATTGAGTTTGAGAGTGCCTTCCCAAAGGATTAGCATCCTGTGCTATTTAGTAAAATGAACATCTACACCTATAACAGAGTTATAAGTATCTTAAAGCAAGAGTTTTATGCTACCTTCATTTTTGGACATACAATATAATTTCCTATAATAAGTTGGAATTGAAGCATAGCAAAACATGGGAAAAAAATGGGAATGACATTATTGGGAAAAAATAAATAAGATTTACATTCCTTTTGATTATTTAGTTGATTTAATAGATCTTATTCTTGTTTCATTAGAATTGTACAGCAAATCTTTCACCTGAAGAGACAACCCAAGTTTTTTTTTTACTTAGACAGCTTCTGCATCTTGGGCTGTGTTTTTAAATTCTCTTTGTAAGCATTTTGGAAATGAGTCGGGACAGAAAACTGAATGATCTTCTTACGGTACAGATAACTGGTTCTTCCAGTTACTGTCACTTCCATAATGGAAATGTTTAAAAATTGAAATTAGTTTACATAAAAAAGTCAACTGGATAGTGCTGTAGGAAATATTGTGATTTGAGATTATAATATCTTATTCCTTTGAAGCAATTCTCTTGACCTCTCTGTAGTATGTGATCAGGTAAGACATTTATTTATGTTTAAATTGGTAAAGGCAGTCACCCAGATAATTAAGTAACTGGAAATTATTGATCTGTTAGATATAATGTGATCAATGTCAGAAATGTTTACTGGAATAATGTTAGCATTCATACATTCCATTTTCTTGTAAAATTATTTGATTAGGTCCAAGTATGTATCTTTTTCCAAAAGAAAACCTGTTCAAACAATTCCAATTTCTTTTATGTGAGACAATTTTAAAAAGTTAAATGCAAATTTATTTTTGATGTCTGTGAATATGAGATATATTCAGCATGATATTGTAATATCTATGATGGCTGCCCCCTACATTTCACAGTAAGGCTTGCTAAAGACATTAGGATTTAGTATGAGACTGTGGCCACAATGAACATTTAGAGACATTAGCACAGACACAAAAACATACTACTACAAAAATTTATTTCTACGCAAGGTGCTAGTATATGTACTTGCAGTGCTACTTTGGCATGTTGCCATACATGCAACACATTTTGATCACTAATCAATAAATTTGAGAAATTTGTGATGAAATTAGTTGCTGAAAGAAATGGTAAACATCTGTTGCTTCCAGCAGGTCTATGATTTTTGACCTTTCATTGAAAAATCATGTTGTTGTTTATGTACAAAAATATTGCTTAAAATTTGTCAATTCTTTTTAGCAAGATGGACCAGGAAGTCTTTTTTTTTTTTTTTTTTTCCTATTGAACAAATTCTGTTGTACTTACAAAGGTGATAAATGTTTACAATTTCTTTAAATACAGAATGAAGCAGATTTTAGGAAGCTTTAGCATTTGTTTAAAGGAAAGAAAAGAAAGCTCTTCTTTATACAAGGAAATGTGGAACTCCTTAACAAACAGTGTGCACAAAAAATCCACAAGGATCCAAGAACTACCTGGATTACATCATGGAAAGGGGTTTATGACAGCCTGTTAAATATTAAATTACTCCTTTGAGTACTGAACTCAATTTGTTTGAGACTAAAGTAAAAGCTTGAGTAACCCTTACTGCATACTTGTGCTTATATTTTTTCGTAGCCTCTGTTGTGAGTCACTATCATAGAGATACGCCATGGAGCAAAATAAACTTTTAATTTGAACAAGAAGAGGAATTCTGGTTCTCTTATGTATCAATAATATCACCTTATTCCATTTATTTGAAGTAAGACTATAAGAAAAAATACATCAAAATTAGTTAATTATTTGAATTATTTAAAATTTCTTAAGTTGCCAAGGGCATGATTAGCCTTAAAATGAACTTTCATAAAGTATTTATTTGAATTTAAGTCACTGAGGGATATTTTTTATCCATTTGTGGATTTTACTTTTTTATTTTTATTTTTAATTAATTTGTATATCCTCTTAATGATTGTTTCCCTTAATGCATAAAAGAGTTCCTTTTTCCATAGGGTTTTTTTTTTCTTCTAACAATGAAGCTGTAGGTTTCCTTTCTTGTCACTGTGTCATTCAGCAGAAGGTTTATGTATGTGCAAAGGACAAAGCCTTTATTTTAAAAAATGCATTTAATAATTGGTTAGTAATAACCACAGCAACAACAAAAAATCACCAGAACAAAAACGTCATTAACCCCTTTTAGCTGTGAAGTTCCTGGGGCATGAATGCCTCTATTTATGCAAATAAGTTTTCTAAGCCTCAGGATTTTGAAAATTTCATTAATTTTATTCTAGGCTACATAAATTTTAGCAATGTATTTGCAAGTCTCAAACTGCCTTATGGGCCAGTAATATATCCTCCTCCTTTTGTGAGAAAACTGGTCAGCAAGAATCCTTTCAAAACGGAAATGTAACAGCTTTCCACCTCAGCATTTCCCAGTTATCCTGGGGGGAATCAGCTTGGCACTTCCCTGTGTGTCCTCTGCTTCAGATGTATCTTTCCCCATGCATTGGTGTTTATATTCTGACAGCTGGAACAGTATCTACAAGATAGACACAGGAATGTTTACGTACCCTTCACATAAACAGTCCTTACAGTCAAATACTTTTTTCAGTGTTGTCGAGTTCGTGAACTTTATTCTCTGTTTAATATAGCCAAGGTCAATAATTTTACATTACTGATTTCACTTCTGGGTGCCCTTTTTGGATTTCTTGGACTTGATTCTTGTTTGGGCACACCAATGTAAAATGAGGCGCCGCTAGAAACACTAACATCAATCCAGGCACAATGCAGAAGGCACCATGTCAATGTTTTTTATCTTATTTTTTTTTAATAACTGACTTTGTCATTGCGGTAAACCTGCAAGTGCTATCTTAAGGATCACCTCATAGGTACCATCAGTTATCTGGAGAATGGGTAATCAATTTAGCCTAATGAATAGCATTCCCAGGGTCAAGTATGTAACTCTTAGGAATTGAAATTCTGCATATCACAGAATAATACATTTTGAGAATTTGTTCCTCAGCTTTTTGTTTTGTTTTGCTTCTTTTTCCTAAGGGAAGGTAATCAGATCCTCAATCTGCTTCAGAACATAAGTGTGAATAGTATATTTAACTGATAAATCAGACTATACCTACATATTAGATTCTCATTTTTTAGGTTTGTTTCACTCCAGTACAGGGTTATTAGTTTTGTGGAGTCTTTTATCATTCTCATCATTTAAGTCAATATAGATCAACAGCAGAGACTTTTTGCCTATCACGCGAATCATGACTTGCGGTATGTTCAGCTTCCTTCCTTTCTTCTTCTTCTTCTTCTTCCTCAAAGAAAATTGTTGATCCATGCCCAGGATTACAAAAGACGTATTGTGAAATAGAAGAAAGCCATCCAAGTATGGTTTGAACAGAGATGAAAGAATGGAAAATTTGGAGCTGAATTTTCTACAAGGGTTGACTTGAATACTGTAAATCATCATTCAGAGGACAGTCTCTATGACGATGAACACATTTACAGTTTTCTTCATCTCTTAGTTATTATACCTAGTCAGTGAAACAGAAATTTCCAAATCATGTTTAGCATTTCAGTATCGATTTTAGAAGGAAGAATTTATTTTGCCAAGATAATTTTAAGTTCAGGTTGTTCTTTGTAAAGAGATTTGTTGAATAAAATACATTGAATCTTAAAAAGAAAAAAAAATATACACACTTTACTTTTATAGTGGCCTGCAGGGAAATTATTGTAAGATCTTGAAAATAATGGAGTGTTAAATCTGTGTTTGCATTGCCATTACCGTATTACAGTATAAGTTGTACTGAAACTGTTAGGGATGGACTCAGAAAGTGAAAATGTACTTTTTTCTCCCAATATTTCTAATGACCACTGTTTATTTCAAGCAGACACTTCTCTCCAGATTATAAGACTTTCCTAGAAAAGGAGAAAGCAGAAAGAATGATGGCAAAAAGAATATCAAGAGGGTTTTAGACAGCAAATTTCTTATATAACTTTACTTTGATTATGGAGATATTTTTTAAGTAGTTTTACCAAAGGAGATTGTCTCTCACTATCTTCAAAAGTCAGCAGTTGATTAGGAAATTAGAGGTTTTTAAAGCAAAATCATAGATAAAGGAGAGGAAAAAATTTGTCTCCTTGAACGTCTATTTGGAATTAAAACACATTTCATTTTCTGGTTAGTTTGATTTTGGGAGGGCAAGTGACAGGATTAATGTCCTGAACTAGTTCACCTCCTCTTCCTTTCAATTCCACTGTGTTAGGTAAGCTAATCAAAAGTTTAATCTATTCATTTCTATACACAAATAATTTTGGAGATTTATTTGTGTTTAATCCAAGAGGGTTTCAGCAATACAGATGATGAGTTGTAGCATCAGTCAAGATATTTATTTCCAAAATAGTGTTCTAATATTAAAATGACTTTTTAATTCAAGTTTAATATTCCCTTTGGAATAGCTTTCTGCTTTCATCCCTAAAGAGTTACAGTTCTGTTCTGTGAAAATGAGCTGAATAAAAGCATTTGATCACTACTAAAAATTTCTGGATGTTATAGTATCTGAACTTGATTTTGTTTGTCAGTTTTTCATCAAAATATTTGTTCACTTGTTTATCAATATCATCAATATTTCAAGATGAATAACTGTAAGTAGCTGACCTGTTAAGTTAGGCTTTTCTAACAATACCTATTACGATCTCACTTGCAAAGTCTATAATATAAATATTATAAAAAATTCTTTACATGCTGCTAGGAAAACTTTTGGTTTATTTTTGTTCTTGTTATTTATTGCTTGCATAAAAACAATTCATATCATATCAGTTGACATTCATACTCTGTTTTTTTATGGATTCTTATGCACCAAAGAACATTCTCCCATTACCTATTAGCTCTAAACCCAGTCAGACCTAGCACACCTTGAGACAATTCAGCTAGGCAAATAGACTGTACTTTGTGCAAGACGAAGGGAGAAGGGATTCTCCACTCCTCCACAGTAGCACGTGCCAAGTTCGGAGCACCAGAAACTATACATCTCATTAAGCATCTCCAATCATTCTTCCTTCTCCTTCTGCAAATGTAACAGTTATAGAAGACCATTATATAGCTGACAGATAATTGGTACAAGGTTCTAAGTCGCCTTGATCTTGCACTGACTTGGAGCTTGTCAGCACAGTGTCAGTGTGTTCTATTAGGGCTCCCATTTGTTAACTGTACTTGACAGCACCTCAGAAACTGTATATTTTAAGTCTAAGTGGCTTGACATAGTAAAGGTTATCACTTTCTTTTTCCAGATAATTACTGTCAGTGTTGATAAACATGTTTCTTCTCCAAACTGTTAGAAAACTGATAGAAATTAGTCAAGAATATGTCCTCTCACAGTTTAAATTATAAAGTTTCTGCCTCTTTGCAGATCATTTATTGTTAAAATCCTTGAATGGTAATATATATTCACACAGACATACAGGCACACATCTTTGCCCACGTGACTATCATCTCTCAGCTTTCTAAATGGAAGTGAAGAGGTATTTCATTTGAAATAAGAGGGAAGGAAATTCCAAGGGACAGCACTTTTACATTTTTTTTTTTTTTTTTAAAGCTTTACATCTCAGATTCCATCATTCTTTCCCATCAGAAACAAGGAGTCTCCAGGAAATCGTGCCTGCCACGTGTCTGAAGTGGAACAGAAGAGACAGCGAAGATTAAGGAAATGTGGTAAGAACCTCATTTTGTGAATTGCCCTGCTGATTGCTGTATGAATTGTTTGGTACTAGTGTCTGAATACGGTGACAATCAGTGCGGTGAGTTACACAGTGTCGTTTGAGATATTAAGCAGAAAAACCTGCTAGGGGCTGTTAAAATCTTTTCAAAAATCAGATATAGTTTTTCAGTTTCCATCTAGAAGCAAAGGCAAAATCTTTCAAGAAATACGATAAGAAATAGCACTTACTCAAATTATTATAACATCTCAGTAGTGGACTCATTGCAGTAGAGAGCTATCACATTTCTTATAACTTTTCTGGGTGCTCACTATCACGGTTGTAAAAAGCCACTTTCCTTGCAGCGGGGTTTTTTCTCTTGCTACTGAGAGGTAGCAATTAATTACCCTAATGATTTCTGATGTGATTCTAGATCTCTTGGTCTATGTTTTCAAAAGTGTCTGGTGATTTAGGGTAGCCAGATTGAAATAAAATGAAACACAGACAATCTGTTCCCAAAACCCAGACTTTTCCTAAAAAATGTGCATTAAAAAAGCAATGGATACATTACTCACTGGTGACTTCATCCATCACAAAATCAGATCATAACTTTCCTCTGCCAGAGAAGGAGTTATTGGACTTTAGTGAGAGGAACAGATAACTCCTATGGGAGCTGTTGAAGGAATGGACTGCTTCACGTTACTTTAGAAAAGGTAGACTGGTCATCTTGCCCTCCTTGAGGAAACATCACAAGAAAGGAAAAATAGCTTCTGTTGTTTGACATTGGCGTAAGGGTATGATCTATGCTAAGGAAATTCAAGCAGGAGAATAATAGTGACCTTTAAAGTCAAACTTCGAAAGCTGAAATAAAGTGGAAATCAGTTCAGGAAACTTTGCTTGCCTCTCTGCACCAAAAACTGAATTACTGGGGGTTTTAGTCATAAATTCTTACATATGCCTTGCATAGCTCTACGTTATGAGATTTTAGATTTTCTAGAAAAATAGACCAAAAGAAAAAGGTAGAAAGGGAGTAATTTAGGTTTGAGCGTTGAGTATTTGAGTATTTTAACTGTCTGGGAACCGGTAGTAATATGACAGATTTAATAAAAAAATATTTTTAATATTATTTCAAATATGCTTTTATTTGTGTTAAAAGCTTTACAAGAAGTAAAGATCAGCCTGTGCAGCTTCTGATAAATTATTTTAATATTTATGTGATATTCAATCTGTTAGTTTTATCTTCTGTGTTTATACAGTATAGTATGAACCACTGTCTTTGCTCAGAATTGCTATTTACAGTCACAGAGGAATTAAAAACAAAGAAAGAATGTTGAGAGTAGAATTTGTGTCTTAAAGATAGCAAAATTCATTAGATGGTGCACATATTAAATATTTCAAAACATAACAAGTTTTTCTCTTATTCCACTATGAAGAAACTTGTTCATAGCATATTTGACATTGAAGAAGGCCAAATTAACTCCCATCAGCAGGCTCCTGAGGAAATTCGTCCATAAAATTCACTATATTCAGAAAAAGCTTACAATCCATCCTAATGCAAATCATCTAATAAAATAATTTAACCAATTCATTGTTCTGTGGACATGTACCAATGACCATGAAGGGTTTTTTTTTCCTCTTTTTTCTTTTCTTTTGGATAAAATAATTAAAACCTCTTGCAAAGCAGCTGGCTATGGCTTTCAACTACTTGAGCACTCAGTTCTCTCATAATTTACTTAATACAATATTTTAATGAGAACTGAAATTACCTATTCCCCCTTCAGTGACTGATAACTGTGTAAACCTTCCTTTGTGCATTTGTGGGAAGGGAATTAGCTAAGATACTTAAACATTTCTTTTTTAACAATAAAATCATTGTCTCTTTTGAACGTATAATGGCTGGTAAACTAACAAAATCCAAAGAGAAAAACCACCAGAGCCTAATAACCAACAGGTTCTAACATTTTAAAACAAGGTTCATGTATCAAAAATAAAAACAGATTTATAAAACATTATACTTTTCTCACTACTTAGAAGTCTATGCTACTTTTCTTCCTCCATTTACTTCCTAGTTTCTTTTGAAACTCAGATGCATGCTCTTTGTAATATCTGATTTTTCAGAACAGAGTAGTTATTTTTTATGTGTTTTTTTTTTTTTTTGGCAGATATCATGTCCACTCAATACAAAAGGGCAAAATCCAAACCTCATATATTTTCTTATTATTCTCTTAATCTATCTATCAAATAATCTCAGAAATTCCATTGATAATCAATGTTATTTGGATTTAATTCCTTCATTGTTGAAATTAATATAATTATTATTATTATAATCAATTGACAAGAATATGTATATACATATGTATGTACATATACATATGAAATCAATTGACAAGCATATGTGTATGTATATTTATATGTACATATATATAGACATGCTTGTTGATTGATTATAATATGCATATATGCTTGTCAGTTGATTTTATGTATGTATATACATAATGTATATATGTCAGCAAGTCTAAAGGTTCCTATTCCTGTTAGAAAGCAGATATTCAAGTATGCAACACTTTCAAAAGTCAAAAAAGTAAATGCTCTGATATGCACCTAATAGGTTTACAGTCTGGATCTAAAGGGGGAATATTTAATTAGAATTAATTAATCTTTTAAATAGTAATGTTTAACTAGCTTCTCTAGTTAAACATTTACTAGTAACTAAACATTGGAATGTTTAACTTCAATATTTAATTGAATAACAAAATTTATAATTATTTGAAAAAATTATAAAGGAGAACAACTTGCAGAAGCATATTCCTGACCTATGGTTGGACTTTAACAAAGCAACTTGAGATCTTATGATACAAAAGAACAGTGATATACGAGCTCAAGGATATTTGCAGGCAGGCTAGAATACAAAAAAAATATTCTCCTTCCTTTATTCCTTTATTTCCTCTGAACATGCTTGAAGAAAACATAAGACAAAAACATGTTTTGCACATCTAATTTAAACCAGCCTGTGAGATAGAGATCTTCATTCTCTTTTTTTCCTTTCTTTTCTTAATGCTGATTTGCTAGTAAGAACGAGCTACTTTCATAACAACAGAATGCAAACTAGATTTTAGTTTGGCTTTTGGGTGCTATATTTGGTACCCAGTATCATCTTATGACCTGAGAGATTATCACTCATTATAAAAAGTCATATCTAGTTTAAACTAAACACTTTATGACATTTTAAGATCTACAGTTATCAAAAATCTCGTGGAGCTATATTGGTGGATACTGTAATGTATTCCAATTCCTACTAACATTTTTAACAACGTGGACTGGGGAAGAAGAGGGAAAAAAAACCAAACAAACAAGAAACACACAGAATTTTTGGCAAATTTCTATTTGTGCTGATATCTTTGTCATTGGTATTATCATTAATGACCTCTCAATTATTTTCTCAGTACATGTGGTATATATATTCAATTTTGTGAGCTACAAGGACAAATTTGACATGAAATACAAAGCCTGTTCCTAGGTTTGCCATTGGCACAATACAAACTCACTTTTTCCCTATGATGTCTTATTGTCTCCTGGCAAAAGTTTGACATTTGTTACTTTACTGCCCTCCCATGAACAGCTTGCTATAAGTAATTAATTCAATTACATCATCTAAACAGACACTGAGGAGTTTTATGTCATCTTTACAAAGTGTAAAGGGCAATGTCATATGTGACAGTGTCTACCAGGAAAAGATTCTCATGAGTGTTTCACATTCAGTAATAATAATAATAATAATAATAATAATAATAATAATAATAATAATAATAATAATAAAAATGCAAAGAAGTTAAAAATAACATGAAGCAAGGGATCTGAAAATACAAATGGAAAGAAAATAAAGTCATTATCAGAGGGACTGAAAAGCTTAGTTATAGTTCCTGATAAAGCCATAGCACAACTTAACAAAATAACAAAGTTGAAATATCCGATATAAATATCCTCTCTACATATGCTTCTTTTACACCAAAAAAAAAAAAAAAAATCTACTTAATATATCACAGATGGCTAATCTGTGATAGAACAGGTGCAAGTTATCTACATATTAGATTGATAAATAGAGATCAACAGCAGGTGTTTAACTTCAGTGGCTGCAGGTGTTCTCAAGTAAAGTAGGCAGCTGGATCTGATAATTGAAAAATGCCTAGGAAGCTATGAGAAAATCAGAAGGACAGATGAAGCTGGAAGGTTCAGATAAACTGGAACCGTCAAGAAGTTTACCTAAAAAAAGTAATAATAATGTGAAAGGCAAATATTAGTGGAGGAATTTTTTTGTTAGCTGTTTTATACTGGAAAAATATGTTTAGTAAAGAGATGGCTCACAAGGGGAAAGCTGGTAGAGTTTCTGATAGGTTTCCACAAGGGATGTCAATTTGGTTAATTGGTCAATTTAAGACCTTCAAAGTACCAAAAATAAAAATAATCCTGTATATTATCTGCCAAAATACCTTTCTGAACCTTTCTCTTTTTATCTGAAGAGAACACTGAAAAGTGAAGAATGTTTTTATACTACCTTTTTCTTAGTTCAAACTGCTCATTGAGGACCCTCATGCAGTTTGCTGCCTACCCAGGGTCTGCTCTACACGTTTGTCATTCTGTAGTTAGGTCACTTGCATCTAAAAGTATTTGTTGAGAAACTTGACAGACTTCATATTGTTGTGTGAAGGATTATGAAGTAGAATTAGAAATAAAAAGCAAATATAGGATTTGGAAAATGCCATTTAAAATTGACAATGCATTTGCAGAAGTGTGTTGAATTTAGTGACAGTTTAAACTTTTTAAGGGTGTTGTTTGAAATTTAAAGTTTATTCATTTTATAAAAATAACAGAGACTTTAAGGAACTTGAAAATAGAATAATGTTATTTTGTTGGGATAAGCTACCTAGACCAAGCCGCAAGCTATGTTGTATTGTTTTTCAAAGCAGGAAAAACATGTTTGACTTGATACAAGAACAGTGCTTTTTGAGTTTGGTCAGGGATCAAAGAATTAATTATTCATGTAACTTTATAAGAAATACTTATTCAAGCTACCTAGTTGGTCAATCTACCCTTAAAGGACCAAGCAGAGATGTAGACCTTCTTAATTTGTCAAGGAACACACAGAAGGAATTGAAATTATTTAATATCTATTGGTTGATACAAGACTGGCAATTCTGGTAGGCATTATAAAGCTATGTCCACCTACCTACCAGAGGAAACGGGCACAATTGAAGACCTGATACTCTGATTTTTTTAGGTATCATGTTCTACCTGTTGTGTTCACATTTATGCATTCTCCATTTGAAGCTCTGTTTAGAGATTCATGATCTAGCATATTGTTGAGTATTTCAATATAGGAGACTTAGATAACTTCACATTTTATCCATATTTGCCTAAAAGAGACATATTTCTTGTATTTGGCTTGGTATGCCATCATTTCCTAAACAATTTGAATTTTTTTTTCACATGAGCGTACAGTGAAGAAGAAAGTGATTATTCATAAAGAACTATTTTCTTGAGGTTTATTATTTTTCTCTTTCTGACTGAGAATATATAAGGCTTGTTGTTCAACTGCCTTGCAGCTGAAAAGTAGATACTGAAATACTGCTAAGTAACATTAAAAAAGTCTGTATTAATATCTAAATTTTTCTCGGTTCTGGCAATATATAAATACTACAGTGGAAAGGGAGATGCATCATTTGTGCACATTCATCTTTCAATTTAGTGCAATTTCACTGTGCATGAATATATCGCATCTTTCCTCAATAATCTCTGTTATTATAAAAATGTGTGGCTGTAAAGCCAGCACTATCTAACTCTGTCCTTCTTCATTCTGAAAACATCCATATTTGTGAGCACAGAAAGAATATATGAAAAGATTCAGAAATGCACAGGTTCACTCTCTCATTTTCTGCCTTGCCATGTAGGTAGACATTTGAATTTGGGTTGTGGGAATTGCTCTCAAGTTCTATCTTCTTTATTCCTCTCTATCAGCCCTCACAAGGAGACTAAAACTGGAGAGGCAAATCATAGAGCCCTTATTCATCTTGTCAAGTTAATCAAATGAGAAAGGTTTGGAGAGTCGGCTGTAGGTGGAACACCCACAGCACTAAAGGCCTTCAGCTCCTTTTGTAGAGACACTGATTGTCTAAATCAATGTCAAAGAGCTAATTGGAGCCTGTGATTCCTATGTGACTTTAAAATAGACCACATTTGTATTGCATGTGGTTTAGGGGCAAAAATAAGGCAAATAAATAATGATTGAAAATATATTTTATTAAAATGTATAGACAAAATATATTATATCGCGCCCTCCTAGTTCTGTGGATGCTATGTTCATTTTCTAGGAATAAGATGGGTTCATCTTCCTGTAGTTTTAGATCAGGAGTTGCAACTGCCCCATCTCCTGCATCAGATTCAGAATGTAAAGTGCTCAGAGGCCCACATTAGCCTTAGGCAAGTGGAAAGGCTGTGTCCAGTTATGAATCCATCCCTTTTCTCCTGTGACCTACAGCAAAGGCAGGGTCAGAGAGGGACATCAAATTGAAGCAAATATGCCTGATGTGTGTTGATAGCTGCTGCAGCAGCTCAGAGAAATGGTCTGTGCAGGTCTGCCAAGTAGGAAGCAGAAACAGTACTTAGAAGATGCCTGAGGGATGGAGGAGAGTTAAAAATGCCTCTGAAAGCTAAAAATGTCTCCCTACCATTCCAGTGACATTATCCAACATATGAAAAATACCCATAAGTGCAAGCCTTCTGTAGCACTCTATTACCACAGAATGCCCAGCAAAGTCATACTGCAAACTTGGCTTTCACATTTCCTCACCTTTGTCCCTTTTCGCTGCGCAGCCTTGCCCGTGTGCTAATGCAAGTGTAGGCTGCCGTGAGCAGTCTGCCTCATTCAGAAAGTGCAGCTCTTTAAAAGCCTTTAGGCCTCTGTGGTAAATATAGTTCCAAAGTGATCTGTCAATCATGCCTTTCCTTGGGTGTACAAATATTTTGAAGCTTAGTTTTAAAGGGTTTGAGTACACTTTTGGGAGAAAATCCTTGCTTATACAACATTCACTAAATCCCATTTGCTGCATGTAGTTTAACATTAATGGACTTCCTTTCTTAGTGTCTCTTTCTGTGGGCTGTCCCTGGACTGAGTAGGTGAATGCTAGCCTGTGAAACTAGTAGAAATCTATTCCATGGTCATAGCTGAAAACTACTTGAAATTTTGCATTTCCTGAAAACAGTAATAGCTACATAATGTTATAACATTACAGGAAACAAAAAAAAATGTGTCTGTCATGTGCTAGCTCATGTGCTAATCTAGGCATAGCATCAACTTGTAATAAGTATATCAGCTAAGGAGTGCTTGCTTCTTCATTGAAGAGTTGGATTGATATCTAAGCAGCAAACACGAAAGATGTTAAGATTACTTTTTATATACACTCTCCTAGATACACTGTTCTGACCCTGAAAGAGCTTCTCTTTATTATGTATTGTTGCCTACTCTGTATCATCAAATATCATGTGCTAGAAACACAAACCATGGGGATCTTTTTTTTTTTTTTTAACTTTAAGATATCTAAGCCAAATAATAACTCTTAAATCTTTTCAATTTCTTTCTGACAGTTACTATTTTAGTTGTTGAGCTTTTCTCCAGAGTATCTTTCAGTGAAATTTTCACTTTTTGTTTTCCTTTTTTTATTTACACAATCAAGACATAAGAAATTAAGTTCAGCATGTGCAATCAGTATTTTGGTAAAATGATTCTGCATTCATATTATAATATAGTAAACAATCTTTCTTCAAATTAGTACTCATCTTAATTTCTCTTTGAAAACACCAGTGCTTCTAGTCATTTCATTACAAAGCAAGGAGGATATGTTCTGGAAAGATATGTATAATTCATTTATAAATGGAACTTTATAAGATAGTAAGTGATAAAGAATTCATTTTAATTACCTAGAGGATATTCCAATTCTAATGTTCTAAATTCTTCTATTTCAGTAGTACAACATGATATATGATTGTTACAGAACTTGATGTGACATATCAAATCCACAGGTATTGAAAAATTGTGGATTAAAAATAAAATGTATTAGAACTGAAAAATATTAGAAATTCAAATTTCACTAATATTTTTAAATTAATTTCATTAACCATTAAATGACAATATCTTTTTACCAGAATGACATTTTTTTCACTTAAAAAAGGGGTTTAAAATTGTTATTATTTAAACAGAAAAAGAAATAAATGTCAAAGATAGTATTTCCTAAGATCTGGAAAATCTAACATATCAAAGCTAAAAAGCATGATTTAGTGTGCACATTTTAGAGCTGCATGGGTTGCTAAAATAATAAATTCCTGGCTTACGTTTTTGACGACATCATTTAGGACAGGATTTGGCCAGGATATTAATTCTGTCAAGTCATAAATTAGAACTGCAGGTAAAAAGATAGAAGTATCAGAAGCCCCATAAAAACAACCTCATCAATATATTACTGAGAAATATTAATGTATCTGAGCTCAGTTTCTCAGAAGGAAAAGAAGGATCAGAAACTAATGACACCTAGCCAAAAGGGCAGAAACTGGTGAACTCAGATGGTTGGGTGTCTTAATCTTAGATGGAGAATTATTAGAGAAAAGCTTTCAACCAATGTTATTACTGAAAATTGAGAATTATTTTTCATTAACATTTTTATTATGTTCAACAGAATAGTGTGCATATGAATAAGCTAGGTATGAATCTGTATAATGGAAATTAGCATTTTCTGGATTTCAAAATTTATATTTTTATTGTTTTTTCTTTATTCAGTTTTAAAGAGTATTTGAAGCATTATTTTTACTTTTACATGTAGACATTTACATACATTCACAACAGGTTAATACAATAACTTATAATCTAGCACCTGAGATTTTTTTTTAACAGGGATATTGTTTTTGTAGAACAGATGCAATAATTAAGGAACTGGGTAGAAATTAGTAAAAAGACACAAAGACTGTGGGATCATCAAAATGCTTGCTAAATTGTAATAGCATGTGTATTTTAAGGAAATATTAAATATTTATTGAACAAGATAATACAGTGGTTTTAAAATACATTTAACTAAGGTTTCAGTTAAAGTATTTGGGTCATTTAATAAGTAAAATCAAAGTAACACTTCTTAGCAATTCCTTTCAAAAGTAATATTATTCTTTCATTTTTTATTTTGTTTTAATTTCAATCCAACTCTGCTGGCTGTAGAAAGAGCTAAGTCCTCAACCAAATCAAATGAAAATAGACGTAGAACAAAGAGCATTTTGCTGTATGCATGCAAGAGACAGTGAATTACTTTGAGTTCTCATGTGCGATATTTCCAATAATACATGTCAAAGTTCATTTCAGTACTATGCGGATAAAGCCTGAAGGACCACAGAAGCAGCAGATTCTTTCAGTAGCTCAGAGGCTATGGTCCGTCGTGAACATCAAGGCTTTGGGAAGGTCTCATCTGGCCAACTGTGCAGAAGTGAGTTTCAGAGGCAGGTTAGAAAACAAGTATAACAAAGCGCTCTGCAGAACCTGCTAATACATGTGCTATAAAAAAAAACTACTGCATCAGTTTGGGAAACTACTGCATCAGTTTCCCAAACCTGTCTTCTCCTGTGACAACACCAGATGTTATGGGATAGGCAAAATATCTTCTTAAACCTGGAAACTTTTAATTTGTCTTTGTCTCTAGGAGCTGCTTCACTCTTGACAGATCTGGGAGTGATCTGATATTACATAGGCTGAAAGTACAGCACTACCCTTGGTCCCCTAGGACACTTTTTTAGTCATAATATTGAGCCTTTCAGATCCTAGTTATTTCTCTTTCATGGGCAGAAGTGTTTTGATCAGCTTGAGAGAATCGAGGAAACTATGTATACCCAGTATGGAATTGCTTGACTACATAGTCGCTTGCAGCTCTGAATAACTTCCAGCAAATTAAAGATGACAAATATTTGACAAAATTAAACTTGGTCTCACCCACTCTAACTCCATGAGGAGTTAGGATTCTGTTTTTCTAATGCAGGATGACAAGTTTTTGCAGGAGTGAATTCTGACTTCTTTTATGTTAGTGATAAAATTTAGACTTTAAATATCTGCTTTTAGTATTTCAAATCTAAATAAATGTAGAAGCTTTTTAGTCTTCTATTTACAATGTAAACTATTATTATATAGTGGGATAATTATTATAAAAGAGAAACAAAATCTCTTCAGGACTTTTCAGGTTTTTTGCAGGGGATATCACTAATCCTATGTGTTCTTATGCTTTAGGATGAATTGGGCAAAAATTTCCTATAGGCTTCCCTCAAAAAAATAAAATTAATGCACCTCTCACTCCACATGCCTTTCTGATATTTTTAGAACAAACAAAAAAGAAGGGTTGGAAATTACGAATAAGGAAGAAAATTTCTATAAAGTTGGACTGTCAGCTATATTAACAAAAGTTTCACTGTATAAACATGTATTTTAGTGCAGTAGTGAATGAGATGTGCATGACAATACCAAGAAACATTCTATTAATCAAAATTTTGTCTTGAATTTGCCACTTGCAGGTATTCCCAGAACCAAGTAGAAATGTTCATCTTGGTTCAATGGCCCATAAATAGAGACTTTTCCATACTGAGTTACTATAGGCTTGTGATAATACATACAGAGTCAGGATAATTAATTCCCTTTCTCATGTTCCTACAGGGATTCTCTTCCTTAGGTTAAGGTTTTGTTCACTCAAATATTATATATTATTTCATATACTCATTTCAGGAAGAATCACCATATCAGCTACATACTTTGAAGACAGATGAACTGTCAGATGCCCAGGAAGTCATATTCATTATTAGAGGATTGTTATTTGGTGAAATACTGAAGATGAATTCTTCATGGGAGAAAAATTTATTCTGAGTTTGGGAAATGTTTACCTGTTATAAGAATCTACTTAAAGTTGTAGTTTGTTAAGTAGCTGTACCAATTTACATTGCAGCATATCCTAGGTGTTTATAGAGCATCAGTTATCAACCCTCCCCATTCTTCTGAACTGCTTTGCATTGCAGACTAGCCAGGATGTTGTGCGTAGGATTTGGTGTCAGCTCAGTTGGACGAGTACCATTCTCATGTAACCTGACATTCAGTACAGAGTGATCAAAACCATGTAATTGTATTAGTAGAAAAAAAAGAAGTCACAGATTTTGGCTGAAAAGGAGTATCAACATAACTTGATTGTAAATAATCTTGGCTATTTTTTACCATGGCACCAAGTTAGAAAGCAAGATACAATTTGCAGACAGCCCTGTTCGTTTCAATAACTGAAGCTATTGGAGCCATGAAGTCATTGGAACAAATGAACACATGGGTATGGGACAGCTAAGTAACGATCCAAAATATTGTTAACACAATATTGTTATTGTTTTCCACAAGGTGTTAATAAGACCTAATTTTCAGTGGCTGGTAATACCAGCTCCCGTCAGAAAATTAACATTCATCAAAAAAAGTATATTGATGTGAATATTTTGTCCAGATTTAAATAATGAATTTTTCAAGGGAAAGCTTTGCATTTCTTACTTTTGATTATTCTTGGTGCAGTTGTTTTGTTTTGACTTTAACCAACAGATGTAGGATCCTGTGTGTATGCATTTGCAGCTACAGTTTTTGTGCCTCATACATATTTCATAAACAACCAGGACTAAAATGAAGAAAAATTGCTTTTTTGGAGTCTCTCTGAGGCCATGTATTTGTTTAATTTTAGCACATTTTCCCATGCAAGAAAGTACTCTCAAGGAAAGCAAACAGGGATCTGTGAGGATAAGTGAAGTATCTAGATGCACACAAGTATATTAAACAAATCACTGTCTCGCTAGCTCTCTCCTAAAGAACTATTTAAAAAGAGAACAGAGATTTTAACATAAAAAGTTGTCATGCTAATACTGGCTCCTTTTCCTATGTTTCCAATATTAAAATATTTTCTTCATAGATCTATTTTCCAGTCTCCTCAGACTCAAAGGCTCCAAAGTATTTACAGGCTATATACTCATTTGGAGGTAAAGGACATGAGGAAGCAACTTCCTGGTATGGGAAAGGCTATTTCCTCAGCAAAACTGGAACCATTAACAGGGTTCCTGAGAGATGTTCTGCAAAATACTACTGCTGTGAGGGTTTTAATATGGTCATGTGCTATCACACACTGGCAGCTCCATTTCTTGTTTCTTGTTGATCTCCAAAGCAGGTATTCTGCAAAACACATATGCTAGTCACTCACCATAAAACAGAGTATATGAACTTATGGTTAACTGCCAAACTGGCACTCAATTCAATTAGCGTACATTTCTGTTAAAAAAAAATGGTGCAAATATATTGAGAGCTATTCAAAATCCCAAAGAAAGATTTGATTCTTTGTTTTTTGTATTGCTTAATACTTCTAATGTTGCAGTAGGGTAAATAGGTTTCCTGGATGTGCTTCAAATAAATAATTATTTAAGAAAAATACAGTACTTGAGATCATAACAGTCAATGGATTCATGAGGAAAAATTATCCTTTATGCATTAAAAAAATTGAATTGTTCACTGTGATACAGAATTTACACAACTGGGAACTTTAATCTGGGAAAGAACTGAAAGAAAAATTCAATTTGAAGTCTCCCCTTCACAAAACTGATATTCAATCCTATGTGAAATTATTATCCTGGACTGACCAGGAGAAAAAGTAGGAGGAAGCGGGAAGCTGTAATTCTGCAAATAAAATTGCAAATAAAATATTGTCTCTAATTAGTCAAAACTGCCTCTTTTACAAAGCTTTATTTTTGAACTTGCTGCGTCCTCCGACTTTCCACTGCTGCAGAGGAGGAAGAACTCTTTCTATTTTTCTCTGTGTTGTTTCCTTCTCTTTCCTACAGTCATAATGTTATAATGACTGTATCTGCCTACACTGCTTTCTCCTCTTCTGTTTATCCCAATCTGGTGCCTCAAGCTACTTGTGTCTATGTCATGAGTGCATGGTGTGAGGACTTGAGCACTTTTGCAAAGCCACAGCTCACCCAGACTGATAAATTTATCTATGCAAAACCAGGAACAACACATTTTCATTGACTTTGATGTTTCTTTCTACTGCAGCTCTTGCCTTATTTTAAATTAAAAAGCCAAGATCCAAACCAAGATATTTTTCAATTCTAATTCATCAATTTATGTTCTGAATAAACTATATGTTTAAATGTTATCTTCCCTTGCTCCACAATAACCACTTTATTTATACATTTTTCTTCTGTTTTCTCAAAAATAAAATTTATTCAAGTAAAAATTTTCAATATCTTACTGACTGTTTGATATGATATTTAAAGGACTCCACAGGAATTGGTTGGAAATAGAAACTTAGCACGAGGAAACAGTATCTATATTTCATATCATATACTGTTATACTCTCTTTTACCAACAGTTTGATATGTAGTCTGTTCTAAGGTCAAAAATTTGACTATAAGGTTTTTTTATACTGAAGAAAAGATTCAAGTCTTATGCTCATAAAATTATGCTCTATTTTGATTTCAGAGAAATAAAAAACTATCGATAATTTTTTCCAGGTTCTCTGTTTCTGGGTTTGGTAGCTACAATGGTTGAGCACTGATGGATGAGTGAAATGAAATAAGAATACCATTAGTTTATGTAACCAAATGAATAACTGAACTATACCATTGATCCATCTGAGTAGCATACTACACGCATTATTGCTAATTAATTCAGAAAACACTGAGATTCCCATAATGCTATCTAATGTTACCAAATGTTTTGTTATCTAATTGTTACATCGATAAATAATTTAGAGTAAGTTTAGAATTGAAACTGGCTTTGAAACCACAGGTTCTTAATTTTACACGTGGGGAAGAGAGCCCAACCTATAAAACAGAGGAGAAATTAACATTGTCACACATACTGAGCTTGAAGGGAGATGGCACCGGTCTAAACTCATTGCTGGATGCAGGGGTCTGTAATTGTCAAATTCTCCATGTTAGCATGGCCACAGCACATTCCTTTATGCCCCATGTCACTTAGGAGTGCTGATGAAAACTGTTCTATCTCAAGGGTTTCCTGAAGACTCCTCCCACATGGGATATTCTCTTTTTACATTTGCTTGGTAGATTTCCTAAAGCAGTTGCAAAGCATCTAGGAAGAGCAATAATGAGAGGCTAATTTGTATGTGAACTGAACATTAAAAGCATCAGTAGGATTTTCAATTAGGTAAGCTATGAAAGGTTTCTCAAAACACACACTTAAAAGCAGAAGAACCCATGACATGGTCTTTTATAAAAGTGAGGTCTTCATTTAGTTAAAGGTTCTGATGAAAAGGTTTCAAATTGCCTAAAGCTCTTTGGAAAAAAAAATAAAAGATTGGACCCCAAGTTTTGGACCCCAAGTTTGAATGCCAATTTTTAATATCTTCTAATAAAGATATTAAAATTATCATAAAAATATGAGTGTATGAATCCTTGAAGTACATTCTTGAAGGATGAATCAAGAATGGAAGACAAGTATACCCTGCTTGCTCTTTACAAAAGGCTGATATCCATTACCTGGCATGAAAATACACTGAACCAGTAGCTCAGTGAGTTCACTTTCCATCACCATGTTTTTATTTATTTAAAATAAATCTGTGGAAGTTTTTGTTTGTTTGTTCCTGTATACATTTCATATTTTTGTTTTATTATTTTTAAAACATTTTTTTAAATAGATGTGGTTCAGTGGTAAAAACACAGGATTTGACAATGCCTACTCCTCTCATCTATAATATGTATAATGCCTCTAATATCTATTTGCTTCTTCAGTTATCAAATAGGAGTAATAATTCTGCAGCTGTAGGCTTGAAAACTTGGCTACCATTTCTAAAATTTACCCTCAGTTTTGTTGACAATAAGATCTCTTGTTCTGTGAAAGTTTCTTCTGGACAATATTTAATAACTCTTTCTCTATTTTAAGGGAGATAAAATGCTATTTATATTCTATTTAAAGACATTCTTGAAGGAGTTTATCATGGAGACAAAAAAAGCACTCAAAATCTTTCTCTCATTCCTTTAAGTCCTTTTTAAAATACTAACAAAGTGCTACTCATTCCTCCGGTTCTATAATAAAATCACTATAGTCCTACTATATTGCTTCATCTATTTTGTTTATTTAAAAAATATATTGCTCTTATAAGCTCCCTTAGGGAAAAAAAAAAAAAAAGAAATGAAACAATTATGTATGCCAGGCCCCCATTTCCCTGAACTGCACTTTCAAGTATTGAAAAGATCTCCATAGTAAATTCTTTCTTCTATTCCCTTGTTAATTTCTCTTTTTTTTTCAGTTTCAGAACAATTCATTTAATTATTAAAATACCATGCAGAGGACTCACTTCAACTAACTTTAGACAGCTACATTGTGGCTGTCCATGTAAAGGACTCATTCTTCATTCATTTATGTTAAACAAAGAGAAATAGACATATTTAGGATGTAGTTCCTCTGACTCATTTTAGATGTTTGCTTTAGGATGAAAGCATATAGCAATTTCATACTAATAATAAATAGGAGGGTTATGGTGACAGTTTGGAAGTAGATATCTGCAACATAAAAATGTATATTGCCTTTTCTTTTGCACTCTGTTCCTTTCCACTATCTTTTCAATGAACAGAAAATAAAAAGTTGGATATTCAATTTCTTCCATCTTGTAGGCATTTAAAATTTGGGGATGAGCTGAACAACTAAACAACAGCAGAAACATATATATTCTATTTATTTCATTTGAGTGGACAGAAATGACCAATTTGAAATATTCCTAATGATCTTGGAGAAAGATTGATTTAATGGATACACACAGAAGGAAGAACAAGATATAACAAGGGAAGATGCTGACGTTTTCATTTTGAGAGCTATCATTTCTATTCCCTGTGTTGAGGGAAAAAAAAAGGAAAAAGAAACACATTTATAACATTTTATTCAATCCAACTGTGATTTAGATGACATTGTATAGGTTCGTACAATATCGTAGTGTATCATCTGGGTTTTTGAATGGCTGATTGAAAGATAGTGGAAATAAAGGAAGGAATATGGAGAAGCAAGGAAATCACTTCAAGAATATATGTATCCCCAGCCTCCCCAGGCCAGATGGAGGTCTACACGACCTTGATCAAATTACCAGATACATATATGCATAGAGTATATAAGACCCTATGACCCATGTCCAAAGAGTATGCCTATGACCAAAAAGCCAGTAAGGCAACTGGGTGACTCTTGATCAGAGAAAAGTAGCTGAGCTGTAATAAACTACAAAAGCTGAAACCATTGAAGATAAGAAGAGCAAAAAAATAAAGAAAGCTCAAGGATTCAAGAAAAGAAATCTTGATAATAAAAGTTATTAGCTCTAAAAAAAAAAAAGAATACTGTTGCGATTTGATGGGGGGGGGGGTGGAAATTTGGTAAGAGACAAATCCTCTTGTGTTGCAGTCGATCCTCAAAGGTTAGAGAGACCGCGGGTGACTGGACTCATCTCTCAATAGGGATACTGAATACTGTGTTAGCTATACGCCCAACTCTGGCAGTATCAGATTCACCCACAATCTGTTGACCATCGGTCCAATCACCTTCCTAGGAGTGAATCAAATTCCTAAATAGTGTGATCAACTATAAGCTCGACTCTGGCAGTATTGAATTCACCCACAGTCTGCTGACTGTCAGTCCAGTCGTTTTCCTAACAAGTGATCAGGTTCAAGAATAACAAAAAATTATTCAAATGCAACATTTAGAAAACAGGTTTTGGATGTCAGTATAGGGAATTCTCTGCTACAGCGTGGGGTTCTTAGCTAGTGCTTAGCAAACAAATGCACAATCATCACTCACCCAGAAGATGGGAGAGGGCTCTCGGTCTTGAGGAGCCTCCTCAGGCAGGGTCCCTATCTGAGGGAATGAAAGGGTTTCAGCCTGTCAATTGATCCAAAAGTTACGATGGAGTCCCTCTCTCCTCTTCCTTCTTCCTTAGTTCCTCTTCCTCCGTTCTTAACCATCCCATTCTTCCTTCCTAGTTCTTACCACTGCATTCTTCTTTCCTAACATATCCTTCCTTAGTTCACCTTTTATATATTTTCTTTTACATTTAGATGGAGCCTGAGTGACTCTAGTCATATTTACTTTTGTTATTCATTGATTTGAAAAAGTCTCCTCAGTTAATTGAAAATCTAGAGAGCATGCTCAGTTAGGAGCTGTGCTGAGTGGGATGGAGTTGTGTATTGGTATTATAATGAGATTAGAAAGAGGAGAAGTTTGAGCAAATCCTATCAGAAGGGACTAACCTGCCATCACCAATTTTCACACTATGTGGCTTATCAGCTGCAGGGTACGACCAGGTTGCACCCTCTGCAGGGAGTACAACAGAGTTTGGCCGTGGTGTCTTCACTCCACTTCACCTTCCATTCACTGTCGTCTACACAGCACCATCAGATTATCTGCTCTGCAGGGAAGCCAAAAATTTTGGCCATGGTGTCTCCTTTCTGCTCCACTCTCCGTTTTGTCTTATTAGTATGTGCTAGGAAAGCGGATTGTGTTGCCAAGGGAATCATGGAGAAGTAGATTCCCCATATCAACCATCCTGGAACTCTCTCAGCTCAAGCAAGCCTCTGTAATGCCATAACTTCCGTTAGGCTCTATTTTTCTCTAAGTTCCCCTTTCTCGAGTAATTCTCTCCCACAGACACTCAGAAGAGTGAAGATCAGCCTTCCCAAGAAGCAGAAGCAGGTGTATGTGGAACTGATTGATGACTGCCCGGCCAGCAGAGACTTGCTGAGTGTCTCATCAGGGTTAGTGCACAAATTAATGCCAGGCAGCATGTTAGACTACTCTGTCTGCTTTGTGTATAAGACAATAAATAATTGCTTTGAACACTGACATTCTGTGTATTCTGCTTGTAGTATCTCTGTGAATGGTAAAGTATACTTAAACAAAATGCCCCAGTGAAGAAGGTTACAATTCCACAGCTTAAACTAGGAAACAGCATCTGCATGCAGAATATACCCTTTCTGAGATTTTCATTTACTTGCACATTGATGTATATGAACAAACTTCCTGCACGTAAGTGCTGGTCCAGCATTTGATTACTCCTCTGACTAGCCTTCACAATCAGACATATAGTCTTCTTTACTCTGCAGAAGTAATGGAATAAACATTTCTGGATCTCTGAAAATGAGATAAAACCTATCAGGAGGGAATCCACAGCACATTTCCACTCTTGCAGTGATGCTATAGATTCTCTCTGGTAAATGTTACACGTCTAATGTTCACTTCTAAGGTAATTCCTGTGACTTCTGGGAGCTGTAATTATGACAATATCGTATCAAAGTATGTGTAGCTTTGTTATGGTTGATTCTTTAAAAGATGAAGGTGTTTGTTGTTATTTTGTTACATCTCCTTCCTATTTTATTCTTTTGTTGTTTTTGTTGTTGTTGATTTTTTTGCTTGTTTGTTTCCAGCATTTTCTAACTTTGTCACTAACGAGTTCAGAACTATATTTTTCCTCCAGGAAGGTTCTTATCGAGGACTAGATCTCTTAGCCTTGGTTAAACAAACACTTCCATATCCTGTATTTCCATATGTCTCTATATGGTAAGAGTTATACACAACACTTGTCTCCTTTGCCAGGAGTATTACTTTGTATTACCTTGGTATTTTTGGTAATTTTACAGGAAAAATTTCTATATTACAGACTAGTTCTGTGAACGTTTGCAGAAAGAATAGTTAAGGACTTGTATGAAATGTAATTACTTTACTTTGCCAGTAGATCCTAATTATTTTAACAATGTTTATATATATTTATGTCTTACTGCATACATCTAACTAAAGAATTCTTTGAGCTTTAGGGAAAGTACTGTAGCTTTGACTCCTAAAACACGTTTGCCAGTCGCCTTTATCAATTTTGTGTGTTTTATCTTCTACTAAATAGTCTCAGGCACTGATCAATACAGTAGCAGAGCCACCTATCATTAATCTCAATCTATTCTAAGTCTTGATACTGATTTCACCGTGAATTTTTAATCCTCTTCTGATGAAATAGCATCCCTTACCTTTCTTTGGCATTGGATTTTTTCTATTCATTCCTAAGTTTATTTCGTTGTAAGTTTTATTTTGAAGCCCAACATAAAAAGGAATATTGTTGAAGTTTTATTTTTTTCTTTTAACAAATCTATTGTCAACATTGGAATAACTTTGCATTTTTCCCAATATAACTGAGAATGAGGAGGTTTGCTGGCATCTGACTTGGTTTGTCTGATAGCTGGTAGTACTCCATGCATTCAACAGATGTGTGGATTCTCAGTTGCCAAAGTGAATCCATAAACTGTAAAGCCATTTCTGAAACAAAACAAACAAACAAACAAAAAGCCCCACAGCTCTAGGCAGTTCTCCTAGGTTTTAAATGTTTTCGACCAAAGTGTAACTGAGCTGAACCCAAGAGAAAAAGCAATAGCTGAATAGCCAGCAAATCTTGTAAACCCTGTAAATGGCATACATTTAATGTAAGCTGTGTCAAAGCAGGGCATTAAGCCTAGGAGGTCTGAGCTTTGTTTAAAGGCACCAATGAGAAATGCACCCCTGGAGCACAGTTCCTCCATTTCTAAGATGAGCACCTGAAAGATGGGATAAACTACTATATGTCGCCTTTTTGGCAGAGTATAAGATTGCTTCTCTGGCCTTACAAGATCAGTTTTGCAGGAAGCAGTCTTTGCATTTACTAGCCACAAGTCTTTGAATTCATCTCACATAACTTTGGCCATCTAGGAGTAATTAATTCATGTGATACTAGAATGGATTTCTGGAGGTAATCAATCATTCTTTGGAGATGCCTCTCTCATTTCCTTTGCAGTGATTATAGAAGGAGATAACAGCATCATTTATAAGCTTAACTTTAGATGACAAAAATTAAGACCAATTCCAACCTTCTTGAACAACTGCAAAAACTCTTTTATTCTAAGGAGCTTTGTATGGCTTAAAAACAAATAAGTAATGGATATTTTGCATGCTACTAATACACAGAAGCCTCCTTCTTGCCTGTTCATATAATTAATCTACAATCAAGTTTCCAGACAGGTAAATATGATTTCATAGTCTATTCCAATTCAATTTCAGTTTTGCCCTGTAACATAACGTAAAATCAATATATAGTCATAGTGGTTCTATGTATAGAGTAGGCTATATACATATAAACATAATATACATCTATACTAAATATATACATATGAAGCACATACTGGTTATCCCAGAGCAGCATTTCATTCACCAAATTTTCAGAAAGAAATTAGGTGATATTTGAATGATAAAACTATTTTCTTGTGATGACAGCAACCAAATGTCTGCCATATGAAATTTAGATTTAAAACACTTTATTTCTGAAGATTGATGAAAAATATAGTTGATTGTATTAAATAAATATTTTTAAAATGTATACTAACCTAGAAGATTTATGTAGATATTTCTGCTGACACTAAATCCTAGCGTAGCAATAGATATGAGCAATTAATCTGTCATGATTTAACCTGAAAGTGATTAATTTTGAGTAATTGTGCTCGTCTATTAAGCTTTTGCTTTATCATCCTGGGAAGTAAAACAAAGAACAGTTTACAAGGATGTGTATGTCTATATTGGACTCCACCTACACTGACCATGACAGAAAGCTGAAATAAATATCAACATTTCATAGTAAGGGCAGAAAAGGATGGATGTTTTGCCAAGTTAACATTATAGGCCATTACCTTTTGTGGTCTCTTAGTTCCTAAAAAAAAAAAAAACGAACAATGCTTAATGCATTAATTTCCTGGATTCTTTTGCCTTTTAATTTTTTAATTTCCATAATCCAACTACTAAAAAGATTTCTTCAAGGCATGCTGACTTCTGAAGCCTATAGCATTTCTAGAAACAAACAATCACAACAGCTGAGGGCAGGTCTTCCATTTACCCCCATTTAAGGTGGAGGATATTTCTGTAAGTACAGAAATCATCTCTGATATTTGTGCACAATAATATATATGAGCCTCATGTCTGTTTCTTAAGGTTTATCTAGTGTGTTATATTCATTGAGTGATTCATTGGATGCAAAACTGCATCACTGGTTGTGAGTTGAGAGCCCAGGGGATTTTATGGAATGTCTTTTATGGGATGTCTTTTATGGGATGGTATTGACTAACATAGATAGCAACTTCTTAGCTGCCCACATTGCAGGGCACGCCTAAAAATGAATGTTACAGTCAGGGTTCAACAGCTCCTGCTAACACACCGCAATCCCACACTTCATGCCAGTTTACTGGACAGGCATGTACAGATGAAGATATTGCAGTCACAATTCCTTCACGTGTGCTCATCACAGCTCTGTATATGCCCAGAGAAATGAGCTGGAAATGGTCCATTTTAACTATTATTCTAGTTTACTACTTCCTGTTGGTAAGAAAGGCTACGTTATAAAAGATTTGGTAATGAGTTCACCTTCAACCTGTTATTTGTAAAGGAATGTGACCCATTCTACCGATGATTTAAATGTCCTTGCTCAGTACATATAAGTGAAATAAATAAAAATCAGCTTTTAACATTTTTACCTCCTCTGGGCTTTAGTACTGGAGATTGAAAGAGGTTTTGGTCATTGATAAAATGATTTTACAATTGTGCACTCACTGGAAATTCTCTTTTTTCGCATGAGTAATGAAAAGGATAATTTTCCCTAACTAGCTCACTTTTTTCTTTACTTTTTTTTTAAGTTGAGCAGCACTGCCAGATGTGATAGGTCATCCATCCATACTACATACACTTTTATTCGTCTCTTTGGAATTGGTTTTAGTGGAAAATTTTGTGTTTTGTACATTTATAAAGCAATGTAAAAGGTAATGTTTCCCAGCTCTACAAAACTTTCTCTGAAGAGCTTCTCCTCTTTTCTGTTTTCTTCCTACTAGTAGATCCACAATATGGTAGAATTGCAGGAGAAAGACTGCACAGTGTGTTCAGGGAAAGAGTTCAAAAGGCACCGCAGAAAAAAAAAACCTTGTAGTTTCCCTTCCGTTCTGCTGCTCCCTTTCTTTATCTTCCAGATCTTCCAGTGTGTCCACTTGTCAGATTTAGTGTGCAGGAAGATAACAATAATATTGAGTCTTGCTGTAGCAGGTTGGCCCTGCTCGAGTTGGAGGATTGTATTAGACTATCTCCAGAGGTGCCTCCCCTATGTGTTTGTTTCCTAGATCAGTCATACTTTACCTTTAACAGACTGTGAATCAGGGGATTCCTGAATTTTCCTGAGTTCCAAGATTTATCAGACCCAGTTTTAGACAAAATTTACTGCATGGTTTTATGCAAGTTTCAGAGTAGATAAAGAAAAAAAAAAAAAAAAAAAAAGATGATTCCTGAATTGCTTCTTTGTGGTCACATGCAACAATATAAAAGGTCTGATATTTCCCACAGTAGAATCTGTAGTCTAGTTCCCTTAAAGAAGTGTATGCCTGAACTTTCTTTCTCAAAAGAAGAAAAAAAAAAAAAAAGAAATTATGCTGCCGTTGCAAGAACCCACAACTTCTGCCATTCTCAAATAAAGAACTCACAGTGCAAATGTCTTCGATTGACATACAGGCTTCCCTGAGCTGTAAACTAGTAGTTCAATTACTCATGTGCTCTGGATTTTTACCCTGTGCTGAGGTCAGTCTAAGAAGTCAGCTGTAGGTTCCCTCTCCGAGAATGACCATAGCAAAGGCATCAAAAATAGGACTCGTTCAGAAGAGAATTCTATAGTTAAAATGGGGGGAATTTTCATTAACAAAATCTTTTCAGTTAGAAAAATTAACTTGTTAGAAAAATTAGTTTCAATAAACTTTTATAAGAAAAGTCTCTTAGGGTTGGAAAGGAACACTTCAAAACAAAAATAAAGTGTCATCCCAGCATATTCCCAAGGCTGAAACTTCAAAACAGAGTATCTTATGTTTCTTTTCACTATGCAGTCAGCACACCTCTGTCTCCCCTCTGGCAAAATGGGTTTTAAATTATTTGTACAAAAGTGAGCTAGACTCAGTATGAGAAAAGGAGAAACCAGCTGACTCCAAACTTGCTGACTAGGGCGTTAGCTTACCTTGTGAATCCTGTCTTCAGGTTAGTCAAAGGAAAAAGTGGATGCTCCCTTATCCACATTCCAAATGAGTAGTCTAAACACGACATTTTGTTTCCCCAAGATGGCACTTCCTCTCTTCCTTCTTTCGCATAAATTTTTGAGAGTTTTATGTTCTTCCAAAGTTAAGCAGGAAGAAGAAGTAGGAAATTTCCGTGTTTTCTTTTACTTTTCAAATATCTTCCTGTAAGATAAATTTATTTCCTGTCATTCTCATTTTGAAACCTTAATAAGAGAAATGGAATTGAAATAAAATGTATAATATTCAAGTAGAAACAAAAATACCTCTGCGGTAAATGACATTTCAAGTTTAATACATAATGTGAATTTCTGATATTACTTTTTCTTCTTTTCATCAGAGTACTGGTATATTCACAATTTATTGCTTCTAGCACAGTCACAGCACCTGTGCTGTAGCCTTAGCTTCTGCAAGAAAGTGAGTAACTGCTTTCTCATAAGATGTGCATCCTAAGGACACTCTTACGGTGCGTCTGCGAGAAATGCTAAGGTTTCCTTGACGGGACAGCGATCACTCAAGTTATTGTTCCTGTTAAAATGGGATTTCACCAGAAAATTTTGTCTTCATTTGAACATCCCAAAGTTCACATTATGTCTCACAGTACATGTGGATTCAAAGCTATGGAAAAGAAAAAAGAGTTAAAAGAAATTGCTTAAAATTCTAATTTCCAAAAAATAATAATTCAATTGTAGCAAATGAGAGACCCAATATCTAACATACAGTTGCTATGTAGGAGTGTGCAGAGGTATTATTGGGAAAGAATTTAAGAACACTGAAACACAATTTATTTGTAGTTTGAGAAGGCAGATAAATGCAGAATTGTTGTGGACAGAGATCCTGGGTTCACCATTATCCTATCGAAAAGAGGCAAAAATATCTTACTTACATAATAATACTTGGAGAATCAAAAAAAAAAAAAAAAAGTAAGCAGCAGTAACAGAAATATTGTCAGTTCCTGAAGCAAAATAATTATTTCTTTATATTTTGCACTGATGAGATTTCATCTAGAGGACCAATTTTGGACCTCTCCGATACAAGACAAACAGGAGACAGACTAGTGGAGGACCTTCAGGATGGTCAGGGAGGTGGAGAACAAGGTGCAAGAGGGAGGTCAGAGCCTGAGGGAGCTGAGATTGTTCGATCTCAAGAAAAAAAAAAAGATAATAATAATCTTATTGCTGTGTTCAACTGTGTTGTAGACATTTACAGAAAAAGTGAAATCACACTCTTATTGGAGAGGTAAATCTCACAAGAAAAATGTTAACTATTAGGGGGAAAAATCGACATGAGGGCAGTCGAATACTATAACGGGCTGCTCAGAAACACTACAGAATTTCTATTCTTAAGAATATTTGACAGCTATATACACATTAATATCTGCAACCACATTTTTCTCTTTTGGCATTCAGAGGCACTTGGTTCAGCTAATAAAAAAAAAAAAAAGAAAAACAGTATTTGCTCTCTTTGAGAAATTTATCTCTCATTTCAGTCTGACCTCTTGTAATGAGGGCTCAGGAAACAATAATCTGAAAACAATTAGACTGGTCATTCATTTCTTCTTGATATGTGTAGGTAATCAATAAAAATTACTAGCCAAGTCATTACTTCTAATAACTATGTGCCCCCTTTAATTATTAGGAAACTGATAGTGAATAGGATTAATTTAAAGTTGAAAAATTAGAGAAAATGATATTTACTGTGTATGTTTATTCCTATATATTCTATCAGAATGAAGAGTTGTCAGAGGAGACAAGGAGACACTGTGTTACTGAAGATTTCTGATGAATCAGCAATTGTTGCCCCTAAAGGCCTATTGTGATCAATAACACATCTTACAATATCTACAGAGAAAAGAATATTTACTCTGAAGAAATGTAGCAGACCTAGGGACTGAAAATAAAACCAGAACCCTAATTTCAGATTTATATCAGTAGACAGGCATTAAATAGTGTGTTAAAAAACAAAGTGCTCTCGTTGAATCTGTCTGCCATAAAATTTCAAGACTGATAACTGTGGCTTTGTGGAGCCAATGGAAACTTCATAGGTGACAATCACATAAAAAAGTATTATTAGGTCATTTTTTTTTTAACAAAATGCTACTACTCTTTCCAGTGTGAATATGCTGTTGACAGATGTAAAAAGTCAAAAAGAACCCTTGTCAGAGAAGTCATACAATAAAGATATGGTTTGATATCTAAGGACATTGTCCCTACAATAAAGATATAGTTCCATATATGAAGATGTTGTCCCTACCTCATTTAAGAAACTCTTTCTCTTTGTTTTGTGTTAGAAATTACTATAGATATTGTTTGATTAAAACAGAAAAAGGTTTTTCCTACATCTCTATCATTTAATAAAAGCATGTTTTGAACATGGCTCTTGAGATATTCCAGTGAAATGAATTAATGAATCTGAAAAGTTAGCTCTAGGAAGTAGTCACATTATGGAAGTGATTGAAAAAAAATCTCTCTTAATATCATGTAAACTTTATTTTGGCAGAAGTGTATATGCTGGGAGGCTCTCTCCTGAGGGTGGAATGTCCTCAAATATTGGTGAAAAACAAAATGTCTGCAACAGAGTGAAATTCAAGAGAATAGTGCATTATCAAAAGTATCCCACTTGCAATGTGTACCTGCACCCCTTAACAAAGGGATGGGCCAATATAAAATAATCCTATAAATACTCAGAAAATTTACAGTAGTTCTTGGTTATTTATGTTTTATAGAAAAAGCCATTGAAAAGGAATTTCATTTTAGCCCCAAATAGTTGTTCTTTATATCATGAACTCCCTAAATGACTTCCTTTCTGGTTTCTTCTTTTCAAAAAAAAAGTAATGATAACTCGCCTTAGCATGGCAAATTGCAGTTTGAGTCAAAAAGCCTTGTATAACTGATGTAAGCAATCATTCCTGACAGACTAATTGGCCAGTCCCTCAGCTTCCTTACCTCAAATCCAGGAATTACTTTTGAAACTCGGGAGTTTTGACCCTGGGGAGCTTTAACTTTATGTTTGAAGTCCAGCTGAAGAAAACCTTCATTATACATTCTGGCTTAAAGTGACTACGCAAGTGCTTTTCCTTGATCTAAGAAAATGCTACAGTGATCAGCATGTCATGTTTGGATGTGGAAAAGAAAGTATCTCTGTGCTGAAGTTCAAATAACATTGAATGCTTGTATGCTAGTCCAAGCAAGCTCAGCTAAGACAGTTACCAATGGGAATGTTTGTATCTTTGGCAAACAGTTCACAGCAGCTCTTGTTTTAATTCAGCTAGAAACAGTAATCCAGAAATATCCTCAACGCATTAGGCTAACAATCTGGAAAACAGTAAATTAATGGGCAAGAGCTCTAAAATGGGTCAGTGCTTTTAGTCCTAGTATAGAATTGACTCTCATCTGCACAGCATCTTTGGATATGAAGTTCAGCTTTGGGTTCAATGGGACCAAATTCGCAAGTGACAAAAATACGATCTCTACCAGTAGTAGGCAAACAGGTACAAAATAAGATTTAAACTAAGTTATGAGAATAGTGTTAAAAGAAACCAGAAACATTTAGCTTTTAAAAGAGTTATAATATCAGTAATGATACATGCAATCCATCTGCTGGCTTCCTTTCGCACAAATCATCCATTAGTGTATACCTGCTATTCTATAAAATCCTTAGCATACAGAGAATATGACAGGTAAATAAAAATTATTTGTACTTCCTACAGATTCATATCATTTGTATTGTTTTGTTCCATACAGAGTAATAACCCAACATAATATTGCTCTCCAGTGTGTTACCTTTTTCATTCACAAGAGTTTGAAATATTTTTTCCTAGTGAGTTGAAATGTTTACCCAACTAAAATGAATCCATTTTGTTGGATCATTAGTTATTCAGTATTTTAGGTACATGGGAAGAGTGATAAAGGGTCTTTTGTCCGCAGGAAAAAAAGTCCTACAAATTAGCCCAGTCAGTGTAATCAGGCTTAAATCTTGGCAAAACTGGGAATATTTTTGAAAGATTGTGAGGGATGAGCATTTTTAAATTGCAGAACTGGGTAGACTGTACTGCTAACCACTTCCTATCCTCAAAAATAGCAAAAATTGGCCTCCTGAGGGATGATAACAGAAATTACTGGAATACCATCTCATCCTGTGACATAGCCACTATTATCTTTTTATTTAAGTCCATAAAATAATTCTTTAAAAAAAAAGAGCAGAATACAAAAATTGTAGCCAGTAAACATTTAGTCCATACTAAAAAAGTCTCATATTACATCAGACATTAATATGACTGTTTACAAGCCTGCATATCACTTGAAATGCTGATACAAATTTCTTAGTTGCCTAGGTCCCTTTTCCTGACAATTCTTCTTTGCATGTGCACATATGATTACATGTGCCATTGTATGCTTAGTTTTGTGCTGAGATGGTAAGTATTCTTTTGTTTTTCTTTTTTTTTTTTTTACATTACAGCTAGGAGCAGGTTTTATGCTTTTTAAAACAGGTTTTTGTCATTTTATCTGAACTCAATAATCTGAAATTCTGCCTGTGAGTACAGAGAATTTTACTTAAGTTGATCTTTCAGCACTATTCAGCTCCTCTAGCAAATTTTAAGTCTAATTTCTTCTTCTACCCCATTCACCAGAGCAGCTGATCTGTGGGGATCAAGGAGATGTAGCAAATCTTTTGTGATCTGCAGTGGATACACTGTGGGTATCAATATGGCTAAAAGTCTGGAAACACATAGAAAAAGAATATTGATTTAGTGCCACCTTTGCAATCACAACTTTATAGAAGACTGCGAAGACCAGATACTGGGTCTGAATCCTCCGCTGCTTTCGGGTTTTGTTAGACATTAATCACATGTAAAACTGTTGCTGACTGATTAATACAGTCATTTAATGGTATGTATTCAGAAAAAAATGAGCTGCATGTTTGGTTCCTAATCCTTTCAAATATTTAGAATTGCTATTGCTCTTTTTGAGTCATATAAAACAAGATACAGAAGACAGTGATATACAGCTAATAAATTGAAAGTGCATTGCCACCACATATGTGCAAAACAGTCATTAATTTACAGACATTTATCCATCCCTCCTTTCAACCATTTTATAATTAAAATAAGGAATACAGACTGAATTGCAAATTTTTTTGAAGCAGGTCAGATTTATCTTGTTAATATGAAAAATGCCCCAAAGGGATTAAGTATCAGCAAAAGGGCAGGAGAAGCAGAGACATCCTTGTGCTTGCGTAAATGCTGCTAAGCAACAACACCGAAAAAAAAAAAAAAAAAAAAAAAAAAAAAAAAACCAAGAAAAAACAAGTCAATTCTCATTTAAAGAACTGATGTTAATTTTAATCTTGTTCTGCAAAAAGAGAAAAGAAATGAATGAAAAGCAAAATAACAAAGATGGCTCTTTTTGTTTTCTTCTTTTATCACGTTTCTGATAAGAAAATATGATTTTATTATCAAAATGTTTGAGTGAATAGTAATAAAGATTTGCTGTTATTAGCCATATTGAAGCAGAGGTTTATATGATGATTACTACAACGGGTCCAAGTGAGCTACCAGACTGAAATAATCCTACTGTTGATAATGTTGGGACAATATTATCAGCCCGTTTTTTTTTTGTTTTTTTTTGATCATTCTGAAGACCAGACCCAGACAACAAAGCTCTTGTTATGTTGTTATGTTCAAACTTTGGTACCTCCAAAGTAGTTCTTCCTTGGTGAGAAAAGATGGTCTGTTCTTCACAGAAATCTAAGTGTGAATTTCCACCGCAGTCTTAATCACTCTTTCTGGATATCAAATTTCACTTAGAAGTTCAAATGCAAACAAAAACATTTTGCTGATATACACAAAATACCTTTATCTTTCTAAGTTTCAGTCACAAGCTGTCTCATAGTCTAAACATTCTTGTTCTTGTTTAATACCTGCTTAGATTTATCAGCTTTCAGTCCTGTGTGTCTTTGAAAGTGATTGTCACCAAGTAGAAATTTGGAGTTACTTGTTTGATTTCTGTCATAATACAAACACAGCTAAAATAAACAATACATATGGTAACTGTTAGCATTGTCTTGGTACACAAAAACTGTGGGTTGTTCTGATATTGGATGTAACATGCCTTGCATATAAATGCCCATTTTGCTACACTGTATGTACCATTGCAGTGCAGACAGCAAAATAACAAATACCTGGCAACAGCATGGGTATGAGGGGCTAATGGGTGCTCCCAGATTTCCCATAAAGTCAAAGACGAATATAAAAATCATAAGACAGCTTCACTAGATGAGTGAGAAAAAAATTCTTCTGAAGTGCATCATTCCGACGCATTTTGTTATAGAATTCATTTAGGCAAGCTAATTGTACCACAAAGTTCAGTGCCCTGATACCGCATCTTACATTTCAGGCTGAAAATATTATATGGCATATTTACAATATGAGAACATATTGTAAAAAAAAAAAAGCTTCCAAAACTTAGATATTGAAACAAACAGGTTTGTTTCTTGACTTGATCTTATTGTCAGGAGGAATTCAGAAATTTATGTAGAGAACATATTCTATCCGGGATTACAAAATATATTATTATAGTTGCTTAGAAACAGCACTAACACTTTGAAGAATTCTCTGGACTGTAACTTATTGGCCTGCAGATGACTAACTTCAATTTGTACTCTTATCTGAGAAACATAAAGTAGAAAAAAATGTCTAAGCATCAGTGAAAAATGTTTGAGAGGAGACAGGGAATTGTTTTCATTAAAACCAAACAAAACAGGGACAAGGGACACGCCAATAAAAATTTATGTGAGACCTTGTGAATCAAAATCTGACAAAGAAAAAGGGAGAGCATTCTCACAAATTTGGACAGAAGAGAAAACATCAAAGGCAAAAGAGATGTAATCCCAAATATTCATTACTAATCTCTCAATTGTAGTCATTTATTGCATGTAATAAATTAGCTTGACCCATATATCATTAAATTTTTATGTGATTTAATTAAACTACATTTTTTAGAAGCTATAATAGATATGTAAGCTCTAGGAAATTGAAAATGATGAGTTTGGCTACTTTGATGCCCTAAGGGCACAATCTTCTTTCACGTGTACAATTCTGTAAGATTCTTACATGACATTATCAATTTGTAGTTAGATTTCTTTGACATGGTACATCTAAACTTTTTCTTGCTGTAACAGAGCATAAGTTCAATTAAAAATGTGTGTTATGATACATGTAAGCTATGAAACCAATTTCAATTTTTATTTCCTTAATATGTTGAAATTTCTGGGGCCAGATGTTGTTTTTCTAAATATATTCTTTTTTATTTTTTTAATTGTATCTAATTCTATAGTTCCCATTACCACAGGATTCTAAAAACACTGAAACATACAGTGTCACTTACTTAATAATGTTCCTATGTGAGAAAGTAATGTCCTTATCACATTTTATAGATGAAGAATTTCGATTATCAATCAGAGGTGTGAAATGTTGAATTTTTGTTCAAACCTAAGGAATACTGCTTAGATATTTTGAAGATCTTCATCATTGAGACTTGTGACAAGATTCACAAAGGACTATAGACATGGTGATATTCAGTATCCAAAGTGAGTGTTTAAAGAAGATGCACCTGGGCAGACAATGTTTGTAATGTTATACTTTTGCAGGGTAAGTAGTTTGGCTTCTGTGAGATTACTTAGGAAAAGAAATAAGACCTCAAGATCAGGTGGCCATATATTATCTGTCTGGAGATAAGTAGATGTCTGAAGATCATCTTAATATCTTTGGGGACCTTACAGTAAAGTTCCAAGGAACAGTCCTGTCATCAAGTCACATTGCGGGTGATGTAGAGACAGAGCATTCACTTAATAAGAGGACTGTTAGTCCAAAACCTCAGATGAATAAAAGAGATCATCATCTGAGAGGAAATGAGAGTCTTTGACGTTTTCTTCTTCTAAAATGATCTTCCTGCTGGTGCATTGTAATAGTGAAGGAACATGTGTGAATATCAAAATGTTTAGAAACTGAAGGGGGTCTGATTTTTATAGGGTTTTTTTTGCAAATACTCCACCAGATCTTATCAATAAGATAACAGTGCTAATCCTGCAGGTTAAACAATCCAGTGAAAATACTTTTTCTTTCTCACTTGAGATGAGAAAAGAATATGACACAATGTACTATGCAGCTTTTTTCTTACTTTATTTTTAATTCAACGTAAAGTACAGGTGACCTTTCAAGGCAAAGGGAAGGTCCTGAAAGGAAATAGGTCTGAGTAATGTAAGGAGGTGCGTCATTCTTACTTCAGTCCGCAGTTAGAAGAGTTGATGGTCTGACCCATGCCAAACCTGTTAAGCTTTGATGAAGTAATTAGGGAAGGAACACAAGATGAATGGACAACCAATGGCTGATGCTGACCCAAGGCAAAGCTCTGTTATACCTAGAAGAAATGGCATTCGGTACTTTGAGAACTACTGAATTTCTGAAAGAAAGAGGAGGTTCATTAAAACCTCTAAGCAGTATAGAAATCTCAGTCACTTGTTCACCCTATCATATCTTCAATTCAACCTCTTTGTCAATTGAGAGGCTGATCAGATGTTACATTAAGGGACCTGAAGATCAGCTGGCTATGAATTTGTTCTCTGCTTGGAGTATGCAGACTTTAAATGTTAAAGGACTGAAGAATTGTTTCATTAATCTCCCTGGAGAAGGACTTTCTCGTTGGAGATCAGTTCCCTTGGGATCTGATTCACTTTAATACAGAAGTGAATTCTGTTGACCAGAAAGAATTAGTTGGTTAGGAAAAGACAGAAACAAAGTCTCCATTACTACTGTTTTCTAGACAAACAGAAACCCTTTCTTTCTCTTGAGTTTTGCTTCCAGCCCCTGGATTTTCAGTTCCAATGCTGTTTTGCCCTCTTTGGACACACTCCCACAGGCACATGTACTGAGAAATATCTGTTTTGAAAATCAATTTCGGATAGTCCAGCTACATCAATATTTGGATAATTATGAATATAAATTATGGATAGAGCTTACCTTGCAAAAAGAAAATTAGAGTAGTAAACATTAACTTTGAGCAAATTAACAACTGCTGTAATGATAAGTGGGTGGTCAACATCAGGTTATAAACCTATCCAGACAACTGAGAATAGAATTTACTTCAGCTAATATTAGAGAAAACAAATTAGGTGTAAAGTTAGCTCTGCAGGTGCCTCTCAGGGTCAGCAGAAGAAATCTGTTTTAGACTGCACATTTCATGTGGTGATGAGAGAAGTGGATAAATTCCATCCTGCATTTCCAGAAAAACAATCAATGTCACTTTCCTTCAGACCTTCAGAAACCATTGGTATCAAAAATGACAAATTCTAAAAAGATCTATGTCTGCAATTTGCATAATTGTTTTAGATTCCTAAGAATCAGAGACTCAGAATTGTATTGCAATATTTATTTACAGACTATGATAAAAAGATTGATATAAGGCAAACAAATTAACAGGAGGTGTGCGTGTGATGTGGAAGTGTCTACTTCACAGACCTTTCTAATGTGAAGGCCCAGCTTAGAAGGATAAAATGTTCTTGCATTGGATGCCAGTTGGAATATGGGAAGTTCTGACTTCACGTAAAGAAAAACATGGTCACACACTGGAATGGGTTGCCCAGAAAGCTGTGAAATCTACATCCTTGTAGGCACACAGAACTTAGCTAAATGACCTGTCCTAACTGAAATTGCCATAAATTTAAGCAAAACAGAAGTGGGGCTTCTTTGCAATTCTTTCCCTTTCTCCTTTAAGACTGAATATCACAACCTAGAAATGTGAAACATCTAGTTTATCAGGGGAAATAGAAAGGATTACAATATTACCAGAATAAATCATTTTTCAGTCTTTGCTGGAAAATGTGGCTTTAAAAAGAAGTTTTTATAGTTCATACACTTGGATTTAGACTCCAGAAGCCTCATTGATAAATCTGGGTAAGATTTGCTGCAGAGCTTCTGTAAAGCTCTGTCTTATTAAAGATAACCCAGAGATCTACAGTAGAAAGTTTTGACTTCCCAAAGTAACTCTTTAATATGAAATATAGCAACATATCTTCTGCTACATAAGGGGAGATCCAGAGGTTGATGAGGAGAAGAGAGGAACATCCTTGGAATTCATTATGGAGTAGAAGGCTGTCAACTTGTCCTAGGACTCATGAGAGAAGGCTCACAACTGCTCTATACTGAAGTTTTATTCCTGGACAATTGCTCAAACGTGAGAAAAGCCTACAGGGTAGAAAATCTGTACCACTCTGGGAAAATCTGGGTGAGAGGTGCCCTACTTTGAATCAGAAGAAATTTTGAGACATCTCTGCAGGTGAGAAAGGTTAGCACCAAAAACTCTATGCTTTGGGGAAACGAAAAAAAAAAAAAAAAAAAACTGCTGTTGTTCAAGGAATCCAAAACCGAGCTAGGCCTGGTTGTAATGGCAGAGTTATAGTGTTAGAGTCTTGATCACAGGACTGTACATCAGATATATGTATTTCTAACAGGGCTTGATATAGTTGGAACTGTTATGCTAATGTAGCCAGCAGTAAAAGTTAGTGTAAAGTCATTAGGGAAGTTTTGGGACCTTATAGGGGGGAAAAAAACATTTTAAAGTTTAATTTTAAGTGCAAAGTTTCAGCTCTTTGAGTGTTTGAAACTGTTTCTTGGCATGACTCTATGATAGTTTGTTTTTACTCTTTAGGTATAATCTTTCAAGCTAGGTACCTTTAAGATGACATACATTCTATTTTGCCTGCATTCAGCCTTTGCTAAGAAAATTCTCTGTATTTTTGCACTTTCCAGAAGTTTAACAGTGTGATTTTATTGTTGTTTGTTTTGAGGTCATAATGCATCTGATGTTTTCAGAAGTATTTTAAAACTGGTTTGGTACCCAAGCTGCTGTGCAGATAAATCAGTAGTGCATTGCATGGGTCATAGCACTTTTCTTGAACCGTAAAAATGGGATTTTAACCAAGAGTGCTAAACATCACAAGCCATTTATTCTGTACTCACAGCACAGTTCAAAGAAACGTGACTATTTTACCCAATAACTAAATGACAGGAAACAAGATTTATTCTATACTGTTGACAATAGAATCATGGCTTGATTACACTGGTTTTAAAGGCCATTAGAGCATTTTTCAATGAGAAAAAAAATGAGAAGGGTAGTATCACACTATGTCTTGAATTTCAACATGCTAACACTATTAATGTCAGACTATAAGAATCACTAGATCCACATTTACTATTAGACTTTATATCATCATTTAAAGGACTTGCAGGCTTGATTTCTGCCTTGTCATGTTTAAACAGACTCTCTGCTATCTCTGGCAGCCAGAAACAACATCTTTATTTAATCACTGGATAGAAGAAGTCATGAAGTTCAAATTAGATGCTTATCTATGTTATTTAGGGTCATGATTGCTTGCTTCTGATTCTCTAGATCACCAAGATCTGTCCTATACATCATAAACTTTTAAAAATGTAAGCTGGATGCCCCATGTATCCCATATGTTTTGGACCTGGAGTGTCTTCACATGGCCAAAGGCAGGTGTACAAATCACCTATGAGATGTTTTCTAGAAAAGTCCAGCTTTCATGTGCTGAATTAGTGGTATTTTTGAATTCTTCCTTCAGCCCCTTGGTTGATCCCAATCATCTGAACCCATTCTGGGCAGATATCACAAGGTTGTAATCATTCTACAACAGGTAATACAGATAAAAGGAAACAATCCAGGAACCGTGCCTCATCTTTTCTCTGGCTATGCAGAACAGATGTGGTCAAAATTGCATTATAAATCAACATCTATAAAGGGCTACACTGAGCATGCCTGATACTGGTGCCTTATTTGATCAGCACAGCTACTCTTGCTCCTTCCTGATACATTCTCTGATTATGTACTGTTGATACAGTGACCACCAATAATCCTAAATGTAGCTGTGGAAAGACTCAGACTCAGAACTAAAATGGTGATTCTACTTTTGCCATGGATTGTACATAAATACTTTAAGTCACATATGCAAATGCACACATATATCTCTCTGCTAGTCATATCCCCTTTGATAGAGATGCTCGTACAGAAAGTTTTATGACAGGACACTTAGAGTATGAAATTTGGATCAGTCTTCTCTCCTCCAGCAGCAATTTTTATCTCTAACACTATTCAGAATCTCTCCCACATTCATTTAATGCTCCCATACCCTTTCTCAGCCTGTTTTCTGTATTCAGAGAAGCAATGAAAAGCCTGTGCTTTGTAGCTGAGGAAAAGCTTCCTGCTTCTCACCACTCTTAAATTTTTTTGTAAGTAACTCCATTTAATTCCAGTAAGGAATGAAAGATACCAAAGACAGGTCAAAGCTCCAGCTAAGACACAGTGTATGGAAGAGAAGAAAAATAAAGAAAAACAAAAGAAAAATAAAATAATTGGACCACATTCCAGATTTATATCAGGAAAAAATCATTGTCTAACCTTGAAATTTGCTGTCTTGTAAAGAGGCGTGGCATAAGATCCAAAATTGAGCAGGCACCCACACAACACACACGCACGCCCATGCACAAAACTTGAAAGAACAGCTTTTAGTTGCAGAACATTAGGCTCAATTGACTAGGTGATTAACCATTTTTTTTCTATGACACCTGGAAAATAATTAGTCATCTGAGGTGCTACAGAAAAGGCATAAACACCAGATGTTTACATCTACTGTATACCTTAGCATGGTTTCATGAATTATTAAAATAACTAAGAATACAATTTCATTTAAAACATTAAGCTAATTGCATTTACTATTGTTTTAGAAAATGAAATGTTTGTATTCATAACTGTAACATTCTTTAATATGCACAGATGCATTTTCTGATTTGCATCATTAAGTCTTAAAAAGTCTATTAAATTTTGATATTGTCGTATCTATTCTTGTTATCCTTCTGAATAAGAAAAATTGACAGCTAGTGGATGCAGCATTTCAAGATTATATAAGCAACAGTAAAATGGTAAAATTAAAATAAAATATGTGAATCGCAATCATTAACAGAGTACAAGAAAATAATTCCAGTGAGGGTCCCATCTAGCTAATGAGGACAAATTTTACAAGTGAAGCAGACAAAAATAACACAGAATACATATCCACGTTGAAAGTGTGCTAGCAAATTCATACATTTATTTAGTATAACTTCCATCTGACCACTAAATATATAGACTGACTCACTTCAAAGAATGTGAGTGTTTGGTACACAGTAGCGATGAACTAAATTGCAATATTCAGTCGTGAACCTGAAACTTTAGATTTCTCTTGAGTTCTGATCACTGTGGCAATGGAAAAATCATACACACACCACTCCATGGGAACAGACCTCCTGATCCTTAGTTCTTATAAGAATTCTCATACAGAGATTAAAAAGAAAAATAAAACAAAAAGCTATGTATAATCTAGTATCAGTTCTGAAATTGGAATATTTGTTGGAAATTCTCTTTACTCTGGAACAGTTTATCGGAAATGTTTAGCCTGAACTTATATCAAAATTGTAACCATACTTTTTTTTCTTTTTCCCTCATACAACAATATGATTCAAAAAGAAATTGTATTTTGTGAGTAACTTCAAACTTTTTAGGAGAGTTCCATACTTATAAAACCTTGTTGCAAAATATTTATAATTTCTCTGGAATTTAACAGGGTATGTTACTGTAGGTTTTCAGTTGAAAGATTCTATCTTTCAAGATAAATCACTTAGCAAAAAAAATTCTTAAAGAATGCAGTGTCTCAAACCGTATTCACCTACTGAGGATGCAGCAAATAGGGTAATATAGGAAGTTAAATTAAAGGTTTAACTCAAGTATTTTAACCTTTCGAAAGAGTGCAACATTATTCAGTATTTATTTGTTCCTGTCCTGGTGGATGAATCTAACCAAAGAGTAAATTTTTGATCAGCCCACTGCATAGTTTCATTTCATAAAGACCTCACTGTCTCACAGAAAATGCTGTTTTAGAATAATATATCTATAAATGACTCAAAAAATGTAATAGCTCAGTGTTGGAGTACAGTAAATTTTGCTACTGCTGCAATAAAATAGAAATAACTATGCCGTAGAAATAGAATAACATCTGACTACTTGCTGGTGCTTTATGGATTCATAGTAATTCTGCCACTACATAGGTTCATTTTGTGACTGTTCAGCACAGTAGGTTAGATAAAGCATTAGCAGTTTAATATAGACACATACACTTTCAATTTCAGTGTGGCCCCATGATTTTTTCTGTCTTGTCTGTTGACATCATTATGCAGTCAAAGCAATACCCAACATTAACCCCCTTGGAAGTTTTGTTTTGGCTCAAGGACATGTTGAGTGGTTAAACCTTGATCCTATTCCCATTAAAATCAAAACTTCCTTTGATTTCAGTGGTAAAGGTAGAGATCTTAACGAAACAGCAGGATAAGTCTGGAAAATTACGACAAGAAGCAGGGATGCAGTTGTGTGACTACAAATATCTTTTGTGCTGTGCTCTAAATTTTTCAAAAGCATATTACTCATAAAATATTATGATCATACTCAGATAAACTGACCTACTGTTTTTTTCAAGCAGTAGAATAATTCTTTTCTGAATTATTTGCTTTTAGTATAATTATTTTGTTCATTTATTCAGCAGTTTGTATTCACACACAGTTTCTGTTTACACTTGATCTACAAGCAGAAGTAGTCAATTCACTTTTTACAAGCTTTTGCTTCCTATTGCAAACAAGCACTGAAAAAGTATATTTCATAGTAATTATCTTTATATGTAGGGGAATAAGAATTTTCACAGGTTTCTTCAAGAATGAATAAACCAAAGGTCTTGTTTTGTGGATTAAGTTAGCACTCACTTATTCTAACATTTGCTGTTACCTTCTTTTTCTTAAGCTTCCAATTTAGGAGCTTGGCTGGTCTACATTCTCTGCCACGCTACTTAACTCTCTGCAAGAATAAATTTAGCTGCTCTTCACTTTCTGTTTGCAAGTGACCAGTTAGCATTTGGTACTGTCAGCCTGAAAGAGACAAATATGGTCTTTTCGCTGCATTGACATCTCCAAATTCAGAGATCAACCGAGAGGAATCTCCTTACTTTTTCTAAGGCACCTATAACTGTGCCCCTGATCCTGTACAACGACAGGAAGTACAGCCAGTACTTTCAAAGCTGCTGGACACAACAGTGCAGTGACATCCTAGCAGGTTACAGGAACATTACCTTCCATTTGGTATGTACTCTCCTTTTTGTTTCAAACAAGTATACTTCTTTTCTTCAGGCAATTTAGGTTTCTGAGGATTGGACCTACATTTAATGCAAGATAATTGTAATGATAATATAATGAATGCAATGATGAATGTAATACTACTGTAATATAGTGTTAAGCGACAGAAAAATGTCGAGTATTATAGATACATTTTTGGCTTTAATTAGAGGGAAGTAACCATCTAATTTATTCTAGTTAAATCCGAGATGTAATTTTTGAAGATATCATCAAAGGCCTCATGATTTAACCTCACCAAGCACACCACTAATAATAATTTTAAGTGTACTTACATTAAGCAATAATAGTGGCTTTTCATTTTGTTACAGCATAATAATATGGTCTTAGGGTAGACAAACCAAGATATGGAAGGCTAAAGTGGTGAACTGTAGAGTGCCATAATACTATTATTAATTCTCTGTTACTCCAAGCATCATTGAAACAGATATTATCAAGTGGAAAATATGTGCTCCTGAAGAGTTTTAAAACAAATATTTTTGAGGCTGAAGATACTGGTAGATGAGGTCATAGTAGAAATTTTAATATGTATCATAAATTGTCTGGTTTTGCTGAAATACACCACTGCTACTGTGATTAGAAGGCACTTGAATACCTGGAATAACTTTCCAAAGCCAGAATATGCTTCTAGACAGAAAAATTAAATACTGATTGCTTTATTCTTATTGATGATCCTACAAGAACTCTCATGGGAGTAAGAAAAAGATAATCTGGATAGTTTTTTTTGTTTTGTTTCCTGTGATGTTTGGAAAATAATGGCACACTTTCTTACTCACTGTTCATTCCTAAGAAGTGAAGATAGAGACATAAAAATCTAAATGCTGTTGTTGGCCACTTGCTAACTCTGAGCTATGGAATGATGTTTATCCTGCTGAACCCAGTCAAGCAATGAAAATCCCATTATCTATTATACTTCACTCACACCCATTACCGAAGATGAATTTTTGTTTCATTTGGTTTTGTTCTTTCAGAAAAACCTTTATCCACACTCTGACACTTTTTAGTATTCTAGTAAAGTCTGTCTATATCTTGCACCTATCTTACATTTAAAATTTTATTCCAGTCTGCCACAAAAGAATTTTTGTTGCACAAATACAATCTTTTACAATTTTTTTTTTACAATAAATAGTAATTATTGACAAAGGTTGAGGGATGTCCTTGCTTCATATTGTCATGGGTCAGAAATGATCTTCTATTCAATGCAAGTTGGTTAGTCAGAGCCTTCTCAGGTTTGTATTTTCCTCTGTTATTCAGGACAGAAACATAAACCTAAAAATTAGTTACATTTTTTTTTTTTCTTCCCCCGGGGTGGGAGTAGAGATAGAAGAGAAGGTGGGAGAGAAAATCTGGTATTATTGTCATCTCTGATCTCAGTGAAACTGAAATCTTGTCTGATATTTTTGATCAGAAAGTCTCCAATATGCATGTTTATGATAAAAGTTTGTGCCCTGGAGTTTTAGCTGTCTATACCGGGAGCATGAATATTTTAGGAGCTAAATTTATTCTAAGTATTGTTTCACAAAACTCAAAATTCCCCCAGAAGGGGACAGTCACTTGAAATATTCACTAGCAGCTAACTTTCTCATTTTGTGAGAATGGCAAAAATATATTCATCCAAGTCATTGGAGAAGAAGAAATTTTTCTAATTCATGCTTTTACTCTGGTTGCTTTTTCCTTCTTCATTGCATCCTAAAAACAGAAGACTCTTTTACACAGCTACAATGTGTTCTTGTGAGTAAAGGTAGAAGAAGAGAAATCAAAGAGTAATCTTTGGAAAAATAATGAAGCAACAAAATAACTTGTGCAAGAGAAGATTTCCATAGATTTTGAAGAAACAGAATCATGTTATCATATTAGAAATTCAATGATATCTACTTTCCAGAAACACTGGAAAGAAAGGAAAAGAGGCAAGACAGGAGTCATCTCTGAACCATTCCTTGTTCTGCTGGGCAGGAAAAAAGCAGAGACGCATATATGTCTGTTATCCATGCATCCCTTAGGGGAAAAAAATCTGGTAAGGACCTCATGGACTCGTAAAAAGACACAGACAACAACTTGCCCACATGTGCAGGCTACCTTGGTCACCCTGGTGTATTTTACTTGATCGCCAGCCACTAGTGCAAAAGGACATAGGTCTCCTGTCTATCTAGTGTCGTATCTAAAACGCTTGCAAATTGCTCTGATAACACTAGACACCTCTGGCAAACTAAGCAAGCCCATTGGGTAAGATTCAGCTACAGATTGAGACACCTGAATTTAGGTAACAATCTAAAGATCTATTCAAATTCCAGTGCTTTAGACCACCAAGGGCAACCAGTTCGTCTACCTTAGTATGGAATGCACAGTACTCCAGGTTCAACTAGTTTTACTAGCTATATCTATGGTAAATATCATGAGAGCTTAGACACCCAATGCATATACAGATAAATACATATAGATGCCTTCATTATTCCTGAAATAAATCCCATTCAACCTCAGCAGAGGCAGCCTCAGTAGAAATGAACAGTTTTCTTCCGTTTTAGTTTCTTTAGACATCCAAATGCTTTTTTTGCCTGGTGTTTCGTAGCTTCTTGATATTTCCCCCTTTCCTCAGTTTTGTTACCACACTTCTGTGACTTTCTAGGCTTCTCTGCCCTTTTGTTTGATTTCCTCTCTCTCTTGATTTGCCTTTCTGTTTAGTTAATCCTTTTAGATGATAAACCCAATATCAAGTATCAAAAGAACTTGCAAGTCTTAATAGGAAGGGTACTTCCTGGTTGAATGCCCTTACTAGTATCCCAGAGCACATGTAAACCATATAACCAGGAGCATTTAGCCGCTGCCTCATTCACAAATGCACTGAGTGCATATTTTGGGGTTTCTGTACTCATTGTTTTCTATTGAATTCTTTGGTCATGTAACATGAATAAATGTGCCGCTTATCACCCTTTGCAGATAGTTAACCAAATGAAACTCTTCAGAAAGCATGCAAGGTGCTTCTCTGTATATATTTAGCTATATTCTCTCATTTGTTCATACCATTTTTTAAAACACTTTACCTTTTTTTAAATTCAGAAGCAGTTTTGCCATATAATATACCATACTGTATATATGCCATATATTCTGGTATACAAGGAACTATATTACTTTTGGCGGACTGATGTCTTCTCCCCTAATGTGCGAACTTTTGAAACCTAAGCATCAGGAAAAAGCAAAATACAATTTTCATGCTATTTATACTTCTTTTAAAAGAAGATATAATATATGTTGAATTCCAGTCCATTACTTTGAAGACAGCGAGTCTATGGAGTCTGCACTGGTGAGCTGGTAAATTAGAAAATCAGAACACAACTTTTTGTCTTATACATCAACTGTATGTGAGGATTGAAAAGTCAAATAGCAAGAACGGCTGAAATAATGACAACTTTTCAGGTGCTGCTTCATTTATTTATTTTAAGATCCAAACCTCATTACTACTTTTTTTCCAGTGGTAAAACACAACTCAGAAACTCATGGTGGAAAAAGGCAGCTTTTTAAAAGCACTTGGAGCTGAAATTAAATTTAAGCTTAGTAGAATTAAGACATTATTTTTTAAAAAGCTCAAACACTTTTGAAACCTTACACAAAACCCTCATCTGAAAGGAAAGAGAGAAGGGATTGCCAAGACAGAAATCCAAATTGAAGTTTGAAAGGTAACCTAAGACACAGCTACCTACAAAGTACATTTAGTGAGTTCCAATGCAACCTAGGAGGGCCTAAGTGGTCCTGCTCCATTGCACACAATGACCAGGAAATTATAAAATGAGTTATTTTAGTGCATATGTTCTCTCTAAAGGCAATGTGAGAAGACATACATTGTTACTAGTTTGATCCTCACGTGTGGTTGAGGAAAAGCTCAACCATAATCTGCCAGAAACACAATGAAACACCTTTTTTTTCTGGCAGAAATAAATGAAGTGTCCAGTGTAGAACTGAAATTATCAGAGTGGAGGATATGTACCTAAGAACGTGAGCTGATAAAAAATGTCTTATGTTCAAATACTTGTGTACACAATCACTTTAAATCCATAAATGCCATATGGTAGCTTTAGCAGTACTACAAAATACGATTTCATTTGGTTCATTTTCCCCAGTTGCAAACTTTCTCTGGCTACAATCTTACAGTTATTTTCTTTTCTGAATACAGTTCGAATAAAGAAAACAAGTTGGTGCATAGCCCTGCCCAGCACTAAGCTCCCATCCCCAAGGGTTGACAGTACAAATAAAAACAAGGAGAAAGAGAGAGAGCAAAAAGGGGAGCATTCCACAGGAAAATAAAATCTTGACTGCAAAGAATTTGCTTCAAACATAAAATCTGAAAAGTCAATGAATATGCTACGGGATAAAAAAAAAAAAAAAAAATCGACTCATCAACCACCTTGGTCAAAGTAGCATTTTAGAAATGTGTAACATTTCCTTGAACTAATAAATGCTTTAATATCTTGGTTTATAAAGGCTTTGCACATTATCTGCAGCAACAGCAACTTTATGCATGCATGAATTTAATGAACCAACCAACAAAAACAAAGTAATATTATTAATGAGACATTTGCTCAAGGCAGGCTAAATGACTTGCTTCAGAGAATATGGGAGAGAGTTCTCTAATACCGATGGGCACAGAGACCAAGCTACCAATTTGTTTTCATATATGGAAACTGGTCAGTAGATGTATTGCTCGGTGATGCAATGAACAGATTTTGCTGGACATTGAGTATAAATCTTAGTCCCTATTTCATCTTCTGTCTTTTCATTTTATGCCTTTTTCCCTTCTCCTTTTTTTTCCCCCTCAAATTTTGTTCCCTAAAATTTCTTTCACTCATTCTTTTTCTGAAATGCTTGTATTTGCTTCTTAAGAAAAATTTTGCCAGTATAATCATAACTAATCTAAACATCTTTTGGAAATTTAATTTTCATTCTGAATCACGTTTGCAATCACTATTCTTGGGTTTTAGATTCATTTTTTTTCTTCAGTTTTCCAGGGTTGCACTTTGTTTTTATTGTGCTGATGGGGAAAATTAGTTGAGTTCCATTCCTCAAACAAAAGAAGACCAGAATTTTACATTTTATTTAAGGTGTTCCACAAAGACCTTCAGTGATCCTTGAGGTGTTTTTGTAAAGGCTGGTTGATTTTTGAATGTCTTATCTTTGAAGTCTACCAGTAGTCTTTCACCATTTTTCTGCAAAAATTTCTGTCACTAATTAGGTATGGAGGCATTTGTTGCCTTCCCATCCTGAAAAGCTTGATCTTATATAGCACAGTAATCTTACAGCTTGGTATAAGTGATCTTACAGTTCGGTGTAATAAAAACTACCTAGAGCTTGGAGTAGCAACATTTCAAAATCGAACATGAAAACTGTAAAATATTATCACTTTTTCATATTGTTTCAAATTAGAACCACAATTACTATTAATATTAAATGAAAAGCATTGAAAAAAGTATCTGAGGAGTAAAGTAAAATTATAAACCCGATCGCTATCTCTCCCAGATCTTCCCCGAAGTGGCCGACTCCAGTGCAAGTCATTCAGCAGGCTAGCGTGTTCTCTGTCGCCGCGGTTTCCCAATACCATTAGATCCACCCACCCCACTAAAGGGCTGAGGCTCCCCCTTACCCCTCCTGGGATTCCGACGGCGTGGGGGTTCACGGCTGCTGCTGTTCCGATCCCAGGCGCCTTCAAGTTGGAGGAAGCGATCACAGGCAGCTAGGATTGGGGTGTGCTTCCCAGGGGTCTCAGGCTATAGGCCCACACAAGACCCCAAGGGATGACGGACAAAATAAGTAATTCCACAGGAATCAGATCGGGTCAACAACGGTCCGCCGTCATTTTTATTGTGGCATGCATCAACTTAAATAGAGGTACACGAGGGAGGAGATAGGGAGGAGCGATACACAGATTGGCCAGATGGTAATTGCTGCCCCTAGGTGATTGGTGGAAGCCTGTCGGTGGGCGGACAGCTGGCCGAGGCACACTGCTCTGGCCCCCATCAGGCTTCCAGAGCCTTCTCCATCTGTGCGATGAGTTGCTCAGCCAGGTCAGTGGACCTGACTGAGCATGCTCAGCGCCCAGGGGTTGCACAGGGGACAACTGGACCCCCTTGTACAATCCCTCCTGCGCAGGCGTCAGCCCAAAGGTTGTACAAGGGCCATGAGCCTGCTTTGGGGTCGCAGGGAGGACAGAAAAACTCTCACTGCGCAGCCGCAGGTGTTCTTGTGGCCCGCTCCTCATTCTCCTACAGAGGAGTATCTGTTTTCCTGAATATTTTCACATAGGTCTTCTTATACACCTCATCAGAAATTAATATTTTGAAAATAATCAGTGTTAAGACTCTTTAAATTGTGCTTTTAATAATGATTTTTACTTTATGCTTATTATCTAAAAAGAGATGTATTTCAAAGACTTTCTCAAAACAGAGATTTTCTAGAAGACAAATCTAGAGTGACAAGAAAGATAAGGATATCCAAAGAAAGAAAATATAGAGATATATGTAGAAAATTTACATTAACAAGAGAACCCCCTTTAAAGTTCACACAGAAAATATCTACAAAATAGGCAACTGACTGGAAACTGCATTATGTTAGAATCTCAAGTAAATGGAAGCAAAAGGAAGGATCATCACAAGACTTGAATGGAATATAGTGCAAATTTTGCCTCATTAAATGCCTTATTTTCTTATGTTCATGAACAAAATACAGAAGTAAATATTGTTGCAAAATCAAAATCAGTAATTGTTTCAAAAATAGAGACTAAAATACTTTTGTTTTCATAAGATGAAACTCACCCAGCTTGCAAGAAATCATAATAACCATCCTTCTACACGATTACTCCAAGAACTTTCTCTTCCTAAAACTCTTTCTTTTCTTTCCTACCTTTTCCTTTTTTGTCCTTTGTCTTCAATGAGTAGAGTCAGCAGATTAAGTATGGTAGTCTCCTTACAAGTGAGTTAAGCCAGTGCTTCACTGCTACTATTTATGTTTTTCTTTAAAACAATAAAATAAACTTTTTTTTTTCTTATTTTACCACCACTTTTTATATTAGTACTATGCTTTTCACCCCACTGACACCTGGTTCCTCAGCTCTGACTTTCACTTATGGTTTCATCAACTCAATAGTATATCTCTCTGTAAATGTGATCTCACCTGTGATTTACATCACCGTAACTAAAACTTAACAATCCGTGAAATTTATTGCATATTGTTTGATTCATTTGTATTGAGCCACAGAGAGCACAAGCTAAATTGAAAATTTATCTCATATTGTTTTCAAAGAGAATGACTGGTCATAGTTCACATGCAAATCTGGAGCTGCTGTGAGAATTTTAACTGCTTCATAAAAATTAATGTTAGAGGTTTTCTGATGACTGTTCCCACCTTCTTTAATGGCCTTATTTTATGTATTTATATATTTATTTTTCCAGGCCAAACTTGATGTAAGATATTCTTTATATTTTCTGTAGCCCTAACACAGCAGTTTATTTTTAGATATCTTCCTCCTCTTCTGCTAAGTACATGGGAAATGACAATGAAATGAAAATATTTCCTTCCATTTAATGGCATTAAATTTCATGCTTTAGCTTTCTGCCCATTTTCCCATCTGTTTAAAACCACTTACAGTTTGGCAATGTATTTCTTAATGCATATTCCTTTCTTCTTTGTCTCATTCGAAAGTCTTGACACTATTCAAGCCCTGATGCATTTAAAGCAGTCTCAGTCTAAATGCTGAGATTTCTGGGGAATGTGTATATATGGAGGAGGGCAGGAAGAGGGGGATAAGAGAGAAAAGAGGGAAGGAGATCAGAAGAAAAGACATTTTGAGTTTATTAAAGGAAGCCTGCCAGGACCAAGTTCACTGAGAAGAGGCTATTAGCTGAGATGGGCAGAGATCTTTTTCACCACAGTCTCTAAAGCTATGGGAATATCACTTAGGGAAAGGTGCTAGGTCTCTATTTTTATGTCTAAAAAGAAAATTTGGTGTAATTTTGCTGTATAAGCATAAGGAGGAGCTAACTCAGCTACCCACACTTCCTTGTCTCCTACTAACATTAGAGTAACCAAGTAATAGAAGAACAAGAAGAATAACTTACAAGTGTTGATTTGGGAGCTCCTCAGGAGTGAAGTTCTGGAGAGATTTATACCTAACTTTAATATAAAATCTGCTGCAATTCATAACAAGGAAGGAGAAAGACCTAGACTCTACCATAAGTCCCAAGAAAGCAGGGCCTGTTATATGTGTTCTCACTGCACCTTACACACCTGAATGGCATAAAGAAATGGCATAAAAGCCATTTTCATTCCAACATCATAGCACTGCCATAAGCCAACTTATTTTTTTTCTCTTAATCATTTACATGAGAGATGGAAGGTTTGGGCTACTGAGAAGGCTGAATAGAAGGAGTATTAACTATTTTGCACGAATTTGGCCAATATGAAACTAAAAATATAATGTTCATGTGTTTAGAAAAAAATCAAATTGTTTGACTCTGTAACTAGGTGTTAGGATGCTCACTAAGTGCTGGAAAAAGAGGTTTATTCTAAACATTTTCACTGTAGTTCAGAAGATAAATGTCCTAAAAACTACTTCACTGTCCTATGTACAAATTGATAAGAACTTTAAGGTATGTCAAGATAATACAGGAAGCCAGTTTCTAAATTAGTAGGATAATTTAATACAAATATTGTACATTTAAAATACTTGCAGAAAAGTAATTCACATGTACTTAATCAAAGTGTTCACAATGTATGGCTCTCCTTATTTATAAATCTATTTGCACAAGGATAGCAGTTTGGTATGAGTGTTGAACCGTGTTGCTAAATTAAGCAGCGGATGCTACTAAATTATCTCCTAACTTCCCTTTTTTTATGTTGATACGAAAGCAGGATAAACAGGAGATTGTGACATTTTATCTTTTAAAATAGTCTATTTAAAATTAATGATATGCTTTAGCAATACTAAGTGACTATGTGACTTATTTACAGGTTCTAATGCTTTTATAAGAAAGTGGGAGAACTGAGTAATACTACAGCTATTTCTTCTCTCTGAGGTATGGTATAGTTTTAACTAGCTTTACTACTTCTCAGCACAGCCACTAAAATACATGTGTGATATAAAATCACATTTTTAGTTAAATCAGCATTTGAAGTAACACGTCAACTCTCAAGACTACAATTCACTGGTCACAATGAATACGTAGTACTTGGTTAATCTTCGCCTCTGACTTTCACTTTTTGAAATATTCATTCTTTATCTTCACATCCACTTCCTGTGAAGGGGGGAAGGCTGTGGCATCTTGAAAATATCAGAATCTGAAATGCATACTAATTCCTTTTAAAACTTAATTGACTGCTAGTAAAGACCTAGAAAAGTCATTGGATGAGACAGATATGGGAAAGTACTTTTTGGTCAATGACTGAAAATAATAATAATAGTAGTGATAATAAAAATAGTAGTGATATTAAATATTTCTAACACAAATAAATACAAATAATAATGCAATAACTATGTCATTTAAGTATCAAAGGCACCAATAAGTCATGAAATCAAATTCAATAGAAAAAGCCATCAGGCCTGTGTTGAGACCCATGTCTGGTATTTCTTTCCTGGGTTTTCTTTCCAGTATTTGCTCTTAACCACTGTTAGCTTACATGAAGGTTTGATCCTGCAGTAGAGAGGGCTAAGCAATACTTACATACTACACAACTGTGCAAAGTTTATAAATTTTAAATACTTTTAGGTCAGTAACTGAAAATAACCATTATGTACATTTTCTTTTCAGTATCAACTTAGTTTATATGTTGAAAATTGCCTTGGAATTTATTAAAAGAGTAACCTTTATTAGAAAAAGCTTTATTTTTAAAGTACTAACCTTAAGTTTTGAAGAGGGCATGATATTGCTGAAATTTTTGAATGGAGATTGTTTTTTAAGATGCAAAGCAAGTGTGGGTACAAGAGGTACATTATAGGATATTTCCACATAAGTGTTTCGGTTCTGTTATACACTGTTATTTTGTTAGACTCCTCAGTCCAAGCAGTAATTTAGTATTCAACAAATATCACAAAAGTAGTGCTTTATAGTATATAATTTCAAATTGATTAAAAAAAAATTGTTTAATAATTTTTGCTCATAATGAAAATGACTTAGTGGCAAGATTACTGTAGTATTGGAAAGATGGTTTATGTCCCCCAAATAATACTATGTGCTCTCAATTTTCTTTATAAAATGATTCTCGTACTTCAATATATCATTTCAGTTAATTTTTCAGAATATGTGCTTTATCATTTTTAAAAATTATAATATTAGATAAATCATTCCAGACTTATTATTTTATCTTGCCTGTGAGGCCCTGAGTTATAAAGAATCATCATCTACTAAACATTTTATATAGAAATCTCAGACAGTTATATTCCCTGTGACATCATGTAAAAATATTTTCAATATTATGTTCAATGCCTTTAAAGACAAAGATTAGAACAGAAGCACATTTTTAGATTAAAATTTACAAACTTTGAATGTTTGACACCAGACTGTACAACAGAGTTGGCTATATTTTGACATTTCATTTGAGGGTAGCAGCAGAGTAGCAATAAAGAAAATATTTAATCTAAAATTACTGATGCCTAAAGGGGGCATGTGTGCCCATGAAACAAGTGGATTGCAAAACCAAACTTCTCAAATACTGATTTTTTTCCCAGATCTTATACACAAGATTGTTTTGTTAACCAAAATGTCCACAGTATTATAGCTGCAAGTTGCCACTGCTATTTTATTTGCAGTAATTACAGAAATTTAACATAATGAAGTAAAGGTATATTCATTTAGTTTTGTTATCCTATAAGAAAATTTTAATACCAAGAAGCTAATAAATCAAATAATTTCAACTGTGTACTATGTTTCAGATTAAAAGCCTCCCTTCATAGTTTCACTCTGTTGTACTGTTCGAGCACTCAAGAGGGAATTTTGTATGTCTAATAAGGCGATTAAAAATTGCTATTTTTATATACACACAGTTTTTAATTTTTTTACTATCTTTTTCATAAATTTTTAACAATGGGAAACAGTTCTGAAATACAGAGAAATGTAATGCTCACAAACACAGTTCTAAGACATGGAACAGCCTATTGAGATAAGACAAATGTGCTGCAGGACAATCATAATGATAAGATATATGTTAAAAACAACATGACAGTAAATATGACAGTATTGTTATTTAAAAATCTTTAAGGAGAAGAGGAAGCAGAAAATACCTACATGCTTATATTATTATGTTCCAAGAAGTAACAAAAACCTATGAACAAAAGTGTAAATAACTCAGTGGAAGAAGAGCGAAGCCAGCTGAGCTGTAAGAAAAATTAATCCTTGCTCTTCCTACCAAATAGAGGGGAGGAGGTAGCTGAGACTCTTTTAGGCAGTCAGAAAAGAAGAAATTCCCTTTTAGCAGAAGAGTTAAACCAGGAGAAAATAAAAAGACAACTTCAGCTCTGGGGCACAGTAAAACAGCTTTCTCTAAGGAAAGAAGATTGTTTCCCAGTTCTAGAAAGTACACTGGACAGACTAAATTGCCAATCTTTTAATTTAGCATGGGCAAGGAAGCAACTAAGAAAAGTATTGCTGAAATAGATATATGTATAATGGAAAGAAATAGACAGGCAGTAAGGTCTAGAATTGGCTGCTTTCGTCTCACACATTATCTTTGTACGTATTTTCATTACAACAAATATCAATACTCCTAACTCAGCAAAACAAGTTTATTCTTAATTCTTTTCAGTGATAAAGTCTTCCCGAAATAGGCTGATAAGTATCAAGGCTTACTTCTTGAGAGGAATGTCTAGAGTGGGCAAAATCATGGAGGGGCTTTCAAAATAGTGCCAAAACAGGAAGAACTGGACTTGCACTTCGTAAATTGTTGGTTGTAAGGTACTCTCATCTGTAATAAAATCCCATGGGGACCAATCACCACTACTTCTCTGACAAGCATCTGGGTGAGCATAGAACTACTCTCAAAATGGGCCTTTTTCTCCTTTTTCTCTGCAAGTTGCTGACAGTGATACCTCCCAGTGACACAAGAGTCTGGTAATCCTGGCAGCTTGCCTGAAACATAAAATACATATAACGGGGGCACAACATGTCCAAACAAGAACATTAAATTTTATTATCAAGTGTAGATTCACCAGGAAAGTCTACTGGGAGTTTTGGCAGCAGGTCTAGTTCAAGGAGCAAATTGGCATTTTCTGACAAGATCACGATTGCCTGAGCCCACAGTTGCCTTTCTGATGACGCTTCTAGGTGAGCACATCTGAGTAACACAAGCAGGGACAAAAATGTGGATTCTTTTATGGTCATTTATGCAACAAGGCATAACCAGGCATATGGCCATTTATGCAATTCAGGCTTACTCCATCAGGTTTATGTTGAGATTCACACCTCCTTATCAGCATAAACCAGAATAATTCATTTTATGCATGATAATCCTGATATCCGCAGAGACATATGCTCTCCTTTCCTTTGCTCGGACTAAAAGGATACAACAGTTTTCTCTGAAGCTTCCTATCCATATTTCATAGTTGTTCCCAGTCAGCTTGTCATCAGCATAGGTACTAGTTTCAGATTAAGAAAAAATAAACTCTAGCTTTAATTTTAAATGTATGTGCGTAAACTAAACAGAACCCTCCAGAAAATACCTGCTGGGCATAATTAATCTTCATTGGAAGAGAAAATTCTTCTTTGATCCCATTCTGACCAACAGCAGCAAAATGATTAGTCGGAAATGTGCCTTTTCCGTCATTAGAGTAAAACAGGAAAGACAAAACTCTAAATACTTAGAGCCATGCTCTCTGTGTGTGTTTGATCTTGCAGTGTTCCTTATTTTGGTTTCTTTTTTACATATTCTCCTAAGTGTTTGGGGGTTTTTTGCTTTTTTTTTTTTTGCCTTTTTTTTTAATCCCAGATACACAAGACACCATTGTACAGAAAATGTCTGCTAAAGGCATTGTCTTGTGTATGCCTGTTTTGTGTGAGTAAAAGCACCTGTGTTGTGTAGCAACATGCTCCAGTGCTCCAAGCAGGAGCTGATCTTGTTATAATATTCCCATTCCCTGAAAGATGGGGAATGGTTTCTCACCATATTAACAGTGTTCAGCTATTAAATGTTTGGTGATTTATATTCATTATTCATAATTCAAATAACATTTGAAAAAGAAATTTTAATATTTCTTGTGATCTATATTTATGAAGCTCTGCTGTAATTCACGCAGTGGAGCATTTGCAGCCAAAGTTGTCTCTTCCATGATATCACAGAATTCACAGTATTTGCATCCACAAAGTCATCATTTTTCATGTAGCAGAGCATAAAGTAACTTAGAAGAACGTCACAAACCAGTACTTCCACTGAAGGCATAAGTCTCGTTTTCCATCTATGAACATTTTTTTTTAACCTAGAAATAGTTCCTAGGCCATTCTATAAAATTCTTTGATTTTTGTCCAGATTTTTTTTTACTTTCTTAAGAACAGAATCTGAGGGAAATCCTTAAGCAATTCTTATGAGCCCATTCATTTCCTAAGCCAAGATCCACACACACTTTTCCCATCCTATTTGATGTGTGAATATTTTTATTTAACTATTTTGAAGGTTAATCTTTCCTTAAAAAATATTATCTCCAGAAGAAAAGTCAAATTGACAGAATTGACAGAAGCTTGACTTATATACAAAAGTCTATTAAACATGAGGATCTTTTTATTTGGAAAAGCAATTATCGTGATTTGTAACACTGATTTCCAAAAATACTTTGTTATTCTTCTGCACTTCTAAATATCCTTCATGCAGTCATGACCTAATTTGGCCCTAATGAGCAGTTGGTTTTTTTTTTCAGATTGAATGCCCATTCTGTTTCATGATTCAGCCTTGTATTTTATCCTCTTTGTTATTCAAATGAACTTCTGATAAATGATGAACAAGAGCCAGCATTTAGTTTTAATTAATTGCATGGGGTAATCAGATATGGCCAAACGACTGAATGTTGTCTGCATAGCTTTTATAAGTTTTTCGTTTTTTGCATTTTTCAGATTTACATTTGCATACAATAAGCAGAAGAGGACTCAGTTCAAATATGCAGCAATGTTAATAAAGATCCCAGTAATGACCTGATATAGAAAATGAAACATTTAATATTCTGTAGACATCCATCGTGTTGGGGAGGTTTGTTTGTTTGTTTCTACTTCAGAATACAACATTCTGAAGCCAACTTAAAAACTAATATAGTAAATTGACATAGATCTCATTTATTATATTTCAGTAAGTGAGAACAGATCTATAGCAATTCTTCACATCTCTAATTAGATTTGCTTTTGGCAATATGTGTGATGTGTATCTAGAACATTAAATGAACAGTTGCCATCAAGTTCAGTTAACAGGACACTAGTGCTTATCAGATGCATTTTCATGTTCACATTATAGCTTCAGATTAGATTGAATTCCAGCACAAACAGGCTCAGATTAATTCAGTTCAGCAATGTTGTACCTAATAGCATCAGCTTTGAGTGCAATGTGTTGTAGCATTTGAGGCTAGAAATGTTATTAAAGTTCAAGTAAAATTCTTACAAAATAAACTTTGAAACAAACGCTTTAAGATATAGATTCTTCCATATAATAAATCCTCAATACTTGATCTAAATATGAAGGAAATTGAATGTTAGATGGATTGTTTGAAGTTCCATGAAAGAAGAAATTAGTTAAACAGTATGAAAAAGGACTCAGCATCGTTGGACTATAAGCTCATAAAAGAGCAAAGAACTGGAGAAAAGTATCTTTAGAACTCTGAACCATATGTAGCAATACAAAGAGAAATGATGAATGAAGGGATATTAGGAATAGAAAATGTGGAAACTTGAAAAGAAATGAAAAATACTTAGATGTGAAATACAGCAAAATCAATTAAAAAGATGTATCACAAAGAAGAATATGCTTTTCAGAGACAATATTTAAAGTTTAGCTGGGATAGATGGGTCCTGAGCTGGATACTGGCAGAGTTAGAATACGTTGCTTTTATCTTAGCTGATTCAAAAAAAATTAAAAAAAAAAGTTTCATTTAGCTTCAAAGTGAAAAACTTCTCAATAGAAAGCTTATAAATGCAGCTCTGTAATTAATGTGAACAGATACTGAGCCACAGGATGGTAGCTATTACCTATTCCAAATTTCCTCCATTCCCTCTTCTATCCCACAAGAGAAAAAAAATAGTAAATGAAACCCTGCAACTAATACCTTAAAATGCCCTCTAGAAGGGCAGTGTACACTTAAGAGACAAGAAAATGGTCATCTGGGTGACATTGTCACCCTTTGCAAAAGTAGATAAAAATCTCTCTTCACAGTGGAATCATAACTCTTCTACTTTAACTAACATTAGCTCTAAATACTTTTTTTTGGATGGGATGGTAGGAAGTCTTTGCAACTTAGAATATGTGTAGTGGGACTCTTCCTGAAGTGATTTCACAGCTGACTTACTCATTCACACTTAGCTCATGCTGTATAGAGGCCAAGGAGAATTCAACTCCTTACCCCATTCTCATCTCTAATGAACAAAACCCCTACAAATATATCTTTAGCCACAGGCTAAACAAAGAGTATCAAAGAGTACAAAGAAAACATTTTTTCTCTTAAGTGAAGATGAACCTTTTTACAGCATACTTTAGAGGTCCATTGCTGAAAAAGTGCTTTAGGAAGTATGTCAGGAAGTTTGAGACTACACATGATGATAGCAAAACCAACCCTCTATTGCCTAAAATTGCTGATCTAATACAAATATTCACAAAGGAATTTAAATTTTCAAATATATATATATATATAATTGTTTTAATGTTTACATTAATACAAACATGTTTGAAACTAAGCGAATTCAGACATTTATCTGAACACAAATGAGAAAGAGAAAAAGATTTGAAAAACATTATTTAACATAAAATACTTCTGTACAATTCCTAGGCAAATTGCATTTTAAAAGCATTAAGGTACGTATTTAATAATTCATTTACAATGGTATATCCTTATGTATAGCTACTTTATGTCTAGACACTATGCTGCTACATAACATATTTGAACAGCAAAGGTTTTATTTTTATTTAGAATTGGTGTAATGTTTGTTTCAAGTGCATTAACCGAACAATAGAATCCTTTTTAACTGAGAGCAAGTGAGAAACCACAATTACAGCCAGACTGAATTCCACAGTGTGATATTAAATGATTGATGTTGAGTAATTTATTTACAGAATAAAATGTGTTGTCAGGGTTGGCCAGAGCACCTTTTTTCATTTCCCAGTAAGACAAGCCTGTTCTTTAAAGAAATAAATGGACAAGGGAACAGTAAGGTTATACACCTCAATTAATAGTACCTTGCATTTCCCTTGACTCCTTGTGTTACATGCTTTCAGCTTGTAGAACTTTATACTTTAAAAGAAAGAGAAAACATTTATAATTGCAAGACACTTCAAGAAAATACAATATTTTGTAAAACCTCTTGGGCTGAAGGTATATCGGTGCTATTCCTAACAATAGTTTAGTAATAGTTGAAACTAATGGTTAACTAAGAATTTCATAAAGTTAACAGATGCAAAAGATATGAAATAACTGCAGGCAATAACAATATCAATAACAATCATCAGAGTATTTTGCTATTCATCTTCAACCTGTGGAATTTAGATGGACTCCATTGCTGTGATATTTGGGTATCTTTCGTACTTTTTTTTACTTACTTTTCTTCAGAATTATCCTGGGATTCTGGAACGTGTTCTCATCTTCCTTTTAGAGAAAAAAGAAAAAATTGAGCCTTAGGCTTCTAATTATCCAAACACCGCCTAAACTCATTTTTCTTCCTTTTGGTCATTAAAATCCCAAAGCACAGAACATTCTTACGGGTGTACATACTGACAGTATGCCATATGTAGTATATAATGATGTCCAGGGTCTTCCTAGATAATCTGGCTTTGATATTAAAAACAATATTTCACAATGCTAGCCCTAAAATAATTAGCTTTATCTGAAGATTTCTGTCACATTTAAATCTGGTGTATCACTGTTGACCCAACTTCTTGCCTTTTTTTTAATGCATAAAACTTCACAATATCAAAATACATGTCTCTATCTAGAGATCATGCAAGGATTAAAGATTCATATTTCAGCATGCACATTTATTGCAGACCATCCAAAAAATGGAAATAAACATGTCTATAGCTAGGTTGGATGGACAGATTGGGTTCCTAACTAATAGGAGATAATAGTCACAGATGTTTGTATGACAGACCTTAGTCCTTTGTAAAATAAAATAAAACTTTGCATTTTTAAAGTAGAGACAGACTGATATTTCAGTGGAGAGAGACTTCACTCCAGCTAAACCACATCATATTTTTAAATATATGCTGCATGATTTCTCAGTTTAGAAGTTAAAACTATTATAACACACAAATGCAGAGCTAAAATTATATCATGAAACAATTTCTCCAAATAAGTAAAGATTAGTTTTGTGTCTGAAACAGAGATGTTGAAATACATTGTATTATTAATAAAGCAAAAGGTAATGGCAGCTGGAATCAGGTTGATATCCACAGTCTCATATAAATACTGAACAATGAAGCAGAGAGTATTCAAATGCCCATTTGGCACTTTCATGAATCATTTGCCATTTATTCCATTGTATGAAAAACATTAGATTTTTTTTTTCGGTCAGGGGTGTGCATGTCCCAGCAAGCTCCTCTGAGGTAAATTCATTTCTACAGATATAACTCAAATAAGTGTTATTTCATAATATAAATAAAAGTATATAGTACTCTACTGACATCACTATGTAATCAACTGTGAACTGTAACAATAACACCCTATGCTAGGTTGGTCATATTTATATATCAAGAGACAAATCATCTGTAACTAAATCTTATGCAGTCTAGAGTATGTGTTTACATTAAAATAGTTTTATACAAGCTATGATGCAGCCATTTTTGAGAGTTTCATCAGCAAGGAAAAGTGCAAAATATTTCTGTTTCTTAACAGCCGTCAAACTCTATGGCTAACCAAGGTAACAACATTTACATAAGAAATACAAGAACACTATGCTTTAGTACTCATACAGAAAAATCACCATTGATATCTCTGAGAAAACAGCCCAGAGAGCTCTGAGACTGGAGCCTATAGGAGTTAAGCCAAACTTAACACAAATAACTAGCATCCACACAAAAGAAATCTTGTCAAGATTCATTTTGGATTTATATTAATTAACCCTTTGACACACAATGAAGACAGAAAAATAAAATATTTATTATGAGTTACACTGAGCAGCTTTCTGTTACACCGGGTTACAGACATTGCAGTAAATCAAGGTAGCCTGATGTCATAAAAACTCAGAGATATATTTATAGTCTTTTTCAAAGTTTCTCTTTTTTATGAGGTAAATTGCATGAATCCCTTGAGATAGTTCTTGTTTAATTTAAAACAATAGATATCTGAAATAGGAAAAAGATATTAAATCATGCAGCCAATGCCAATGCCAGCACAAGATTGTTTTCTGCAATACATGCTCCAGTGATGGGTCTCTTGCTATTTCCCTGTAAAGATTACTGCTCAAAATAATATGTCTCATATTTAGAAAATACTTTCTGGAATTCTTTGACTGATTTCTTTCCATTGCTTCAGGCTCCATTCTCTTAAAAAAAAAATCTTAAATGTCTCAGTTCTATATGGATTGTTAAAGACAGTCTGAGTGACCTTGAATAAATCTGGAATTGCCTCTCACAGTCAATGCCTACAAAGAGGGGGATATTTCTTTTTCACTTGCTCATGTTGATGTTGTAAGGTTTAATTCATTAAAATTTATAAAGATACGTGTAACCCTGAATGCTTCAGAAGCAGTGCTATTAATTATTGTCTAACATAACGATTTTGATATGCATTTCATCAGCCTAAATAATCCCTTTCTTTTCTTCAAGTACCTACTTTTAAAGTATTTGGAGGCTGTTATCCCACAAAGTTATTTGGGCAAGCTATAAACATTCAGTTCCTTGAACAACTCCTCATAAGTCAATCACTCTACCCCTCTGTATTCTTTCCAGCTCCCTACCTTTATTAGGCACCTTTATTACTTAAGAGCACGTATAGGGACTTGGAGATTTGCTTTTTATACAAGGCTGAGGCTATTCAGGCTTTATTCAGCCATGCATTTCAAACTTAACAACAAATATATCTTTAACTGTCAAGCCACATTATAATTCAGGTGGGAAAAAAAGATTCACAATAAGTCCACGGTAATCAATGATTTCATCTTTCAGTTGTACACTTCAATAAATATTCAGTCTTGTTGTTGACCTTACCATACTATGCAAGTGATGTTTACCAACCTGTTCATGCTTTTAACCTGAACTGCTAAAGCGAGTACAGGAATCACAAAAGCAAATGCTTATGTTTCATTTTCAAGCATATTATCTGCTTCAGATAGCCACTAAAATCAAATCTTCATACTGTTTCTGTTTCTTTTAACTCAGGTTAGAAAGGTTATGAGATAATATATTAGATGATTTCATATGTTAAGGTATGCTACTGACTTGCTATTGACTTGCATCTTTGAGAGCCATCAAAGGAAGAGTTCCCAAACTATTGCCAAAATACCTATATAATTGAATGAGCAATATCTGGTCGTTATCACGAGTGTGTGTCCTTTCAGCTTCTACTCTGTAAGCTGTAGAAACATAATGTTAATTAACTCTAGAAGAGATAAATAAAGTTTAGAATGTGTCTACATTTGAAGAACTAACAATAGTAATAAAAGTAGGGGGATGCCCCACCAAGTACCTGGAGCAGTGGCACAGCCCAGTTAATTTCTTTGTGAACAAATTCAACACCTCACTAATTTTTGTGACCTAATTTAAGTGAAAAGCCACCTCACAGAGGAGAAAGGCTGGAAGCCTAAGGCCAGCAAACTTGAGGAGAAACTGAGAATTCAAATCAGGCACCTAAATAGTCACCTAGAGTTTACTTGCGATGCCTTACAGCATCCCACCTGGCTGCTGCCGCCACTCCAGGAGGTACAGGTCTCCCTAAGCCTTTCGGCACACGTGCCAGTCCTGTGCAGATGTCTCCGACACCAAACAGCTTTTTAAGTGTCTCCAGATGACAATGTTTAGGCAACTGAATTGCCAGATGGAAGGAGAGCAGAACTGCAAGGGAGCTTGAGCTCTGTGTATATTTGTACTGGACAGAAAAATAAACATCTTCATTTGGGCAAGCAGGGTCATAAGCTCTCCTACTGCAGCCAATGGCTCAGTTCCCACTGATTAAACTGGAGGAGAACCATGCCATGTAATCAAACAAGCTGGACAACAGCAAATGCCTTTTGCCTTTCGATCCACTCAGCAAAGCTCTTCATCTAAAGGCAGCTTCCATTTTCTGTGAACTAACAAAAGGAGACTGGCTGTCTACCAAACCCACTTATCTTTATTGTCTCTTGCTTTCCTTTCAGCTCATGGCATTTCCTACTTTTACCTTTCAATCAGTTTTGTGAGCCCCTAAGCTAAAGGCATGTACTGTAGATGCTTAGACCTATTTTCTTTAGCTGCCTGCCAATAACATGGCAAACATATTACAAACCTTCCAATTTCAGTCTTTTTTGATGATTCCAGTTAAGAAAACCTTAATATCTGGGGTTTAGCATATTCTATTATTTCTCTAAAATCTGTTGCTGTGTATCAGACAGTAACTTAAAAAATCTGAAATAGTAGTAGGAATTTACTTTTCTGCCTGTTCCAACATCTGAAATGCAAACATGAGCATTGTATTTGGAGAAAGTGAAAGATGGTGAACAAAAAGAAAGACAGAGGAATAATTATTTCCCCTTTTTAATGACTGTACTGGAACAAATTAGAAACAGTTTGGAAATACAGAGATCATTTCAGTGGTTAACACTGATAAATGGGACTCAGAGTCAAAACCAATCACAGAAGACTGGCCATGCTTAAATTGGGGCTGGACTGACCTTTATTTTGATGTGTTATGCTCTGCTGATTTTGTGGAGGAAGGGTATTTCAGAGAGAATTTCCAGCAGGTTCATTGATTCACATTTGCTTGCTGGGTTGATATATTACTGCCTATAGAAACTGTTTAGTACCACAGGTATGATTATTAGCAGCAAGAACAAGATGGTGACTACACACCGATTGGCAAATCATTATTTATCTTGAGGCTTAGCAGAATAAAATGCTAGACAATTTATCTAAGCTTTTTTTTAGACCATCCTCATTTTGACCAATATCTTCTACTATGCTTAAAACAAAAAGGACAGGAAATATTTGTTCTTCATACAACGAAGTCATTGTTCATATTTCAGACCAAAAAGGCAGCACACAGAAAGATAAGCACTAGCATTATGGATACACTCTGACGGAACTAACACTGCTCACCACATATTGAGCATGCATCTGTTGTCAGTGCCTATACTGTTTTATTATCATTATTCAAATTTTCCTGAGTTACTTTCCAAGCTGATTTTTCTTAACATTCCAAGCTTTTAAAATGTAGCACAGCAGCTCTTAATAATAGTGACACAGCCCAAATATTTCTGGGTCTGTTTACTGAACATATAGAAATGCTGAATCCTGAAATGGAAGCTATTGAAATCTCTCTATTATAGTATAATCTTGCTTACAGCTTATACACTTAAAAAGATACAACTGATGAGAAACAATGCTCTCCCCTCATTCATCCAAACAATTATCCCATCGTAGAAGGCTATCAGGTTGGTCATACACGATTTCCCATTGGTGGAATCCATGCTAACTACTCCTGATCACCTTCTTTTCCCTTACATGCCTAGAGATGGTCTCTAGGTTGAACTTCTCCATCACCTTTCCAGGGACTGAAAAAAAGCTGACCAACCTGTAGTTTCCCGGGTTCTCTCTCTTGCCCTTTTTGAAGACTGGAGTGACATTGGCTTTCTTACAGTCCTCTGGCACCTCCCTCGCTCTCCATGACCTCTCAAAGATGATGTAGAACGGCTGAGCAAAAACCCTCGCCAGTTCCCTAGGAATTCTTGGGTGCATCTCATCCCAGTCCATAGATTTATGGGTGTCCAGTATGCCTAAATAAACCCTGGCTCAATCCTCCTCGACCAGAGGAAAGTCTTCTCTCCTGGTTTTCTTTCTTGTTTCTGGGCTCTATAGTTCGTGGGAATTAGCCTTAGCAGTAAAGACTGAAGCAAAGAAATCATTTAGTAACTCTGCCTTCTCTGTGTCCTGCACCCACCCTGTTCAGCACAGGGTAAGTGTTTTCCCAAGCTTTCCTCTTGCTGCTGATGTATTTGTAGAAGCCCTTCCTGAATGAAGAAGCCCTTCCACAATTTAATTCCTATGAAAGAATTAAAATGAAAGTTGCAAAAATATATAAAAAAAAAGAGAAGAGAATATAAACAGTAATGTTAAAGAATTAAAATTTAAACCCCTTCAAGATCCTGAAGAATATCTGAGTGATTCTCCATACTGAATGAAAGGCCTGTTCCCTTGGAGGCATTAAGGAGGCATTTTGGTGTGAAATCTGGCATAAAAAGGAATCATTCCAGTGATTTTCACTGGAGTTAAGTTGTCCTCTTTAAATTAAAACTGCAACACTGATGCTCATTAGGCACAGGAAAATCATTCACAGAGAGCAGGAAATCACATCACAACTACAATATTTTTGTTGGGTTCACCTTCTCGTAATAGAAATTCTTGCAGAAAAGGTATAATGAGATGGAACTTTAACTTGGGCTGCATGAATTGCATGTACTTGGAATAAGGTAAACACTAGAAATATTTGTCTAAAACTGTAGAACAAGATCAAATCCCCAAACTTTTTAGAGCTGCAATTTAGCTAGTGGTATTCCAGAGACCAAAGTTAACAAGGCTCAGAAAAAGAAAAAGGATATAAACTTTGTAGAAATCCTTAATCCTACTTGTGAAATATCATTCCTAAACAGATTTAACACAGAGAGAATTAATATTATTTTGGCTTCTAGCCTTTTTTTTTCTGGGTTAGACTTAGTTGGGGTTTTTAAAAACTGTGGATATGACTCGTCTCAAGCAAGCACTGAAGATCCTACTTTGAAACTAGGAAACACACATATCTGGACTATTTGTAATCAATCCATAAAAGATCTATATGAAAACTCAGTAATTTCAGCCAAACTATTTGCAGCATAGATATTGCTTCAATGTAAAAATATTATTTGAAAGTAAACTGCATCCTGAAAATTGTTTATCCACTTTAGGTCTATCCAATGCCACACAAATTTGTAAAGACCTGATTCATCTGATCCATTAGCAGAAAACTTTTATAATTAATAAATATATATACATATATATATGCACACACTCTAAAAAGTGTCTCTCTCTTTTCCATCTTTCCTATATTTTTCCTATATATTTTTGCTGTTCTAATGATATTTTTAAAAACAATAAGCAAATAAAGCTTTTTTTCTTTGTTTCATTATTGTCCAAGAAGGCATTTTAGTTTGATGAGTTGTGTGTGCCAGCAACCTACACTTTGGGAGCTGGAAGCATGTAAAATCAAATCAAATAAGTGCATCTAGTCCAACTGCATGAACTGTAAGTAGCATCCCATCCTACCCAATGCACAACCCACATGACAGACTCAACAATGAAAAAGCAGCAATATTTTATTACAAAGTGGAAAATACTACCTCTAAAAAAAAATCTAAAAATATGCTTTTTGAACATAGCTTTTCATATCTCTATTTTCATATCTCATCATACTATAAATGTACTTCACTTTTTCTCTTCTAGAAAATAAATGAAAGGTAATATTAAAAAAAGAAAATGATTTGTCTTCCTGAGCAGAAAGAAATATTAAAGCCTCCTTGTGTCTATAATTTAAGCATAAAAGAGGAAGATGGTCAAAAATGTTTAAAAGTCTGTCATGTGTCATTAATATTTTGCACATTTAATATTTTTATCAGTTCCTTAGAGAGTGCAGATAAGGGACAATTGTACTTAGAGAAAAGACTTTACAGGTCATCGTTTCTGAATTTCTGTTCCTTTTATTTGTTCCTACAAACCTATTTATTTTTGGAATAAGTATTGGAAAATTAAACCCATTGTATTCTTCCTATTCCATGCTATCTTAGACTGCAAGGCAGGACAGAGCTTTCACGTGCCATATTAAATAGCCCTCCTTATTCTATAGGTCAGTTCTTTAATCGGGTTTTAAAAATCATGTTTCTGTATTTATATAATGCATATCTCTGAGCCATAACTAATGGACAGGCTGAGCTGGAGACCCCAATTTTTCTTTAGATCCCAACTTTTCTTGGTTTTGCCTTCTCTGCAGTCCTAAAAATACACTCATTTACAACTGCTTTTTTAAGAAAAAATGAAACTTGCAAACTTGTCAGTATAACTACTTTTTGCTGCTTTTGCTTTTAAAGGAGGATTTTTCTTCTATATTCCTAATACATTTTTGTAGTTTTGACTGTTGAAGAAATCAATTTTCTACAGGGATGGCAGTGCTTTTCAATAAGAAATGAAACCTCTGCGTCAGTGTTTTGCTTCATGATATTTCATTTTGCACAGAGTTTACTGCGACAGCCAACATTTCCTTGGCGATCGCTGTTAGAGGTACGTACAGTTTCTAATACAATAGGGATTAGCCTCGGAGGGTTACTACCATACAAATCATAAATCAAAACAAAAAATAACCCACTTATTTTTTCCTCAGAAAGCCTTCCTCATAACTAAGCCCAGCTGAGCTGGAATGGATTGGGCTTTCCTTTTTCTCTTGAAATTCACTCAGCAGTGAAGAGTGCAGAATGACTGATGGCTTGAGGATGGGCGAGGGGAAGGACAGCACTACTGTAGTCTAGGTCCTCAGTTCCTGATTTTAGAGGTGAAGCAGGGCACAGGAAATGATATGCTGAAAAAGTAGAAGTAATGTTCAGGACTATGGAAGGTGATATCAAAGATATGGTGCCAGTTTTCAGAGGCAGAAAAAGTGCAGTTTAGGCCCCTTGCTGTGCTCTTTGGTTTTGGTCCCACAGTCTTTCATCCGTCCTTGTCTCTCCAGTGGCTGCTGCAGGAGGGAGGGAAGGCTGAGTCCAAAGACACACTCCTTTCATCACCATTTGTGCGTCTGTATCTTTTTGTCTGTCTTGTTGTGGAAATAAAGATGGAAGATGCTGAGGACACTCTGAGACTAAGGGTGAGTGACCCTACACCTGCCTCCCCTACCCCCGCCAATACTTCTGCTCTTCAAAAAGCATGTGAGGTCATCACCAGAAGCCACTGTTTGTTCTTAAGCAGATGGTCAGGATCAAGTGTGGCTTCTTTGCTGTGATGGATGTCATCCTCTCCTTGATGTTCAGAGTCAGAGTTTGAGGTTCAGTCCACCCACTCCTCCAGAACAAGTATTTCCTTGAAACAACAGATATATTTGTGTCACCATTCAGAGGAATACAGGCATCTTCATGACCAGCATGCGGCACGGACCTCCTTGCGTAAGATGGTAGATTTGCATTGTGATAGGCATGAACACCTGAGTTCAGTTCTGCAGTCCTCAAAGTATTTTTGAGTGTTTTTTTTTTTAATGTTCTTGTGCCTTTGTTTCTGTAAAATGGAAAAAAAAATCGATATATTGGATTATTTCCATCAGCACTCAGAAAGAAAGAGCTCTTCAGTTAATGAAGGTTCTGAGCTGCAATTAAGGTGAGGAAGATAATAAGGATTCATTGCTTCCTTCTGATGACCAATCCTTATATCTCCCTCTAGTCTACTCCCTCACACCAGTTGATACTTAGACTGAGCTATTTTAAAGCATCAAAATGAGCAAAAAGATGAAAAATAGTCTGCTGGAAGTCTGCCCCTAAAACACATCTGACTTCATTATTTAAGACTTCACATTATTAACAGATTGATAACAATCTGAAATGTTAATTTGAGTTGGCACTAATTTATCCTAAGTGAATCAGCTTGGCTCAGACCTAGTACCAATTCAAGTGTGCTAGAAAAGGTGTGCTTCTTGTTGTTAGGCTGAAATCTATCAAAGTTATTTCAAAATTTCCAACAATAGAGAAGTTCAATGCTTGCAAGCTTACCTTAGCTTGAAGCAGGTATCTGATGACTGTCAAGCTTAGAAGATATGCATGAAGCAATGGCATATAACAAATCAGTCTGCCTATGAGACCACACATGTGGTCTGCAGGACTTCATATGTATAGGCACAAGAATTCTGTGAACTTAGCCTGTGAACCACAGAGACTGTGGTTTCTCTGTGTTTATAGCTATGCTTTGTTAGCCATGATAATTCTCTCTGATTAATCAAAGCTAACACTCCAAGGTACTTTATAGAAAAACAATTTCTTCCAATTTGGTATCATTGCAAATTCCACTCCACAGCCTACATTCAGCCAAAGTGGTTTAAGAGCAGTCTAATTCAAGAGAGTCTGTCAAGACTCTGTATACTCTACTAGATTTATCTTTCAGGCTTTTTCCTCATCTTGGCTCTTATTATTTATCCTATTCAATCTCTCCTTTTCCAACTTTTTATTAAGTTCTTTTCAAGCTATCTGCAGATTCCACAGGAGCTTTTGAGTGAAGCCAGCCAGAAAATTATTTACTTTAGTACCTGCTTTTCCTCATTTCCAGGAATATACAGAAAAAAAAGTGTCTCCCTGTGGTTACTGTTTAGTACAAAAATGCCATATTGCCACATGTGTACGTTCTGCTTGCAATATTGTGAAGATTAGTAATCTACTGGATTATGCACAGACCATAAGCAATTTAATTTGAATAGTCATCATTAGGCTACTTCTGTGATTGCAGTATATAAATAATTATCAATAATGTGCGCTGTTCTAACTAATCAAACTCTATCTGAAAAGCATTCAATGTATTCCAAAAATGGGCTATTCTCTGATTGCAATTGTAAACATTATTATTCATTACATTCTTTCAATTAGTGAATGTTATATGAACTTACTGTGAGGATGGAATATGTACATGGGCTCTGATCAACATCTTAACCCATGTGAGGAGTTTTTCTGTCCATCTGGCTCCAGATTTCTAAAACTGATGCTCTAAATTATTTATTTGGTACTCTAGATCATTTGCAGGTAAGCAGAGGAGTGAGCAACTAACAATCTTTTTGTTAACTGAATAGGTAACTTATACTCTTAAAAGTATCATGCCAGAGGACCTGGTGTGATACTAATCTGTGTATTCATGACTGGATGCTATGAACAGGATGCAGCATCCCTCGAACTTTTAGGTACAATATGTGGTATATTCTGGAAGCTCCTTTAGAAGAAATTCTCTAAAAAAATATAAAACCAGCACGAGAGGTTCTGTGTCATTCTGCCCTTTCATTATACTTGAGACAAGAAAGGGCATAATGTCAGTTATCTGGGAACATGACAGGAACATCTGAAGCTCAGTTCTAGTTTCCTTGGCACTACACAGAAGTAGCTGTTGTCCTTGGATCGACACTTTGAAATGTGGAGCTCACATCCTTCTGACTTTCTATTCCTCCCTTGAGTAAAACACAAACCTAGTCAACAATTCACACTGATTTATGAAGAAAATGTATTAAATAATCATTTCTGTAAGCTCAAGACTTATTCCAGAAAAGACCATATCCAAGGCTTTGATCATGAAGTGGTAATTCAATTTTTCAGCACTCAGTGAAATTTAAAACCTACAGAGGCTTCATTTCAGTTGTCTGTCAGTCCTTCAGTAAAACTTCTAATTTTGCTTAACAAAGCAAGCAATACATCAATTCAAATCTGAAAAGACAATTAACACTTTTATTCAGTTTTTGTTTTCTAAAGATAATGAAAAAGTTAAATTTAAAAAGAGATAGCAACGTAAAATTCTTGCAGGTCTACATATAATTATCCTGCTACACTGAGATGACTGATATTTGATCATATGAAAAGAGCTGAAGAACTCTTTTATGAAGTACTAATAGCTATAAAGTTTGCGAATAGAAAAGCAAGACCAATCTCCATCTAATCTGCATTCTGTTGGCTTTCTGGGGTGTGTATGTGCTTTATGATTGCTTTATTTTTGCATCACTAGCCTGTCCTTGTAGAATCCATTTTGATTATTAGTATTCGTTGCTTTCAAAATGCATTGCTTCCTTGGTTTTATTTTTTATGTGTATATTCTTGTATTGCATACCCTCTACACACTTACACATGCTGAGTTGATTTACCTGCATAGATTAACAGTGCACATAGCTTTTGAGATGCTGTGTGTTTAATTAAGTCCCTGCTTAGATGTTTCTCTTTATAGAGGAGCAGAAAATATAAATATCTATTTCTTCAAGTGTGGATTCTGATAGCAATAAGCTTGGCTTATAACCATTTTTAATTGCAATTCCAATACATTCCATCATGTGTCCTATTCCAGAAATCTGGCATAATCCAAATCACAGCTCAAGAAGCAGGGCTGAGCGTGCTCTGTTTAAGATGCCCTTTGCTTGTATTCTCATAGGTAAGTAGGAAGTTTCTGTTTACCTGAGACAAATATTTTATTTTGCCCATATTCCTTTGCTTAAATGTTACAGGATGCTCAATTTCTGAGTCCTTGTGAATTCTGAATAGCTCTTGTGATGTCCATGCTATTTTATGATTTCCTAGCTTTTGTTTGCCTATTGTTTTCCTGATTGTGTCATGATTACCTGCCCAGCTCTCAGCCACTTTTCTTCTTTGTGACTCAAGCAATTTTTACATCCATTCACCTCACATACGAATTTTATTCTCTCTGTCTGTGATTCTCTAATCATAGAATCACAGAATGGTTGAGGTTGGACGAGACCTTTAGAGATCATCTAGTCCAACACCGCTGCCCAAGCGGGGACATTAGTACATAAACATAAATTTATTTAAACTGAACAACATAGCTTTGACAATATTTTTATATTTACAGTTCTTAAGTGCATTTTAATTTATCTATATCTGTCATTTTGTATATAGATATCAAAATGAAACAATACCCCATATATTCTGACCTCAGGATTAAGGTGATTTTCATTCTGCTTTATAAATAATTTTGAATACTATTCTGACTGATAAAGAACACACATGAAGTCAGCAATATAGCAAGGAAAATTAAGTACCTTCCCTCTGAATTTAATTTTAGTGGCAATTTTGACAATATATTTTCTGATGCTGACAAAAAAATAGCAGGAATTAATAAGAATGAGATGCCTGTAGGTAAATGGTTTCTTCCATCATTTCAGTTTTATTTTTCAGGGAGGAAATATATTTATAAGTAACTTCCTGAACTAAAAGAAGAATGCCATTTTCCAATCACAGATGTCAGGAGTATACAGTAATGGCAAGGTTGAGTTGCATCCCAATGTCCAAAACATTTGCAATAAATTCTATATATTTTTTTTAATTCTGCTTAGGAAGCCTTTCTGCAAGATTTTATATATTACTACTAAGCATCCATGGAATCAATTTTTATTTCCATATTCTAAAATCAACATTGTCTAGAATATGACATGCCTATAGTCTTCTTTGTGCATTGCCAGCAATTTACCTGTAACATATTTTTCCAAATAGACTTAATATGTTTGAAAGTCGGCAAAATAAGTCCTTTATAGCTCTTTCTAATGTCTGTATCTTAGAAATAAACAGCCTACAAGACTATACACGCCTCTCTGGTGATATCCTGCGCCAAGCTAGGACTGTGGCATGTGTCACTAATAAATTCAACGGCAACTCTACATCTCCTATGCACTCATCAATTACAAAACCGCTCTGAAGCATACCATTTCAATATGAAAATGTATTATTCAACCAACACGCATACGCAAGAGCTAGCCTTTGCCCTAGGAAAGTATTAACAGTATCATTTTTGCAAATGTTTCAGATCCTTCTGGTAGCAAAAGACTATCACCTGCTTCATGGGGTATGCACAAAGATTATTCTTCTTACCTTCCAGGCAGAGTAGCACGGTATGCAAAAAGGTTTTTTTGTTTGGTTGGTTGCTTTTTTTTGTGTGTGTGTGTGTGTACTCATTCTTGACATCTGAAATGAAAATGATAGCTTTTTACAACCCATTTACCAAAGAATGAGTAATCCTAAGAAAATATATGAAACATTCACATAGACCTCACATCAAAATATATATGTATATATTATTGCCAGGACAGCAATGTAGAAAAATGATCAGTTTGTAAAGCAAATCAAAACAAAAAGCATATAATCAGGCAACCCTCTGAGAGTAATGATAATAAAGGAAATAAGGAATAACATACAAAGACAGACAAACTGGAAAGTTAATGACCTCAAGGAAACACATTTTGCAAATCTACATATATAAAGCAATTAATATTTCCCAATTTTCCTTAAGTGTGTTGGCAGTTACAACCACATGAGGAAACCATGTGAAGAACAAAAGAAATCTTCTGGATGCGCAGAAAAAAATACAGGTGTAAAATACATGGTTTAACCAGACTTTGTTAACTGGGTCACCTGCATCCAAAACTATTTGAAAACAGATTATCACTTCCTTAAGTCCTTTCTTGTTATCACCTGCTGAAAGGCTGTCCTTAACCTCCCACTCTTTTCCCAACTTCTTCAGAAACTCTTTCCCTTTACCTAGAATCAGGCCCCACAGAATGACCATGTGCACTCAACAGCTCTCCTTGAAGGAGGATTAACTGTTACATTTGTTGTCTTTCGAAATTCTCATACTTTTAAGTCTCCCTAAATCCACTGAAATCTAATTGTTCACTGACCAGCAGCCTCAAATACCATCTCCTTTAGTTTTGTTTTCTTTAAATTTACCCCTTTGCAAATCATGCCAGGGACTACTCCTCCTTTTTATAATAGATATACAAACCAGAATAAAAATCTAAATTGAATCATCTCTGTTGTTAATGACTCCAGCTAAAATTCTTCATATCTCCTTGGCTGGGAAGTGTGTGCTGCTCTGTCTTGATTTGTAACAGGGCTCACCTTATGCATCTCCTGCTCTCAGATGCTTGAAAATCTGGCAGTATACACTGATCAGGCCCCTCTCAGCCTTCTCTTCTACAGACCGAACAGGCCCAGCTCCCTCAGCCTCTCCTCATAGGGCAGATGTTCCAGGCCCCTGATCATCCTCGTGGCCCTGCGCT
>JAWLRI010000963.1:6163277-6177161 GCA_034781795.1 Crypturellus tataupa | reverse complement strand
TGCACCCCAGGATCCCACTGGCCTTCTTGGCCACGAGGGCACCCTGCTGCCTCATGGTCAACCTGTCGTCCACCATGGCACCCAGGTCCTTCTCGGCAGAGCTGCTCTCCAGAAGGTCAGTCTCCAACCTGTACTGATGCATCGGGTTATTTTTAGGCAGAATCTTTCCAATAGCCGCCATTCATATCATAAAGAGAACTGGAGTAAGGTTTCTGAAGGCATGTACTCTTTGAGGATCTTGAATAAAGAGACAAGCAACAAAATATGTGAGGAACTTCTTTTCTGTCATTAAAAACTACAAGAATCCTTCAGAAGACATGGAAGTTATTTATTCAATGCAGTGTAAATCCCAAATGCTTCCTAAGGAGATCAGTGACCAGTATGTGTCAACAGGGTATTCCTTGACCTCCATGAAGCATTTTGCTTACAGCAGGTATAAGTAGCTGAAAAAAGTCTGACCAGGTAGTACTCTCTTTATTGCAGTAAGGGTAAGTAAAGACCATTGCCACTGTGTCACAGAGGATAATATGCAGCTGCTGCAATGAGCCTGCCTCCTGTCTTTTCAAGGTCAAAGAGTCTTCTCATATTGATTTACAAGGACTTGCCACTGGAAGAAGAGTTGAATTTGTATTTTTTTTTGTTTTAACTTAATAGAATCAGTTTCAGAAATGGTTGACTCAGTGGCCATCTCACTAGAAGGGTCTATTTAATAGGAAACCACATTTTTAAAAGTTGATCTCTTGTATGAATGGAGTAGATCAGGAAAAAATGTCATGACATCAGTTTGTGTTTCAGAGTTTCAACTTCATCTGAAATATCTTGCATAGTAGTATCTCAGAAAGACTGTGGAACATAAGTGGATTCAGAGAAGGATGACAAAGGGGTTAAGGGCACATAAATATATAATTAACTTCTCTGAGAAAAAGACTGAAAAGATAAGCATTGTTTCCTCTAGAAAGAAAATGTATGAGATAATTTGAATAAAAATTCACAAAAGAACAAAAGCATGTTTGAAGGTCTCTCTCTGTCTGATCTTCTTCCTCATCTCTAAAACAGTAAAAATGCTGTAGACCTTTTATCTGGAGTTTCAGAAAAAGAAATGACTGAATATATCAAAGCCTTTACCAATTTCCCTTCTAAAAGAGTCTGGATCCTGCAGAACACTTAAAATCATGCTGAAGTTTTAATAGTCTATGAAATAGCATAGCATAGTGCTGCTGTAAACGAGTATATGCTGCATGACATTATGATCAGAAGCAGAGAAGATATGTCCATTTTTACCCTGAGCATTTTCATACATCTCTGTTAACACAGCCATTTGCCTTGAACACCTTGTTGCAAATTATCTTCAGCCTGTGAGATGGATGTCCTTCAGAATTACACTCATATTCCACATTAGTTCCAAAGGACTTCACTATTATTAATGTTATTATTACAAGAATGAAGAATGAAATGCTGTCAGCAGATTCTGACATACATGTAGTATTTGTGCCAATATTATTTCTATTAGGGATGTGATACTAGTGTATGTGGGCACATTGAAGAACATTAGTGTTCTTTCCTGTGGGGGAATAAGTACATTAGTATAGCATCTTTATCCACTTGTATGTACAGCCCCACAAAAATATAATTGACAGTGCATTTTTTTCTCTGATGAAACATCTGAATTTATCTCTCTATTATTACTTAAAGAACTGGGAACGTGTTGTCACTATTCAACGTAAGTTCATAAGCATTTATATATTTCAACCAGGAAATAATTTAATACTATGTCACTCTGACACGTAAGACAGAAGAAGTAACTAATAATATGAGTAATAAGTAAGAGGCAGAAGTAGTAATAATACGATACCTAATACTCATTGATTATGCAATTTTAAAATGGCTTTGAGGGCTGAAATAGCTCGAATTTGCATATCACATTCACTTTCAATTACTCTTATAGCCAAAAACAAATCCATATTTATCCTTGAGTTAATTGGTTTCCCTAAGCTATCAAAGTGGTTTGTTTACTAATAGGTATTTCCAGGTTTTCCTCTGCTGCTCTCAGCAGGAGGTCAATAGCAAGTAGGAAACACCCTAGTTTACACCATTTGTTTTGTTCAAGGTATTCTGTCATTGCAGCTCCCTTGTTCCCTTTTAATACACCTACACATTTTGAAAAGAACATCTATCTCCGATGCATATGTACCCTTGACTTATAATTAGTACTGCAGTTTGGCAAAGATGAAGAAAAAAGAACAAATAACAATATTTGCATTCAGTGGAAGAGTCTCAGAAAGGGAAAATAGAGTCTTATGTTGACCACACTGAGGTTTAAGGCATTAGAGGTAAAGTCCAATTACTTAACCTTGAGAAAATCACCAACATTATCTGAGCAGTTTTGTAAGTTAGTGGTTAGTCTTTCTCCTATGTTTCAGTATCATCCTCTATATTTGTACTATTCTACTGTAATTTATCAGGCATTTACAGCACATTAACTCTGGGCTTAATCATAGGTCAAGTTTGTCACCAGGGAGAAAATCATCTCTCCATTCCCAAAACAGGATTTATCCATTCTGTTATGAAGATGTGACGTTCATTTTCCACTGTTCTAATTCTCCACAGATAAAATAACACAAAATACTTTTTCTTCTTCCAACATTTTCTTGCTTTAATTAGGCCCTCTTTGCATTCTCAGAGGTGCTAGTTAATCCATTGGAATCAGGTTATGCACATACTTGTGAAGAGATTTTGGGTTTAGAATATCTATGTGCCAAGGTAATGTAGATACTTGCTCCTTACAGAATCCATCTGCCTCTTTGCAGCCTCCAGAAATGATGGATTATGTAGTAAGATTCAAAATTAAAATGTCTGAACCATTTTAAATTAGGGAAACAAAATAGATCTGTGAAATGAATTGCTCAGCCTCAACCTCCCAACTACCTTCCAGACAAATACAGCGCATTGCTGCCTCGTTGAGGAAGGACATTTCATTTTACTTAAAGAAATCAGATCTATACTTGCTTCTATAGACCAAAGTGTAGAGATTACCATGTGATGATTTGCAAAGGAAGTAACAATGGAATAACAGAAATAGAGCCACTTGCCTCCTCCAAAGCACATGGCTTTGGGATGTTACTTGACATCAGATAACAAGGACTGCAATCTGAACACTGGAATTGGTAGGCAAAGAAATTCCAATTTTGCAAATTTCCATTTTGTTTTCCACCTATCTTTCATTTGAGAGAGAGAGGGAAAAAAACATTATCTCAGAACTGAAACTCTTCAGTCTTCAGTTTCAGAGCGGAAAAATCTGTTTTCTGAGACCCATTGTTTGATATCACTATTAAATATTAGCATGTGAATATCACATTTAGCATGACAGAAGTGATTGCTCAGTGTAACAGTGTTGCTTCCTGGGTCTTCTGAGGACTTGCAGGCTGCAATCCTGTGGCACAGAGCCACAGCCTACCTAGCTCAGCGGAGACCTACGGCCCCTTGCTTGAGCTGGGGCTCTCTGGATTGCTAACCTTCCCATCCTCCAAGTGCAAACAGTATTTTAGTGACATATCATAAACTTTCATTGACACTGCCTTTGAATCTAAATCCAGTCAAGAATTCTTTAGATGCACACAAAAACACAGTTTTTTGAGCAATAATTCAAAAACTCACAGTGATCTAATAGAAAGATAATTTCACACACACACACACAAAAAGTTTTAATATTATAGTAAAAAGATTGGCATACCAATAAGGACCTATGTCTAAGATATTGGCTGGGCAATTAGCAGTCTGGTTACATTAAACGCACTGAGTTATGATTGTTGCTTTTTCCCAGGAAACGTGTTTGTCTAATTTTCCATATAAATAGTAGAATTAAAAATTGTCTGAAGACTTTGTCCTTACATGCTTTGCTTCATATTTTTGTCTTCTTGTAGTTTGGAACATAAGGCTCTCACTTCCTATGAGAATTTGAGGTGACTAAATAGCTAAGAGTGAAAATCCTTTCTGTGGGTTTCCCAGGGGACTATACAGCTGCATTAACTCCTTCAGTTAATATTATTCCACATTTTAATGGATATTTAGAATTCTTAAAACTATCTGGCATCTTATCAGTTGCACTACAAGACCTAAGAACTGAAACATTACACACCTGAATGTACAGGTTGACTATTAATGGATATGAAATTGCTCATTTTATAATTATCAGTAATTATGCACGTAAAGTCCAGTTATAGTGCAGAGAGCCTTGTAAGCAAGGGCTAAAAAAAAAGTTTACTTTTTGACTGGCAGAGATTTTTCTGTCACTGCAGACCAGATAATTAAGCCATTGATTACTTGAAAGTCTAGCAGAACACTAAAAAATTCCCCACTGTTACAAAATTGGGAGAGACTGAAAAATACAGAACACATTCAAATAAAATGAATATGTGTTTATATCTCATTTGGGATAAGCTATTTAATTTGGGGTATATTTTTATCATTTTCCAAAAACAAAACAAAACAAAGTCTATCCAGAGGAACAAATAATTAACATCTTAGGAGAAATGCTTAAAGAAAGCTTTAGCAAGTAAGGCATATTCATGATGAAATACCTTGTGCTCTTCACAAGGGATTAGGATAGATTGTTTACTCTGAGAAAGCAGAAGTATAAATTGGTCAATACTGCAAAATGGAAAATATTAGAAAATATTTTATAACAACTGAGATATCAGCTCAACTAGCTATGATAGAATATTTATATATGGCCTAGCCTTAAATATACCAGTACTCAGCTGGCATAAACTTCAAAAAGCACATAAGTGTTGGCCAAAGTGGTGAATAAAATCAACTAAGATGTATTTAAAGAATTAATACAAGGGAAAGAAGATGTTATCTTGAAGAAAGAGAAGGACTTTTTTTTTATTTGGAAATAAAAAAAAACCTTTTCCTATCTGACCTATCTTTTCCTTTCTGTCTTATCCTACTTTTTATGTCCTTTGCACATTCTGCAGCTCCTTTATACATACGTGACCCGTCTTTTCACTTTTTTGCAAGATAGTTCATGTAATTTAGGTTGCCCTGTAAATAGCAATAGTTGAAGAATTACCCTATCGGAGAAAAAGATGAGTAATTTGATATCAACTCCTTCAGATTTCAGAAAAAAAAAAGCTATTTGAAATAGCAGCAGCTTCAATACCATCCTATGGAAGAAAACTATTATTAAAATTAGCAACATGGACATTTCTTCATTACTTCTTTTGTTGTTATTCTACCACTTTTCCATACAATTTATTTGATTTCTTTTTCTTTTTTTTTTTGTTTAAGGAAATAAAATGGTACTGAACAGCACATACCAACTCAAATAGTCACAGAGGGTATGTACACAGCTTTAGGAGTGTTCAGGATAATCCATTTTCAGAAAATGCCACAGTTACTTTACTTAAATATCATTTGAAAGAGGGACAAAGGTCATATCACAGTTAAAGTGTCTCTCCTTTTGTAGCTTTGCTTTTAAACCATCAGCTTAGTTTCTCAGGTGTCTGTCTTTACGCTATTGCAGGAGGTGCTGAATACAGATGAGACTAAACTATTTTTAGATAATAAGTAGTTCTGTGCAAAAATCATTTTTTTCCTGTTACTGAGTTTTATGGAAACTTTTGGCTTCTTATTTATTTGATCTCACATACTCTGTTTTATACTTTGGTTTTTAAACTCAGATGAATCCAAAAACTGAAAGCAGAACTCATCTGCCAGTACCATGGTGCCAGTACAGACAGCCTATGAGAAAGAGGCATTTATAAGAAGTTTCAGTATTTGAACACCAAAACATAGTCTAGGTCTGGTTCACTATAAAATTTTAAGATTTATCATAAAACTAAATCAGATTTAGAAGGTTTGACTACATGACACATTGACCATTGGGCTCAAGATCTAATCTCTGACTTTTTTACTTAACTTAAAATGCACAGGGTTTTGCACAACTTCAAATTTCAAATATAACTTCTACATTATTTAATTTTAAAAAGAGGTAACACAGAGATGACATTTTGCAGTTTTTAAGAGTAGCCAGAAAACCAGCAGAAAACAACTGACACTTATGGAGGAGAACTATTTAACTTAATAATTGAGTGATAAGAGTGTGATTCTTGTAGAATCCCAAAGATTTCCTTCATGCTCTATATTTTCCCTTGTTATCCTTTCCTCTTTTTGTGAGATCTGTTATCTTCTGTCTTAAGTCTGTAAGTTCTTTGAGCAAAGGACCAGCTTTTTTTGTTATTTTATCGCTGTAGCACTTAGTATAAAGCATCTAGTAGAAAGAGAGCCTTTAGCTTTTGTATCAAACAGCTTCACCTCAGGAAATACACAGCACAGCTGGATTTGCAGGGTGCTGCAGATACAAAAGTAAAACATTTCAACTTGAAAAGTATTCCCTTTTTGCTATAGGTTTGTTACACCTGACAGAGGTGTGGGAGAACCTGTATTCCTATCTCTTTTAGCTGGCTTATCTACTTGATTCCATTGGTGCTGCATTAAATTCAAGCTCAACATTCAGCCCTAAGAAAAATCCTCAAGTAGCATAATTATTCTGCCTGACTTCTTTAAGTAGGACTTTTAACATCCCTCTTTCAAACACCACAGCCCCCTCTTTGTCTTCTGCCTCAGGTGAAGTACTTATTGATTTTTTTTCATGTATGGTTACAAGTGGGTCAACTCCAGCTAGACTAATGTCTTTTCATTTCTCCTGCAGTACTGCCTCCTCAGACCTGCAGAGATTAAATGCATGCTGCAGTGGCAGCTTTGAAAAACACTGACCATCATCGTGTTTGTTTGGAGTCATAACACACTTTGCATGTCTCTCCACAAGTTCAGAGCAAGTCCTGATAGTCCTAAATACCCCTGGAAATCACTCTTGGCTCTAGGGAAATATTTTTAACAGTAATCTCTAGGTCTCAGTAAGCCAGAAGAGACTGTCAATGTATGTCACTGTACTCATTCAGTATATGGTATACTGAATAGCAGCAGCAGTTATTAAGCACAATTTTCAGGGTAACCTGCATTTGCCAGGTCAGTGCCCCAGAAAATGAATAACAGTTAGGAAGCAAATATTTTTGTTGAAAGGCTGAGCTCAAGCCAGCTTTCCTCCTTACAGTAGATATTCTCATTCAAGAGGATAATCCAATTTTACTTTGGGAGGATGCTCAGAACAAAGATTCCTCTTTAACAGAACTGCAGGTGAATTTTTGAGAGTTCAATATTTTGACTCAGTTCAATTCCTGATGACCAACAAATTATCATAGTAATTTGCATCATTATCATAGTAACTATGCTCTCTATAGCATAGTACCTGGTAGATCCTAATGAAAATGTCCAAGTCACTCAAGCACATACACACTTTTTGTAAATTATAGAGACAATTATCCTAGGAAAACGACAAATAATAACACACTTTTTCATAGAAATATTGACTTTGCAGAAAATTACGTGATCCTGAGCAGTCAAAAAATATGAGACTGTAAGACCATGAACATAACCTTTCAGTGTTCAGAAGGACAAGGTCACAATCACATACACTCTTCAGAAACTATGTAATTTATCTCAACTTGTAAAGTTGTACCAGTCATCTGCTTCATTTATCTTCCTGTAAATTATTTCTACTCAACAAACACTGGCATATGGGAACCCAACAAAATTGTAGAAGTTCTAGACTAATAAAAATGTATGAATCTGTATTATTTCCAAAAAATAACAGGATTAAAAATAATAAAAAAAAAAGTTGTTTTAGCCTATCCTTTGAATGCGTGCACATAATGTGTCATGTTGACCTTAGTCTTATACAAATACCAGTCTTCCAGGTTTTATTCTTTGCATAGAGAAAATATTCTTATGAGACAAGAGGATTGAGCCCATTTCTCTTTTATATGACTTAGCAGTTCTCTTACTTGTAAAAAAAATTCAAGAAAATCACCCGCAATAAAGTCTAAATTTTCTGTAACAAGAATTAATAAGAATAAATAATATTGTTAATTCTGTCATTTACAAGCACACATATTTGGAATTCTGGTCTTTTTCTGTGTTTTGATTGCCTGTGAAAGATTTAAGTAAAAAAAAACCCCATCTGCTGAAGCCTCTGAATCCTGCATCTAACTGAGGATAACCATGGTTACAATGCCAAGTGCTAAGCATGAAATTGCAGGCTTTAGATGCTGCAGAAATGATATATTGGCTCTCTGGCATACACAGACACATCTGCACCAGAGCCCATATTTGTGTACTAAGAACAGGCTGTTTACAAGATAAGGTGACTGACATTCTTAATTACAGATGCATACCTCTAGATAAAAGAAGATTATTATTTGCATAACCTGATTGCTTCCTAGAATATTATACAGTGCTAGAGCTAATAAAAAGTTTTTAATATCTCTGAGACCAAGAGAGTTATTATTATTATTATTATTATTATTATTATTATTATTATTATTATTATGGAAGACATGTAGAATAATTTGTGCAAGTGAGATCTCTCCCATGCTCTCTATAGCTACATAATTTTACATGTACTGGATGCATACATTCACACATGCATACCCACACACTGGGAAGGAAGTGTCAGACGTACTCAAAGTTGGGACTTGAAATAGAAAGGATTCCCAGGATTTTTCTCTTGACTTACAAGAAAACAACTGTCATGGTCATGTAATAATTTAGCATAGCTTTGTTATCTGGTTACTCATAAATTAACCCTTTGGAAGTGGCAATTAAAAAAAGAAAGGAGTACAGAAGTAAGACCAGTTCTTTTTTCCTAGTTCTTTCCTGCAGGTTTTTGCTAATGAGATACAGAGTGAAATTATATCACTCATGCATTATTTAACAACATGCCCTCTGGAATTTCTACAGCTTGAGCTCAGATGACTCATAAGCTTGAAATCAGGGCAACTCTAGGCAATTTAGGTTTGAGAACATACAGCAACAGTGCTTTTTTTTTTTCTACTTATTTTCAATAACTGGATTTTTTTTTAACTTGAACTACCTGTGGAAATAAATGTGTCCTCGATAATGGCAGTTGTAGAAAAAGTGATCTTGACAATTTTGCACCTTAAAATACAGTGTGCAGGTAAAATCATGAAAGATAGATGCAGAAATTTCACACTAGCAAAATCATTTTGCTTTAATAACTGTCCAGTTGTTAAACTGGACAGAAGTAGCAGAAAAAATGCCCAAGAACATAACAATGATGTCAAATATATGGGTAATTTTGTTATGGAGTTTCAGAAGCTCACTCATTAGCCCATATCATCCAAAATGTAGACATATGGCACCATAATGCTACTAGTCTCCAACAAACAAGCAGCAGTGGGTCTACTTTATACTATTGTTTGCTTGTTAGGTGAGTTCTTCAGGACAAGTTGACTGCATTACCAAATAAAGTGACTACGAACAACAGAATCTGAAGTAAATAGTAAAATTTGGTTCTCCCAGCCAGCAGGTAAATTGCAGTGTCACATTCAGAGCAAGGTCTCTGCCTCCTAATCACACCTCAGATGATGCACTCACAAACAGAACAGCAGCTTGATAATCAACAACACTGAAGACAGCAAAATATTTTCAAAAATAAGCAGTACCATTTTCCTTTTTTTCTGTTCAGTATGCAGAGAACGTTTTTAGGACCACACTTTTCTACCACAAAGTGATCTGCAAAAGGACAGGTGATCCACTACAAGGAGATTTTCTTGTTGGAGCTTAGACCATTGTGAAAGACTCCTCAAGAAACTGTCCAAATGAAGGTGCTAACAACTGCAGAGGGACCTGTAAGGGGCCGCAATTAAATTACCATCAACCATTTTGACAGTTTGGTCATCCTTCTGCTAGGCTCCGAATTACGTCTCCGAATATCAGCTAAAATGGGACTTGGCATTATAATAGACAGAATATGTCCATTTCCACTATTGGCAAGCATATGCAAAATCATACACACTCAGCACCACTATTTGCAGCATCAGATAGTGAGTAAAGTCCTGTGCTTTCAAGCAAGCGACACAACGTGGAACCTATTGAATCAGTGAAGGAAACCAATTACATAGGTGAAGACCAGATGTTAGCCAGAAAACACTTCAGAAATAGCTCACTTGCCAGACTAATGTCAGTGGCTCCAATATTATACAGACACGTAAAAGTGGCTTCTCAGACAACTAAGATTAAAATCAATAGATCTTTTTCCTTTAAAGACAACCCCGTTGTAAAAAGGATGGCAAAACATCTACAGAAACCCTGTAGAATTGATACCTTGTACTGCAAGGACCCCATGATGTGTGCAAGTGCAAACTGGAGACAGTTCTGCAGTGACTTTCAAAGGTATGGCACACAGCAATCCTTAACCTGGAGGACCTGAAGGTACACATGAAGAACTTTTCTGGGAGACATTTCTATCCCTTCAGAGTAAAAGATAGCAAGAATTTTTTTAGTTATCCCAATTATTTCATGTTCATTTGCTACAAGACAGGTATCTCACTGTAACTGGCTTCTACTTAATCAGCCAAAGGGTTTACAATGCCAAAGCTGTTTTAACTGAGGGCAGAAGGGAGATGTGGCCAGGGACAGGACTGCGTGACCCAGCAAATCCCTTTGAGATCTGTGCTCATTTGATGTAATGATGTAATATTAAAATATAGCTTTTTTTCCTAGACAGAGTTAATTAAAACTGGAAGATTATCTTCTTAATCTTCCATCACTCTGTTATGCCAGTATTGACTTTATTATATAAAAAACAATGGAACTGTATCGTGCCTTTTGTTTGCACAGAGTAGCCAATGCTATTTACCTATTCTGACAATTTTGTTGTTTTTGTTGTTTGTTTGTTTGTTTTTCTGGTAGATTGTTCTTTCAAAGTTTATCCATGCAGCTGTATATTTGTACAGGGTCCAGCTCTCTGACTGACTTGCCACTGCCTTGAGGCATTTCTGCAATGTAAACAAAGCACCATCATTCTTCCTATTCAAGGCCAATGAATTGCAAATACAAAATCGATATAACAAACAAAGAAGTGGCAAGAGAGAGCAGAACCACAAAGATATATGTAAATAACTGCCAGACTTTTAAATCTCAGTGAGATTCTTTCTTGTGAGCCACTGAAATTGTGGGTATATAGGATAACTGAAAGCTATGGACTCCAGAGCACTCGGAGTCCCAGAGTACTAGCAAATCAAGAAGAAATAATCAGAAAAAAATATGCAAGTTAAATTAAAAAATAATAATAATTATTTTAAAAGTTTCTCTAAGACTCTAGGATGTTCTTATAGAGAGAAATAGAGCATGCTTTCAGAATTTTAAATAGATGCCTGAAAAGACCTGCTTTTCATGCAGTAAATCACAAAACACTAAAAGCTGTTTCTATGTTCGCATGCTTCTGCACCCCTTGGTGAAGTCAGCAGCAGACCTGTGGCACATCTGAAGTGGATATAAAGGTATGGAATTATTGCCTCACCTAGCCTTGCCTCAACACCAAATACTGGCCAGGATTTACACAGCTCCACAACTTTTTCCGACGGCTAGAGTAGCACAGCGAGATCATAAAGCAGCATAAATGAGCTCCCCATGTAGTTCTCACTATGGAAAACACATTTCTGATAGAGGTAGATGTTGCACCAGCTCCCCGCCAAGAAGTACTGCCTTAGGTCTGCCCAATGCAAGCTGCAGGCAGCATTTGTTGCAGACAGAGTATAGGTTAGAACTACATTCAAAAATGAATCTATCATTTCCTTCAGTCCCAACCGCTGTATCTATAGTCTCCATTCTGGTGACTCAGAAATGTCACTTTCATGTCACAGGCTTCACATGTAAATTCCAGATCTCTCCTCCCAGGCTCTGCATGACACTACTCCTGTCTCCTTCTTATGCTGGATGCTATTAGAGAACTGTAGCAGATGCAGAATTTGCCCTGTTTACAAGCTCAGTAGTTTGTGACTTACTTCTTTCACATGCAAAGATAAATTACAGATCGGTCCCAAAAGAAAATAGAGATTTGCTAGTATTACATAGCATATATAAAGATGTATATCCGCTTTCTCACTATGACAGAGAATGCTCCACACTGGAGGCAGTATAAGCCCTTTTTAACACCTCTTTTCAGGCAGCATCTACTCTGGCTCCATGCACTGATTCTATAGAGAGGAGAGAAACCAGAAAGGGAGGGGACACTGGAAAAATTTTAGGGATTTTTTTTTTTTTTTTTTGCAGTGAATAACAGGAATTTTAGGCAGAAAACAACACTTCCCATAAATAGTGTTGGACTTTTTTTTTTTTTTTAACTATGTCACAGAGCTATTGGTCTGTGTCTCTGTGCTCTTTTTCCTTCTTCTACTCCATCCTTAAAACTCACAGGTAATTCAAACAATATGTGTTATTTGAATTTTCTTTGCACCAATTTTCAGTTATGGAACATATCATCCACATTGGCGGACAATACATAACAAAATTATAGTGCCTGCCCATCTTAGACAACACATTTATAAGAGCCAAAAGATACCCCAAAAAATAAGACATCTGTCGTCAACATTGTCTCATGACAATAGTCTCAAGGCAGCAGCAGCAGAATTTTTGTAACAATGTTTTCAAAGACATCACAGGTAGGTAACATTTCAAGAAGAACCGCTTTACCTGTACTTATAGCAAGGTTTTTCAAAAGATAATCAGAATAAGAGAGAGCAGAGAAATGCTTATCTGATAATGTAACTAGTAAAGGACAGTGGCTGATATCATAGGCCAGTGAAAGGTAGGACTTGACCTCCCAGTATTGCCTGGGAGAGAAGAGAATGGATATGTATAAGCCATGAAGGTCTTTGAATTTCAGGATTCATGTCATATCCATCACCTGGTATCAGAGCATCTTCCCTCCTTAGGTCTGCATGTAGTTATAGTGTTGTATCCATTTAATTTAGATTGGTAGCACCTTCACATACCATATAAATTATAAATAATAATAAACTACCTGGCTTTTTAATTTTTACCCCTCTAAGTGCATCAGGTATTATGAACAAGTCTGATTGAAACTGCTTAAGATCATATAGCAAAGGATTAAGATCATATAGGAAATTATTCTAGGTATATGTATGTATATTTGTTTATTTCCTATATGATCTTAATCCTTTCCTATTTTCAGTTGAGAAGGCATCAACATTCTCAAAGGAGTAAATTGAAGTCTAGCTTTCATGAAACAGAGGTGTGCTATTTAAACTGAGTTGATTTTCCAGGGAAAAAAAAAAAGGAAAAAAGAAACATAAACCTCTCTTGACCCCAGTTGCATGTGCATGTCTGTGAAAAAACAGCTGGGTGGAAAAGTGATTCTTCCTTTATCAAAGGAAGAAATTGCTGTTTTTCTCTAAGTATTCAATAATTATTCTCCATCTGTGAAATGTTCTGTTGCAATTTGTTCTTCGGAACACCCTTTGGTTTTTTAAACAACCATACCCATGATTTCCACTTTTATGAAAATGAAGTTTTATTATTGTTTCTTTTTGATAATTCAAGGGCCATCTACTGCTACTGACTTTTCAGCAAAGTTCAGAATTGATTTTAACAGAGAGCTTTTCTCTTTGATCAGTAGTAGGCAATGGCCAAGTGCCAGATATAGATTTTAGTAGGATGCAGCTGAGCTAATTTATTGCTTCCTTGTGGTCAGCTCCACAACGTGAGATCAGGTGAAAGGGGAAAGAAGAAGAAAGAAAAGCACTTCACAGACTCTACTATTAAATCAGTTCATTCTGCAAGATTTTTTCTTGTCTCATTAGATGTATGGGAACCTTTGGAACAAATGGTTGATAACTCTTTTTTCCTGCCTATGGAATAGTGAGATTTCATAGAATCATAGAATCATAGAATCATAGAATGCCTAAGGTTGGAAGGGACCTCTAGAGGTCATCTAGTCCA
>JAWLRI010000963.1:6117423-6159040 GCA_034781795.1 Crypturellus tataupa | reverse complement strand
GAGATTCTTATATATTGGTAACAAGTTGCCAAAAGAAGCTGCGGACTCTCCATACAAGAGCTAGCTGGACAAGATCCCTTTGAAACTGGCCTTACTCAGAGGACAGGGCTGGACTACAGGACCCACACACCTACACACACATACTTTTTCCATGATTCTATGTATTTTTTAAATCAACACTACCAATTTGTGAGAGATAATAGTTTTCACAAAACATTTTTTTTCACAAAAATAGCTTTTCAGAGGATTTTGCTAACATTTTGTAAGCATTTTTCCTTCTCTCCAGCTCTATTTTGCTTTTAGTATCTTTCAGTTTAACTGAATTGTCTTGACTTCAAATAGTCTATATTTTTACCATAAAGGTTTCTGTCACTGATGATTTTTTTTCTATTAATACTTTCAGACATGTATGGTAGACAGTTGGCTCTACATGCTCTGTAACCTGGGCAGCTATACTAGTTTGCCTTTTCTCAAGTCCTGCATTTCTGTCCAAAGCAATATTATTCCAATAGGCCTTTATTTAATAATTTATTGACAAATGTGACTGATAGGTTAGTTAAGATTTTTCAATTACGTAAGGGAGAAATATGTTGAAATTCCACTAAATTGTGGAAATTCAACTAATATGTTGAAATTCCAATTTCTCAAAAATCCTGAGTATTCCATAGTAGACACAGTAACTTTGCATTAATCAGTTATGGAAGCTAATTTTGTGTGCGATACATTTCCTTACTATCCTTATGGCTCCAAAAATTATGAGATGTTTTATTTCTCTATAATTCATTGTCAGTCTATGCCTGCATCTTTCCAAAGTCAAGTACTATAAATTCATTAGATATTTGTCATTGGTCCTGTCTTAGCTTATGAACTTTAATACCTGCTGGAGAATATAATAAATCTGGGTCAGGTTTTAGTATGAATAAGAAGCATGAATGTTTTTTCAGTAGATTTTGAACAGCTCTGCTTGTGAATGTTGTGGGTATAGGCAAAGAATGAATATTCAAAACACTTCCTTTAGGAGGAAATAACTAAAAAAAAAAAGAATATGAAAATTTATGGCTTTTGAAATGGTAAACTATATACATTCATGCTTCTTATTTTTGGAGCAAAGGGTTTTGGAGCAATAAAATCTAAGCAGATTTTATTTGACTAACAATTTTATCTGTAAAACAAAGGGATCAGAATTGGAAAAAGAGAACATGTCAGTTTTGACAAATATATTTGAGTGTATTTTTAAAAGAAAATGAGGATTGAGTAGATAAATAGACCCGAAGCAGTTGTATGTATATACATTTCTGAATGGCCACTGAACCATCTATTATTTGCACAATTATACTCATGAATGTAGTGTGTCACAGCTTCCTTCCTATTTTACCATTTCTTTCCTTAAAAATGTTTCAAAATGCTTGAGGTAAGATATATTTGGGGTGTGTTTGCTTATCATCATTTCTGTATCAAAATAAGTCTTTCTGTCTGATGTTCAAACACCTGCTTTTCATGTTGCTGTATACTGAGGTTTTTTTAATAGAGCAGACTATCAGCAGACAGTGCTGTTTGAGACAAGGAGACTGACAAGAACAGTAGATATCTTCATTTGTGTTATACAGACAAGGCATAATTTTCAATAGCACCACATAGTCTTTACGAAATTCATAACAAATATATTTTGAAACCAGATTTGAGAGCTATATTGTCCATGTGAGATACAAGTCAAACCTACCAAATAAAAATGAAGGCAACTCTCTACTGAGAGCAAATACTCAAGGCTCAGTATTGGTAAAAGTACTGCTCCCAGTCTGTATTTACTAGTTTTTTCATTTCTTCATCTCTAAAGTGTTCAGGATTTCAGAACAAGATAGTCGGTCACTAATTTAGATTTCATGGAATTTTGCACACATTCAAAGACGGCTCAAGGCAGTCTCTTGAGGGACTCTGCTCCTCAGCAAAGGTACAGCAAGGACCCATGCACCATTGTCAGCTGAACAATTTGCTAAATGCTGTGTTTATTTCATAAAAGTAAAATGTCCAAAACCATCCGAATTATCCTAATATCTCATTCATATAGTCAGCTGTTAGAACCTACTGTTAAAAGTCCCATCTAGACATAAGACATTATTCTGCTTTGTGTTGAGATAGTTTACCGAGTAGTCATTTTGCATTTTGATAATCAAATGATGAGGTCAATATATTCAAAGGAATCTCCAACACCAAATATTGAGGTGTTATATGCAATTATCCCAGTAATGTCAAATACTTCGTATCACTAGTAAACTTTTGGTTCTGAAACAGAATACTGAAAGGTAGCTGTAGCTGCTTTTATAGACAAAATGAGTCCTGGCATGAAAACAATTATGATTTTCTTCTTTTTTTTTTTTTTTTCTGTCCCATCTATCTCTGTCTTCAGATTTTCGCTTTCATATACCTGGTAAAGTCTGTCCACTCACACAGCGTGGTATAGGAAACTATATTTTTTCTTTTTTCTTTTTTTTCTTTCTATTTAGCACACAGAACAACAACATTTTTAACATTCTTGCAATTTTAACATTCAAGCAAAATACACGAACTTCAAACTTGAAGTATCAAGTGCTTGGAGTCAAGTGTTCTCATTCTATGCCTAGGACAACACATAGCAAATATCTGATAACACGTGGAGGAAATAATAATGAGGAAATCCAAAGAATTTATGAGTAGCTTTCTGACATTCAGTTAGCTGAAAGATAAATTGCATGTTTATATTCCCTCATATTAAATATCTCATCTATGACTTTCAGCTCAGAGAGTTAGAGGGCAATCTGAGGCTTGCTACCTAAGAAGAATAAAATTGAAAAGATACCTGGGCTGCCTGTCGCTTTTAGGTTTCTTGCACTTTGAATGATTTCCATCTGCCATGTGAATCTGAATGTTCTCACCTCTCCTTCACTGACTTTTCAGAAGTGCTTTGTTGTATCCTATAGAAAATCTTTTCAACTCCATGTCAGAACTTCAGGAAAAAGCTTGTAAAAGGTTACTAGGTTAAACAGATTTTCCAAGTTACTTACTCAGAAGGAGAATCTCAAGTGAAGGAAAGTTTCAATAAGAAATGGGTATGAACACGGTTAAAATGAAAATGAAACAAAAGTAAATAGCAATTTTAAATGGTCAGTTAATTAGTAAAGTTAAAAGGATTTTCGGAGTATTAAACAACACCTACTGTTGCTTACTTAAATATGCCAGGATAATAGAACATTTTCTCTGCACTCAGCCACAGTCCAGGTGGCATTTGGCCTAGTGAGGATGGGCCATTCAGAAATTGAGAGACGTAAAGCAGAAGAATGGGTAGTCTTCAATCAAACACAAACCAGGGAAGGTAAACAGAACACTAAAGGAGGTAGGAGGTCCCTCTAAAAGGCGTATCCTAGTTTAGACAATCAGGATGTAAGTTTAGCAGAAAGTGGCTGCAGATTTACTTCTCATTCCCTATGGTTAATTTTGGCTCTGGACAGTCTTACAATCCAGTTTGTGCATCTTCATCCAGGACTAAGGGAAAGCTGGACTGTGTACAGACAGAAAAACAAGCGTGTATTGGCACGTATGAGCCTGTTGACTCTCCACCAAATCTTCTTTCCAGACAGAACTGAGCCCAACAAATGAGTCGTATTATCTGCACCCCTTTCAGAGGCCTGGCCATTCTTGTACCTTATGTGTAGAAGTCTGACTACAATAGTGAGTGCCAGTCACACAGACAAGAAATACTGGGGAACGATCCCAAGAAAGAAAGATTGGGGGACTAGCATGACCATATATGGTCAGAATGCCCATATATGGGCATTTGCTCACCAATCACCATGTTTGTCTGTTTTGGCCTATATTTGGTTGCTTTGACCATAGTGTGTATTTTACCGTATATGGTTATTTGGACTATATTTGTGCACCTCCGCCCTATGGCCATATATGGCAACTAAGAGACAATTAAATTTTCATGCAATTGCAACAAGCCAGTGCCAGTGGCTGATAAGGCAGATGAAGCTGAACACAACTCTCTTTCAAATACGTAATTTAAAGTGAAAAAGGCACAATGACCTACCCTGCACAAGTTACTGCCAAATAGCTCCCAGATGAATGAAGTTAATAAAGTTTTAGGCTAATTAAAGTACATCCCTTGTGCTTTGTCATTTTTTTCTGCATGTCCAGCACAATGAATAATTAAAATGAGAATGCAAAACAGAGCTGTTTAACTAACCTCTCAATCCTTTCCTAAATTAATAGCACCAATAGTTCTTTTATTTCTCTTTTTTTCCTGTCTAGTATTGTTTCAAAGTACATTTGTTGTCTCCAGGTAGGCTTGCAATTGACAGCCAAATGGGACTGCCATTTCAGGTAATACAGTGTTAGTATCTCTTCCTAGCAGTCCATCTTTTCATATGCCTAGTCAGTATCATGATCACCAGGGACCTTATTTGAATGAGCGCTGTTCCACTATATAAATCAAGCTATATTTATTCACATTGATTTTGTATCTTGTGCAGAATTCCCACCACTCATTTTATGTGCTTCTCTTTCTAAGGGGACAAACACATGCACCAAATGAACATGAGTCATCCATCTCCCTGAAAATGCAGTTTAAAGATGAAGATATTTAAACAGACTGTAAATAGAAATCACATTTTTATCTCCAGAATATGTACAATGCAGATAACAGCAGTGAAAACTTCCATCTCCACAGAGAGCTGGGACAGAAAGTTTAGTGTCTGTGAAGCTGTTTTTAACCTGTGGCCCAGAGGCCTCTACCAGACTGTGAACGATTTTTAATGAGTCTGCGAAGGGTAAGCAAAGTTAAGAGAAAATTCTTCTTTTTCAGGAGGCTTCAGTTTAGTCCACAGATCTGTGCTTCTATTGGAAAATGCTTCATATGATCAATATCTGCAAATTCTAAAAGAAAAAAAAAAGGCCATGCAAAAGACTTGCTCTGTATCAGTGCAGTCGGTAACTTGGTTACTGGGATGATCAGGAAAGGTTGTACTGGTGACTGATTTTGAAGTAAGAATGTATGGACACATCATCTTGTAAAAACACTAAGTCCACTGATCCATTTCATCGATAGCACAAAATTACTATTGGATCAATATAATCATTGTCATTGTTACCAGTCATTATCAAAATGAACAATCCTGAGACAGAATAAATAACATTAGCTTCACTTCTACTGATGGGAAAATGTAACACAGAAACAGTGTAATCAGAACTATGAGATAGGACTTGATTTTTTAAAGCAATTTTATATTAAATAGGACGTTCAAACTTCTGTTTAGATTGCTTTCAATTGCATTGTAGACAACCAGTACTTGTGCAGATTAGCCCTTGGGATATCAAGTCCAGAAACAAGAGACTGAGTAAATGAAAAGTGTGGTTTTAGCCTCAAAATTAATTGAAGGTGTCAACGGACAGGGCTGTGAATAAAAATCCAAATTTTCATAGTGGCATTCAACTGGTTTAACCAACCTGCCAATTATTCTATTCATGAAGTGTGTTTTACTACAGTTAAACGAGCCTAAGTTAAGGTGCACAATGACCGTATGACTATACATTAGACTACTGAATAATAGTCAGATAATGAATAAACAGACTTTAGCCTGCTTGCTTATCATGGATCCGTCATTGTGTAAAACTGATATTGAAGCTACTTGGAACATTTTGTAAAAGTTTTTTTTTTTTTTTTTTAATAACATCTTCATTCCTTTAATCTAACTGTGAAGAGATTTTGGAAGGTCACTTTTTTTCCCTTGATCATCTTACAGAAAGATAATTCTTTTTTGTGGGGAGGAAATATTGAATTGAATCCTGTTATTTCAGAAGCTAGTGCAAGACAAATACAAACAGAAGGGAAAAGAGAAAAAAAATGTTTTCAGTTGGAGCTGCAGTGTCCTACTTACAAACTCACTGCTAATGAAAGGCAAACATATCACCCAGCCTTATCAGCTTCTTCGAGATCTGGCAGGGACACCAGAGTCAGGTTTTTTAAGACGTTGCTGTTAGCTGCCCTTCTCGTCATGGGTCACAGTACTGTTACCAATGATGAAATACTGACTGGTTAAACCAGTCTCTTTATTTAAATGGTAGGCAAGAGAAAAAGAAAATAGGAAAGAGGCATGAGAGAAGTGAAAATAAAAAATAAAACTCTTGGGAATTGTTGCTCATAATCAAGCCTAATTACAATCTTATTATTGTAATAGAATGAATTTTAGTGTACCTTCATTTTAAACACCATCATTATAAACACCATCTGCTATACCACCTCAGTCTCTGGGTGATAATAGGAAGGACAGTTTGAACTGATGACTTTTATCGTATTTTTTACATGAGCCTGTTTGTATCACAGGAAATTTGGATTATAAACTTCTGCACAATTTGTCCTCAGCTCGACCTTTTTCAACTTCTGCAAAATAAATACACAGATAAATCAGGTCCTGCAAAATTTCATTAAATAGAAGTGACGATTTTCACAGACAGCCCTCCTGCTCGGTGAATGACACTGGATGCCATGGAAAAGAGTAGTGTGCGATGATGATTCAGTGAACTCCAATAAAACATTGCCTGTGCTGTATCTCAAGAGTCATGATCCTAGACCATTTCTATGGTTAATGAGTATCCCTGGACATCTCACACCATTTCTGTCTCCATATCTTTATCTGAACAGCTTGACTCTCATTTGGCTGTCCCACAATAGATGGTCAGTGATACTCCTCACGGGTGTTTGTGACCTGTCACACTTTTCCTTTCACTTTCCTTGGTCCAGCTGAATACACACACTATTAGTCTCTTTTTTCCTGAGAGCCCAAGATCCTTCATGTTACAAAAAATGAGTTACTGCCTTTAGGCCTTGGTCTTAGTGTGCTTTCCCAACCCTACTTCCCTAACCCCAGACCTGTAGACTGCTCATATTTTGCAGTCTCTTTGCCTCTTCCTCTGGCTCTTCAAAAAAAAAAAAAAAGTATTTGAGTATTTCAAATAAAAGCTTCTGAATTGTATGGCCAAAGCAATTTATTTTCCCCTTGCATCATTCTCAGAAATGCCTGGAACATTCTGATATAAAGATTCAGCTGTAGGCAGAAACTGGCAAGGAAAAATTCATCACAAACAGCTAGAGTCTGACAGAGTTATAAGTAACTGGGAAAAAAAAAAAAAAAAAAAAAAAAAAAAAAGCCTGTATCAAGGAGAATGCCTGGCAAGTTCAGCAATGCTGCATAGTTTTGCCTAAAATAAGAATGCTCTTCACAACCGCCCCCCCCCCCAAAAAAGTATGTTAAAAGGGAAGTAAATTCTAAAAGGGCTGATCTAAATATGAGGGAAGAACAGCAGTTACTCTAAGTGAATATGCAACATCAATTCTCCAACTCTAGATTTACAAAAGCAAAAAATCCCTAGCTCTGAAGTGATATGACAAACTTTAAACCTGGATCCATGAGTGTTTCCTCATGAAGATGGTCTGGGGCCAGCAGAGTGAGGAAGTTATAAAGTGGGTGTCACACACGGCCCAGTATCAAGCTCTAGCTGTGTCCTGACACCTGATCAGGGCATGACCCTGCATGCACCAATCTCCTCCCCTATGTCCCTGCTGCCCTTGGAAGGAAGGACAGAATGGGGGGCAGTTTATGTCGCCTACCAGCACATCCTCCAGCGTGAACAGCAGAGGGGCTGCACACCAGGATGTGCTTGCATGTCTGCAGAGGGAATGAAACCTCTTTCTAGCTGCTTCTATCTAGAATATAACTGTTTCCTCAAAATTGACTCAAGATTCACTACTCATTATTATGATTTAATTACAAGGATGAGTGGCTACAGGGAAGAGCAAGTCACAAATGAATGATTAAGAGATTTGTGGTGAAATGTGGCCCTTTTCCAGGCATTTAGCTGTCTGTGATCCAAGGCCTATTTTGTCATGACCCAGCTGTGTAACCCTGGGTCTGACTTCTGAGGAAATTGCTAAGTTGTGAGGAAGAGCTGTCAGGAAATATGTAGGTTATAGCCACCCAAGATAAGAAAGGTAAAACAGCAGAGAGAGGTAAGATCATTGAGGCAGGGATCATTAGCAGCTCTGCAATGACCTGAGAGCAATTCCTCCCTTGAGGTTTGATTGGCAGGGTCCAGAGCCAGCTCAGAGCCAGCATGGCCAAGGCTGTCCCTGTGCAGTAGCCAAGAAATAGCATGTTTTCTGCTGGTGGAGACCCTTTGTGAATGGTGAAAGGTGCCTAAGCAAAGTGGTCCAGGGAGGACAGCTCATAGGATGAGTGTGAAGGCACTCATGCAAACAATACTTAAGAAATCTAGGAAGTAATTCCTTTTGAAACATTTTAATAGCTCCGATAAAACTTAAAATAATCATAAAAGCAGTAGATAAAAGTACAAAGTTAGGATAGAATTTTATGGTTAGTCAAATACCCTTCTTTTCCTACTTTTTATTTCCTAGCACCACGTATTATCTCATTGTTCTAGAAATGACATCCTGAAAATAATTAAAAAAAAAAAACTTTACAAAGCTGCATTATAGTGTGAATTGACAGAAAGAAAAAGGACATAATGCAATGTAGAGGTCCAGAAAAATGCAGGACTAAAAATACAACCACAGAATGATGCTTCCAGTTCAAAATAAATCAACAATCAGTTCAGAACACACAAAACAGTAGCAAGGTTCAACAGTGTATAATCATTTTAGGTCTGATTGTGCATTCTCTGTGCACCTATTTGTATAGAAGTCATTAGGCCTTTTAGTGCATACAGGAATCGGGATTAGGTCTTCTGCAAACTCCATAGGAACAAGAGCAATTAAAATTTATGACTTAACAACCTGGCCATCCAGGCTGTTAGTCCAAAGACGTGCATTTCCAATGAAAACTTCTTTGTTCAATCTGAACCCATTAACCTTGCCAATTCCTTTGTATTTCTGCAACAGCAATGGCAAAACCGACCTTGTTTGCAAGGGAAGCAAAACCCGACCTTGTTTGCAAAAGCCATGGCTAGTCCACCTCTGTATGTGTTTAATTTTCTGTTCATATTAAATTAATATACTGATCTCCCCATAAACTCCTCACTGGTCTATTAACCCTTGCCCATAGGCACTGCAGATACACAAGTTAATACAAAAAGGCATGCAGACACCCCCTAAGTGGCAAGTGTCTTCCTCGCAGGCCAAGAGGCTAAGGACTTAAAGCTTGCTGAAGCCTCTCTTCATGATTATCTGCACTGAGTTTCATCTAGAGTATTCCTACGATTTTATCTCTGCCAAGATTGATAGTCAGGTAACAAGAACAGATTTTTTTTCACTGCCAGAGTGGTGGTTGCACCTTCTATTTTAACCTGTGGCAAGTCGTTATGGAGCTATCTTGTTCAAACATCAGCTGAGATGAGAAACCCCTGAATATCTCACTTGCCACTTATTTACTAGATACAGCACTGTGGCCAGATAAAATCTCAAACTTCATCCTGGAACAGTGACAGACTAGGATTACTATGGATTTTATACAGAGTTGTCATGATAATTGTTTCCTCCCACTTGAGTTCACTAATTCATTCCCTAACTGCTTTTAATTCCAGTATTGTTCTGATAGCCTGTATGAAATGGCAAAACGAAGTTTAAAGAACAAAACTGAAACCTCTCTGAGCCAGTTTCTCACTTCAAGTGATATAAAGGATTTATTTTCAAGCACTCCCCCAAAAGACAAGATACTTTACAGTTGCTGAGAGTTTGCCACCTTCTTAACTATATGGATCAACATAAATTTCATAATTTAAATAAGAGGTTATCTTCTTGTCATATTTATATACTACTCATGCAGTGAGTTGTCTGCATTTTTAAAATGCCTGGGTTACCTGTGTGTATTCAAAATTCACTGTCTTTGTGAATTATCAGCAAATCACCGATGCAAAGAAACTGTTCTCTGAACAAGAAACTATCATTTTACTTCTTTTACTAACATACTATATTCTGACTGGTGTTATACAGCAGACATCCTAATTTGTGACATATCAATGACAGACCTCAATGCAAACAAAAGAGAGCAAAGGAAACCTAACATTTTCTGCATTCTCAACACCTCATATGAAGCAGAACATAAAAAATAAAGCAGCCTCTCAGAGATACTTTCATGAGAATGTTTATAGACTTTTTATTGTTTTTTAAATCAGCCCCATCATGATATAGCAGAATTATCTTAAGTGTAGAGCATTTGTCAGCAGACAACACAGGTGTAAAGCCATATATCATAGACACTTCATTATATGCCATTGACACATGAGTAAATGAGATATAAGATAAAGCTTCTCCACATGCAAAGAACATCTATAACTACACTAATGACATTGATTTAGACAGGTTCATTTGCTATCATTGCTAAATAACTGCAAAGGATTATAAAAACTAACCAGAACAACCTAGTGTGAGAAAGTAACAGAACATAATACATTTTTTGTGGGATTAAATGTTTCATTTATTTTTAGAGAAGTTTTAAATTATGATTTTCAATATCCTAAATGAGAATACATTTTATTAGGAATGGAAATGTTTGTTTAAAATATACCTGAAATCTAAGCATTAAACATCTAAGCCTTTGTTTAATAAACAGCTGTTAGAATGATCCATAGAGTATATCATACTCTTTATTTGATTACAAAAAAAATGTATACTAATATCAGAAGATTGCAGTAGGGTAATTCTTAGCATAGGGGAACTATGCAGAACCTAACTGGAGATGTTTCTGAGCTTTTGGATGAGAACTGTCCAATAACAGTGTGACTATACTTGAAAATAACTCATGTTGCATCTGCTCTAGGATCTGCTTAACCTTTTCAGATAAAAATTGCTTAATTGCTAGTGGAGATGGGATCAAACACATTATTATTACTAATAAAAGAATAGCAATATACGTGATTTTCCGCTAACTCTGTAATGAGATTTCTACGGTAGTGCTGAAAGTATCTATTCTAGTTTCCACTGGAGCAAAATCAATTTCAATACTAGCTGACTTGGCTCCAAAAAGAATGATTTTTGACACACATCATCATCACTCAGTCATATTCTTAGTATACTGTCTCAATATCTTTCTCTGGTTCCTTGCATTTCCTAATAACCTGATACTATAGTCCCTTTGATCCAGCAGATTTGTCTTACATCACTGTTGCTTTCTCTCTGACTCTGTTAGGATCAGAGACACGCAATTTGAAGATCCTAATCAGAATACAGAAAAATGTATTCAGATGCCAGAATAAACTTGAGTCAATAGGGAAGGACAGAATCAGAAAGAAGCAAGGGGAAAATAAATGACAAAAGAAATCCAAAGATATGAGAAGTGATAGCTGGCAGGATGAGATCAGGAACCTGGATCTTCAAAGAGGATCACACTTAATTACCTGGGTTACAGAAGAGTGAAACATGACAGGATTCTCAGAGGTGTCACAAGAATAACACCCTGTGTTGGAAATGGAAAAAGACAGCGGGGAAGAGGTAAGGTGAGGTTAGACTGCATTCACTCCCCAGCAGGGTCTGAATTCTTCTGTTTGGGAAGTGCGGACTTCCTCATCCAAGTCTGAGCAAATCTGGAGGGGAGGAAGAGTCACTCGGAGGGACACTCCTGAGAATGACTCATCGAACTCATCATTTCCAAGAAAGACGTGCAACCACAGGGAGCAGGACTTCCTGTAGGCAGCTTTTAATGGCCAAGGGAGTGGAGAACAGAACAGAGTCAGAGGAAAAATATCTGTTATGCCTGTTAAAACATGTAATTTAGAAAGGAGAAATGAAAGAAAAATACAACCTAACTTTTTGGGGAAATGAAGGAAAATATAAGAAGCCTATCTGATCTAGCCTCCTCTTGGTATATCACCCTTTATCAGTTTCAATAAAATCTGTTCTGCTGCTTATTCCTTGACACTGAACAATGCTACTTATTCAAAAAAAGTCAGCTTAATCCAATAATTAATCTAATTATTGCTGAAAGAATGAATATACAATTTCCTCCACATAATTAGAGCTATATTAAAGAATGTCTATAGGCACACTGAATATTTAAGGAGACACCATTCATAGCTGAACCTTCTTATCTTCTGTGGAACCTTTATTTCCATTTTGGATGGAGGTTGGAAATATTACCATTAGCATTAGCATTTAATCTATTTCATAAATTTTTGTTTGGCTTTGGGCCAGACCAAAACAAGATTACTCCAGGAAACCCCTCCAACAACCTACAGATTTGTCTTGCCCTTGTTATTTGTACTTTTAGACATATCTGTAGGGATCAGAAGCTTAGACCTGAAAATGAAGCCAACACAAATTTTTGCTTAAAGCTCTTATTTATGCAAGCCTATTTCATGGTAGAATCTTTTTCTCAGAACATGAAGAGGAAGCAAATAAAAATCTTAATAAACTTTTTCAGGATTTACTGAAAATAAGTATTTTAAATAACTTCCAAACTTCTAATACACTTAGTTAAAATGGACATGGCAAAAACAGCTGTAGTCTGTAAACAGCATTCCTTGACAAAGCGATATCAAAGGAAACCTGACCTTGGGAGATCACTGAGTACAGTGGCTCACTCCTGTCTGTACCCAGGTCTCACTGCTGCTGCTTGTTCTTCCAAAAACCTAAGCCCATCTTAGCAACCGGATCACACTGCCAACCTTTACCTATCTCTTAAATTCACCATTCCCTCCTCTTCTCTCCCCATTCCCAAGTGTTATGTCAACATCACTTAATTAATAACCCAGTCAGACTCATGACTGAAACAGCTTTTCAAATCGAGTTCCACTTCATACTCATGAGATCCATGTCATTTTTGGGAGCAAATTGCTAATCCATATCCAGGATAATACGTAGCACATTTCTAAGGGACATTTATCTAACCTGTTCTTTAAAATCTCAAATGGCATAAAATCTGACAACCTTTACATCTAATTTATTATAGTATCTAGTATGTAGTTACCTTTACAGTCTTTTAATATATAACCTAATCTGATCTGTTTCAAATTAAAGCTATTAATTTTCCAGCTTCCCCCACCTATAGAAGAGTTTTTGTTGGTTTATTTGCTTTTACTCAGCTTGTGGCTAACTATTTATAATGTCTTATTGGCATGTTATCTGATTTTTTCAATTTCATTGTCATTATTTCATCTCTCACCTAAGTTATCTGTTCCTTGCAGAAGAAAATACTCCAGACTTTAGCATGGTACTCCAGTTCTGCTTGTACAAGGGCTGCTGGAGGCAGAAGAATTATTGTATGAGCTTTACACACACATTCCCCACATGAAGCAGGATGATTGATAACTTGCACTTGCCAATAGCTGTAGAATGACTTTTCGTGTGAATCTTGGGAGCGATGCAAACTTAACCTTAAAACCATGTATCCATGCCATGACATGTATAAAATTTTATCAAATCAAGGTGCCAGTGCTGCAGGGCTTCAGGAAAGTTCTGAATAAGTGTGCACTGAGGCCATAACACTATACAATAAAACTGAGTATTTCAAAAGTTAAACACACAGCTACATGCTTTTCTGGAAGAACTACCTTGTGCTGAATGTAACATTGACTGGAGCTCCTCTGTGCTTATAAGGAAAAATGTCTCAAAAGCCACAGGATTGTTGCTAACAATCAACTGGTAAATATATGTAAAAAGGGATTCTTCCATTTAATCTTTTGATATTTTGTGGCATGTGAGATGATATAAATAATTACGAAACCTAAACTCTGCTGTGACAGATCTCAACATATGCAACTTACTTATTTAGTAAGCTCAATAAAGAACCTCAGGTGCTAGTTTCGTTTGTCTTTAGTCTAAATCCTGAAAATTACTATGCTAACACTTTCCCATCTCCTCCTTTTAAAACTTGGATTTCGTCTTTGAGCTCTAATTTAAAGCAAATTTTGTTCTATCTCTAATGTATAATTTTCTTTTATTATGGTCACATCCATACGATCTACAAATAATGTTAGGTCTGTGATTACATATAACGACAAATTCAATCTCCATGATTTTAATGTACATTTTCTTATTTCCTGAATTTCTGCCTGCGTTGTACATTTTTACCATGTTGAAACACGGATATGAGGAATAGAATTACCTAATGCAGGTCTGAATACTGTGGTCAACACACATCATTTCCATCATGATGACAGATAAGATTTCCTGCATTTGGCCTAAATTACCACTTGCCATATGAAGAACACAAAGAATAATATTCCAATTCTGTTTTTACTTTACTCACAATATTTGCTATGTTTTGCTTTAAATCTTGACCTTCATGTGATTGTAGAAAGATATCCCCTTTTGCTTTAAATAGGTGTTAATTTTATCCTAAGTCAGACGAACTATTACTTAGGCCACCCTTAGGGTTCACAGTTGCTGAACATTGAATTAGGCCTTGATTTTCTGTGGCACTGAAGAAGTTTTTTTTTTTCCTCAGATACCTTAGAGCAGTTCCGATAGCCTCTAATCAAAGTGGATAAGATGCAAAAGATACTAGTCCTAGGCTATAAATCAAACTGGATAAGATGTAACAGACATTAGTCCTAGGCTATAAGAAATGTCTGTGTGAAATGTTGCCCTCTAGCCTGTATGGATAGGTCAAAGCCATGGCCCATCTGCAGGGCAGGTAGCTGTGCTGCTTGTCCATCTTGTCAGCAACATATTCCTATTCATGATTAATGTGTTTGTCAAGAGAAAAGAAAACTTTTTTTTTTTTTAAGGATAACAGGGAATACATGATTTCTGTTTTAAAAATTCCAAAAGATATCTTGGTATCTATCTTGTTTCTGAGAATCTCTAAGCAAAGATGTGGTCATCAGATCTTTCCTTTGTGCACTGAGTTATGGATACTCCTGTAGGGTCAGAAAATATTGAATAATAATAAAACGAAGAAAAAAAATCCAGTGCTTTGGTAAAAGATCGTAGTTATCTGATAGACTTTTGTATTTCTCCTCAGGAACAGGATGAAAGCTTCTCAATCATAGCCTCAGTCTATTCATCAATCTTAGAAATATATCCTTGGGCTGGCCAGAAACAGGGGAAGAAAGTACAGTATGAGCTGTGAGACAGAAAATCTTTAGAATTTCTTTAAAAATATAAATAAGAATTTCCTATGCAGAAACAAATAAAATATTGCAAGGAGTTAAGAAGCCTAATAAAAGCTGAGATGTACTGTACAGTGATTATAGTGCACATTTTAAATTTTGTATAAAGAAATGTTCAAGAGGCAGCAAAGGATGAAAGAAAAGAAAAATATCTTGAAGATAAAAAGAATGCAAAATGGAACTACTTGAATTTATTGCTTTACAAGAAGCCTGGTACCTGAGAAAAACAACTGTTCTAATAAATATGAAACAATACCAAAAAAGATTTTACACAGCATCTGATGAATCCTGTATCATTACTGTAAATAGAGTAAATACTCAGACAGAACATATCTCCTATGAGTAAAATTGTATAGTGAAGAGGCCACAATTAAAAGTGGAAAAAAGGAAAATACAATTCAGCAGTGTTCACTGGCCTTAAGTACACCATTTACTGACAATCTGTACCATCATACTTGTTGAGTCTCTTGTGTCATTATGTATATTTGCTGGAGCACAGTATTCTCATTTTCCACATTGCCGCAAAAGGACTTATCTTTAGAACACAGTCAGAAACTTTGATAGAGGAAGTGTCTTTGAGGAGAGCATTTTTATTGGACACTTCACCATGGAAACTTGAAGCACACATTCAAAAATAGTGTGTACACAAAAACACCCAAAAGCAGTAGAGCTACTCTACTCTCATGCAGTTTTAATATTACCAAATACTACAGGCTGGGAAAGGTTTAGAGACACAGGGATCTAGGGCATTCCATTTTTTCTTTCAACCTATGAGGTCTGTTGCATTCTCAGACTTTACCTTTTTCTATTAGCTCTACAATCTCCATGCATAAGTGAGCTGCAGAGCTTTCAAACTGATACGTGCAAGAGAAAACATTATGTCAGGAGAGCAGATAGATTATAGAACAGGGCCGTAAAGAACTAATATTTTGGCATGTCTGCAGTTAGTTAAAAAACAATAATAATATGTTGCCTCATATATAACACAATACACAATAACAAAATAAACAGATAAAAATAATGAAGATGGTATCTGCATGAAAATAAAACACTAAGTAAAGTATGTTTTGAAAGAAACATTCAGAGGTAAAGCAGATCTTCAGTCATTTTTGTGAACTGGGACTGAAACCTTAGTATGAAGTTTCATTTTGAACATGATCAGTGCCGCTTTTTTGGTTAATGGATATCGAATGAGAACTTTTTTTCTTTTCCAGGGCAAAGTGGTCTTCCAATAGAAAATTAATGACCAAGATTCCATTAATTTCACTGGGAACAAGACTGTCATTCTCTGTGACTAATATTAAATTCACATTTTTAAAAGCCTCTTTGTCCAGCATAACTTTTGAGAGGTATATTCAATACTGCAAGGGCCTTCGAAGAAGCAGAGCCAGTATAATAAATTCATCATCAAGAACAAGGTTTGATTTTTTCTTGGAAGATCTGCAGAGGAATATTAAGAAAGGGTAGAAAGTGGAACAAAGGAAAAATTTCCTGGCATATTTTTTAAAAAGGAGCAGAATGGAAAGGAAATCATAAAGTAAAACAAAGTCAAAGTGATTGACTTTTAAAAATTGATTAACAAGTAAGAAAGAAAATAAAAGAGCAGTAGAAAGTGAAAGTAGAAGTAGTATATATGGAAATGTTATATATAAACTACTATGTACTGTATATAAACTAATATATACTACATCCTATCTGTATTTATTAATAAAACATTATATATTCACACTAAATAGCCAGCTAAAAACATATATTAAAGGACAGAGATATGAGCAACAAAGTATGTCAAGAAAGGATGGCAAGTTATTTCCCTCACTGTAGTCATTTAACTGTATGCAAGACATTCCACTGGGTGCTGGCAGCATCACGTCTCTCTGCAAGGGCACTCCTGGACCTGTGTCCTCATAAGTTCCACTCTCTTGCTCTATTCCTTTAAGACTACTTAGCCACAGTATCCGGAAAGCAGCTGACATCTGCTGCGTGGTTGAGTGGGGCATCAGCAAAGCCAGAGAGAAGCAAGAGGAAGAGCAGCTCCTATTCTGTGCTGCTTGCTGCTTGTAACATGGGGAGCATGAAAGGGAGAGCTGAATTAAAATTTGACACTGTGCATGATATGATTATCCTTTACTATAAGTGAAGCTTAAGGAAGCCTTGATATTTAGCACACTGCTTTATATCAGGATCAAAAATAAAAATGGGAAGAGACACACACATTTTCCCTGACGCAAAGCTTTTGCTGTGCCAAGAGCAATCTACCAGGGTCAACATACAACACTCTTCCTCTCTCAGATGGATGTGCCATTACCCAAGGGCCAGGACTAGCTAGTAATAATTTCTTAAGGTGGACATTTTAAAATCTTAATTTAGCTTACCACATCCTAGTTTAGCAGGGCTGTAAAAAGAAGTTCTGTACCATTTGCCAGAGAGGGAATTAGTCTGTTGTGAGGAACTGCAGATTCAGGCTAAGAAGTTTCTTCATATTAGACCATCCAGAAATCATTTACATTATATTACGCAGCTACAATTCACCATCAACTACAAAACCTCCAAAAGGGTCAGGTAAATCTTATGGAAATTGATCGAGTTTCTGCCACGGGTCACGTAGTGTTAGTGCTGTTAGAGAGTCAGGAATAGAGAGTGCAATATAAGTTAGATATAAATCACCTAGGAATTATTTCATGTACGTTTTTCTAAAGTAGTGTTGGAGATAATAAACCTTAGTATATTTTTCAAACTTAGAATCTCAGGCAAAATGTTTCTCTGTTCCCAGCAAACTATAACAGATCTAGATAAATCATTTAAAATTAATACAGCTGTTCCCTGCGAGTCCTGCTGTGAAATGTTCAAGTATATCTAGATCTTCAGGTATCCTGAAGTTTTCAAAAGGCTGGTCTATTCTACTTTACATTCATTCTGTCCACAGGATATTTCTGTAATAGTAACCAAAGCAGAGTAGTTTTCCACCTATCCAGCATTTTCATACATATTTTATTTGAAACTCTTGAGAAAACTACAGGTTGAAATTCAAAGTGTATTTATTGAATCATAATTTGTAAGTAACATATTACCCAGGTGTTTTGGATAAGATAGTGAACGGGTAAATCAGCAAATATGACACTCTGCTTTCCATTAACCCCCTAGCACTGGCAATCTGAAGCTCCCCTTACTAAAGGCTAATCCATTTTGCTGTAGTGCTTAGCATTTTAAAATCTCAGCTCCTTGTGTCAAAATATTTATATGCTTTCAGACAGCAGAAATGCATGTGGCAGTTTTGATCTCTTTACTCATTGTCATACCCAACCAAAGCAATCAGCAGCACAACAGATACCAGCTGACAAATACAGTTCTTCAGTCTATAAGAACGAACTGTATCAACCTCTATTTTTAAACAAGTGTTTTTGTCCAACTACAATATTCTTCAACAAATAACATATTATCAAAGTAATGCTGAATTTTAACTCCCCTAAGTTCTAGCTAATGATTCTAGTAATGATTCTATTTGCCAAAGCGTTTTTTCATTGTTGTTTGGAAATATTTGGTCATAGAAGCCTACCTATTCCTTAGCGCCAAAACTAGAATAAGCAACATTTTGCCTTCAGCATTCAGCAACATATATTTTTTTCTTTGGTGAAATCTAAATTTGCCAGGAAAAAATGTCATCTACTGGGAAAATGTCTGATAGCTGAATCAGTGCACCAGGTCATATATTTCATCTCTATGACAAATTATTATGCGATCAATAAATACAAGAGTTTGAGTATCGGATTATTATGTCTGTTTTTGCCTCAAAGAGCAGAGAAAGGGCACCCTGGTCTCATTACTACCAGGAATATATGATTAAAGATATCTTTCAGGTAAAATTGCCCTTTATGTCAAATTAAGATCACTCTTTCCCATAAAAGCAAGAATTAGGATAAGCATCTAGGGTTAACATCTTTTTTCTTTTTTCTTCTGAAGCAATTAGCTCAGCAAGCTTTACTATGATTATTTATGTTTGTTTCTCTACATTTAGATGTTTTGACATCTCTCATTTGAGCTTTAGAAAATCTCTTATCACTGAAAATTTCCCCATTAAGGTGGGGAGCCTACAGAAATGACAGTAATTGTAAGAGATGAAAATGTCATTTTAGCCTCTGATGCACACAAGAGATGCCCACCTTCAAGTGACTGCACTCATTCTTGGAGCTGAAATGGAGTTTATTGACTTTTTTTTTTCTCTTTACATGGTATTTCTAGTTTAATTTTGCAGAATTTCCTTCTGTCACTTAGTACCCATATGATTACCAAGTAGATCTGAAAGAAACAGAGGCTTCTATAGTTATGTCTACATGCAACATATACTTTTCCAGCTCACTTTCACTGAAAAAAATAATATGTTGATATCTGCACTACTTAGCTCACTGCATGTGAAACTTGTCTACACAGCAGTCATTTTTATAGTTCTGGCAGTAATTTGGGGTCTAATTGATAAGCTCATTGCCCTACAAAGTATAATTAATCAATGTTTTCTGAAAAGCAGAAAAACATTTGCAAACATGCTGTATACTGTCAGCTTTCCTTAACCCATCAAAAAATGAAGTAAGGTTTTGGATAGGTATACAATAAATATATTACTCCTTCTCTGTATGTTAGGCTATTTTTTTCTATTATAGTCTCAGACATTATTGTTAAGAAAAAAAAACACTGGAAAGCAGTTTGAATCTTGAAAATGCATACAAACAATTTCACTTTTACCTAGTCATTCTTAGTAAAGTCCCCACTCCCCCTCCCTGGCCAAAAGAACACAATAGAATTATCTAATCTTTATATTTTCAGATTTCTTTCTGAAGTGATTGAGAAAGTGGTGGAAAAGAAACTCTTGGAATAAGCAGACAAAATAGATCGTGCAAAACTACAAATAAGAGTTGTCATTTGGATCATTTCTATGCCTACATAATTAACACTGATGGGTAAAGTGAGGTTGTTAACATGAGTATGATAAATATGCTTTTTAAAAGAGACTTTGATATGACCCTACTACAAGTAGGAGACTAACACTCAACCTCTGCAATAAAATGAAATTAATGCCTATGACTGATTTTGCTCTGGTCTGATCAATACTCCTGGAAAGCCAGGCTCAAAACCTGAAATTTGAGGGACTAAAGTCTAGTCTAAGCAAGCAAGGTATATTTATGTGTGTACAAGGGTGTCTAGATACTTTTTAAGAGCTATTGTCGATGTTGCCCATTTTACTCTTCTAAAGATATAACTTCATGTTCTTTTACTGGGAAAACTATTTACTCTTTTTCCTTTGTCTCCGGTAAACTTTTTTTGACATTTTCACCTGCCACACCCTCTTAGCAGTAAGATTTGTTGCATATTGTCTAACATAATGTCTAACATAAATTCTGTCAATGACTTTAAACCTATTACTTCCTCTTTACCCTGCAGTATCAAATTATAGAAATAGAAATCATGGAATTAAACTTATACTTGAAGAAGAAACCACAACACCCATGAGCTACTATTTTCTGGTTCTCCACATGTTTAACTATTTCATTCTAGAATACTCATAAATATCTCTTTAGTCGGCAGGACATAGCTGGTATTCTGTGCTTCAACAGCCCTATAACAAGATCTGTAGCACAGAGAAGTAGGCAGGCATAATACACTTTGACATCAAATACCAAACATAAAAAGTATGTATTTTTGACAGAGCACTTTGTATTCTGAGCAGAGAAAACTTAGTGAGCAGAGAGGGGAGAACTGGAAAAGTGAAAAGCACCAAAAAACAAAATCAGTAAGATGGTAACACGGCCATGGAAGCATGTGTCATTTGAGAAGTTCTTCATTTCAGTTTCAGCTATATTGCATTTGTTGGATGGATTTAAAACTAGGAGAACTGCAAATAAAATATAAGAACTAACATTCAATACCAAAAGAGAATTAATTACAATTTAATTTAAACTGTAATTTAATTTAATTATAATCAATTATAAATTGGCTTTAGTTCCAATTTATTTTATTATTTTCTATGATCATTGAATCTTTTATTACTAAGTTATTACACTATATTCTGATCCAGAAAACAGTAAATTTAGACCAAAAATGTAGATAAATAATATGCGGAATGGTAATAATGAGAACATTTGAAAAAAAATATATATATGTATATATGAAAAACTATATATTGACATTAAAAATCAAATCCAATAATAATTAAAAGAAATTCAAAGAACAAAGGAGAAAAAATGACAATCTAACTCCCAAAATCTCAATAGTATTAGATGCATTTCTGATAAAACAGAATATAGAAAGCCACCCAGCAAATTTTGTCCTTAGTTTTAAAATCACAGCTAGAACCTATAAAGTCTCTGCAGTGGGAGACATTACAAACTAAAGAGATTTTTTTTCCCTAAGTTAGTTCCACTGAGAAATACTTGGTTAAATTTTCTATTAATTATAAACCGACTTAATCTGGTTATTTAAGAAGTTGCTTTCTGGAAGGTGTAATAGTAGGTGGGGTTTTTTGTTCTTTTTTCAAAGGAATAATTGGGTTTATACTTTTTAAATAAACTGGGATATTATTTTGTTTTGGCCATGTTTTCAATTTTTGAATATGTATGTGTCTGTACCGTTATGCATATGCATTTATGTCAATTAAATATAAATTAGCAGTATAAAATTAAATGAAAAGGTTCCCTTGCAAACTTTTAACCGCAACTAGTCTAACTACTTATGATACAAACTTGTTTTCTATTTTGCAAACTTGTCTATTTTAAAAAGCAAATTGATTGGATTCTTGATCTAATCCTAACTCTATTTTTTCTGCGCTTCTACCCACATTAAGCATGTGGTTTATTTCCTACTGCATGTAACACCTCATTCTTACTGTGTATAACATCTCATTAATATAAATCTTTTTGAATAAGGTCTCTAACACCAGCATGTATAAAGAGGTATCATGTAAATGTTTTTTTTCTCTGCTCTGACTCTTATTATTAATCTATCATTAATGCCAGAAAGTGACCTTTTTTTTCTGAAACAGACAAGCAGCTAAAACCCTGGAGTTCATATCTTGCTTAAATAGGTGGTGGAAGAGTAGACAGGGATCCAAACATCTCAAAAAAATGTTTTAAATCCCCATTTTCTTTTGGAAAAAAAAAAGTGCTGATTTCTTTTCAAAGAAACAACTAATCTCTGTTGTCTTTTTAAAAAGGCAAAGAACATTCTACTGTGCTTTGTTAATTGGAAAATGAAATCTTAGCTAATAAAATCCCTTGGTAAAAGCTTACCATTAGGCTGGGTGTTTCAAAATAGGAAACCAAGAATTTCTCACTCAAGATCTTTTATGATAAACAAATATTTCATCAGAAAGAGAAGTCTTCTCTTCCCTTCATGGAAAAAAAAAACAGAATATAGGAGAAATGCTTAATTGTTGTGTTATCAGTGCATGATTGAATGTTGGGTTTTAGTAGATGTAAAAAATACTCGAAAGTTACAGACTTTTTTTACTGACTGCTTAATTGCAGACTTCTTCGGAAATCCTTTGTCATTTTCAAAGATGTCATATATCATTTCAGCTTTACAATTGAGGCACAAAATGTTCACTTTGAGAAGACTAGAAATAACATGGCCAGACCTGAGCTTACAGACTTTCATCCACTTCTTCCCTAATTACGTGATTTAGAAAGCCTCTGACATATTCCATTGTGGAAACAATACATATTCAAGAAAGTCATCAAGAAAATATAAATGTGAAACACCAGAGTACAACTGCAGCCACCCTAGCTGAATTGATGCTGAAATCATCTGCAGCATGGAAGGTTCCCTGGAGAACAGAAATAGGGTGCAGCAGCGCTAGGTCTCAAGCATGGGAAGGAGACCTACAAGAAAGAGATAGGAACCAAGGAACTGGGAAGGCAGAGGAAAGTTTGGGGCAAATCAGGCTAGGATTTTAGAATTTGAAGAGGCAGAGAGACAGAGCAAATGAAAGGTCTTTGTTACCTTGCTGGAAAATGAGAGACAGGCACTGTTCTAAAGACATTATTACCTATATAATTAATACATAAAAACAGATAAGAAAAACAAGCAAGGAATGATATACCCAAGAACACTGAGACAATGAATGGAAGAGCAGATCTTAGGTTTTCCAAATTCTTATTCAATGCCCAGCTTACCAGCCAGGTAAGACAGACCAGCTCTTTGATGAGAAGATGTTAGTAGGCAACAGTAGTTGTTGCACTACTGTCTTGCACAAAGCTTGCTATTATATTTAATATTATGATGAGTAAGGTTTTTGCCCACTTGATCGTATGATTATAGGAATATCTCCTTGTTCTAAAGGAAGCAATATCCAGCTTGGCAACAGCCCATTTAGCTCAAACATGCTATGTACTACATCAAATCTGCTTCAGTACATTTTAATTTTAGACTTTGTTGAACTTTTTTTTTTCTCTGACTATCTCAATTTTTCTCCCCTTCAGTTTCAGTAATTTTCAGTTATATCATCCTTTTGGAAAAAAAAAATGGAAAAGAAATTATTTCTCCACTGATGCATACCTTAGCAGTTTCAAAGACTAAGACCAAGGAAAAATCAGAGGATTTTGAAGTAATTCAGGAAGTATTAAGACAAGCAGTAATTTCTGAGAGTTATCACAGCCGCAAGAAATACCACAGTTTGCTTAAAAGGGAAAGGCAGTAGGTAGTTGTATTTATTCGTCACTGGATTTCAACTTGGTTACAAATCCAAATGTTGGGAGTCTGGCATGTTGGACAGCTGTTGGGAGTATCTGTCAGAAAGGACATATAAAGCAGCTTAAAGACAATTTCCATTCCATTGAAAATCCAATGTGGACTTTCCACTATTAATCTTTTTTTATATTTTTAATAAATACAACCACAACCTGGATTAAGACTACTCTGCAATGCAGCTCCATTTATCCAAGCTAACCAACACACTTTTGCACTAACACAGTTAATCAACCTGGCGGTGGTGCAAGGTGACTGTGGCATCTCTAGAACCAAGCTACATGATGCAAGGTGATAATTACAGCACATTGACACCCTCTAGGGTGGCTTTGTATACTATGTTTTGCACTTCTGTGCTCTGTGAGATCCCTTTCTTAGTCAGAGGCCCCTCAAAACATGTATTAGCTCTTCTCATCCCATCATGCACACAAGAGCGCTCATACATTTAAGGAAAATTACTCTCTCTCCATCTTGGCAATTTTATATGTCTTATAGGTATAAACAAAATGGCTGACTACTCCCTTTAATATATGTATGTGGCATTTAGTATGTTCTCATCTCATGAATTCTTTATGGGCTGGGAACATTTGTATGGAAATCTTGCATCTAGCGCAATGGGGTCTCAGTTCCAATTGGTAGTTTATGTACTCCCACGATGCAATTAAGAACATTGACAGAAAGACTGAAGTTCTAACAAGTTGTAAAGTTAGGTTGTGACTGAGAATATATGTAATGGGACTTTATTAAGTGAGATTGTGGTGGGTGAAATGACTCTTCCTATCAAATGCTTTTACCACATGTTTTAATGTTAGCAGTTAGTTCAGAACTAGAGATTGCCATAAAAGCAAAGTGTAGCAGTAGAGAATAACTCAAATTGAAAATGAACTCATTTTTTTTCAATTCAAATGACATTAAGGGAAGAAACAAAATAAGAAATGTGATTTGATTTTACCTGACAGTGTCCTTTAATCTAAAGGAATCACATAGCACTACAAGGCAGCAATGTAAATTCCACAGCATGCAATCCCCATGACAGTCTCTCTAAGAGATAACTAGCTGACATCTCAGAGTAACAATTACTCCCATGCTCAATGTTTAACTCTGAATAAGGATATGCCTGTGCTGCACACTGCCATACAGGATGTACATCCTCAGGCCAGCCATAAATTTGTTAGCATGAGCACCAAAAGCAGTCTGAAAAGCAGGATAAATTAATTCATAGGGTGTTCAATCCTCCTGAAGCTAAACTGTTGTGGAAGTGCAAGCAAGTTCAGTTACAGGTGGATGCTATCTGCCTCATCATGTACAGAATTACTATACAGTGTTTCCAGGAATAGATATTTTCTGAAGTTAATTGTGCAAACAAAAAGCTGATCTGTTTCCACTGATAGTGCATGCCAAGTATGCAAGGCGTTTTCAGAAAGAGTAAACAGTGATATTTATAGTATTAGGAGGTAAAAAGAAAGAAGATGGGCATGAAAAATTCTAGAACTGGTCATTGTAATTTCATATCAATATTTTGACACAAAATGGCATTTTAGTTTTGCTTTTTTTAAAAAAAAATCAAATGAAGCAATACTCAATGCTGAAACTAAATGAAAACTGTCATTTCGTTTCCACATGTCAATTCCCAGCTAAAATATTTTAACATTTCTTTTTGAATCAAGAAGTAACTTCACTGGATTTGACATTTCCTGCAAGAGCTTTTGTTTCAGCAGGATGATATTCTTAAACTTATTTTGATGCTTATAATTCAAATTCAATGCTCTATTTCATTTTTTTCAATATAAAATGTATATGTTAATATTAACTTCTATAGTAAGGATCACTTGATCCATTAGCAAATATTGAATGGTCTTCAGCATTTGAAGTTGAATGTTGAATGGCCTAGAATCATTGCAAACCCTTTACATTAGTCAGCTAAAATTATATATGGCTACTAGAAAAGTGTATAAAACACTTTCAGACCAGAACTTAATTTCCTGATGGTTTTACTCTTTCATATTCTTCTACCTAAGACCTAAGATAATACTGTGGGTTACTGATTAATATGAATATTGAGAACTTTGGTCCAAACATACTTACAAATGTCATTTCATTGGAAATAACATTATACCAGAGAATATAATGATGACTCATAAGTATGAAAAAGTAATATTGCTTCATTTTCTAACTACAAAATACACAAGAAAATGAGGAATGTTGCTGATACATTAACGTTCACAAAACCATTTAGAGATATAATTGGTACTTACTAAGCCAATTAGTATAAAGTAATTACAGCCAGTGAACATATATAATTTACTGCTGCCACTTGAAGCAGTCAAATTCTTTGTTATTCAGTAAATGTGTGCAATTAAAATAAAACAAACTGATATTTAGGAGACAATTTCCTCAGAGGTGTTTATTATTTATCTAACTTCTCTCTGTACAAAGTCAGTCAGCAGTCAACAAACAAATGCCCATACTGAGGCTCAGCTCAGCTTTGCTCTTACCCCAAGATTTCCTCTCCTTGTTTCTGCTACCAATCATATATACAGTCTTCTATAAGGTGCTTTTTTATGCTTTGAACATGGGGTTGTTAGCACAGTCAATGTAAAGGTTAAAAAACAAGTTGATGTTGGCCTGGGATGGAAATTGCTCACTTCTTTACAAGGAGCACATTCAGATCTGTCAATGTAGACACAGCATGAGGCTTGGGTATCTATTCCCGATAGATCTTGAAAAGTGCTTTTGCTGATCTTCTGAAGAACAGTGGACATTACATGACGTGGCATCAACATCTGTGGATTCTGTGGTCCTTGGACTGGGGGACATCAGCTACTTTTGCAACAGGAGTCCTGTGAGTAGTATGCCCATTCATTTTCAGAACTCTTCCAGTTAGGGAATGGAGGCATAAAACCTTCAAAACAGTTTGCATTGAAAATGCCCACCTGCTTATCTGTTTGTTCTAGTGATACTTGCTTGCAGCTAGAGTAATCTAAAAGAATGTCCAGGTTTGGAAAGAGCTTTTGAAACTTTTGGTAAATCTCAGTCAGTATTTTCTCACATTCTCAGAACTATTCTGAAGCCTGTGGCCATCTAATATTTTAAATACCTGGGAAAATGTTCCTAATCAGGGAGAAACACAAAATTATGTCAAGATGAAATGTAAGTCTTCCAGATTCACTAGTGATCACAGAAGCTTCTCCATAATGGTTGCCCAGTTTGAAATATCACAAAACTTACCACTTAGCCAGATAACGTTCAAAATCTGTTATTCAGAATATTTTACTAGGCGATAGGCAAACTTCTCCTGGCTTTGAAGTTATAAAAGGAACTGGAAGTATCCAGCAAATCAGAGAACAGTGGCAGCCATCTTGCTTGGAGCAGATGTGTACTCTCTAGAAGGATTTCTGCTAGTTGAACATAAAATACAAACACAATCCTGAAAACAGACACCAAAACTCAGAATCTTCTCTTCTTAGATGGTCATACAGCATCGCACTAAATTCCATGCTCCACTGATATCTCCCTGCTGTGATTATCCTTTCAAGTTCCATTTCAGCCCTTATAGGTCCTGTAGTACAATGAGCTTAAGCATCTGGGATGAGACACACTCCCGAAACAGTCCCAGACTAGATGTATTTAGACTCATTAGTGTTTTTTTGACTACTCACGTGAAAAATGTTTTAGCTTTTCAGAAAACACCAGCTTAACCTTCACATTCCTTTCTTTCAGTCAAATCAAATGTGTAGTTACTCCCTTTAAATGAAATCTAGACATACATAAAATGTATGTATCTTTCCTAGTGATCCAGTGATGACTTTCTAACCAGTGACGACAAGCTTCAGAAGATGTAGCAGTGTGAGGAAATTCTAGTCTGTGGAGAACTACAAAACTTGACATCTGAGGTTATCTCTTTTGGATATTCTTACTTAGGCAAGACTTACTATAAAGGGTTTGCCATCTTATATTAACAAGGTGCCGAAGCTTTCCCTGGAAAGGTGGCACACCTTTCCTAACATGCTGCCTGATTCTTTACACTCTCTCAGGAAAGCTTAGAGTGATCCACAGGTTGCACAGAAGCAGCAGTAAAAAAGTAACAGTGCTTGCAAGTTATTCATACCTAAAAAGAAAGACTAAAGATTACTTATGCTTAAGGGAACCACAAAATAGAGAAGTAGATCATATTTAGTCTGAAATAGTTTGTCTACCACAGGCATTCTGGGCAATTAAATGTCTGTTTATTGGGATCACTGCCAACAAGAAGATTCAATTAAATGAATTGCAATAACTCCTAATAATAGTTAACCACCCACCTAATCTATTAAAACAGTGCATCTGGCCTTCCCTGCTAGACTGTTTGCAATTTACTCGTACAGCATTAGATAACATAAATGGCCTGCAGTAAAATCCTTTTTGCTGTTTTATTGCTGAATTCTAGCCACAGAATATCTAACTTTGATTGGTGATGTCTTTCAAAATTACCTTGCCTCCATCTTTGTCATTTACTGTTAGAGAGTTTAGGGGAAAAAAATGGAGGAGTAAAAAAAGCAATCACTGTAAAAAATGACAAGCCAATCATTTTCTCAAGAAACACAAATAATGTCAGAACTGACTAACTATTGCTGATAAAAAGGAAGACAATTCTTTGTCACATTCTGTAAAATGAAGTGACATCAAGCCCATATAAAACTATTAACAAACGATACTAAGGGAAATAGATTTATGCAACTTCATATATCTGACATCAAGATATATAAGAAAAAGTCAGAAGACAAACAATTAAATATTGTAATCTGTGAAAATACTTGAGAGTTCTGAATAATGAGAAACAAACAAAAAAAAAATCCAGAATTTCCCAAAGATGATGAATCTTCATAAATAAAAAGCTTTAAAAACAAACAAACAAACAAAAATTTTGCAAAAGAAGTGAAAAATAAACTGCTTAAACTCACAAATTAAAGTGTTGGTGATAAGAGTTTTGTAAAACTGTCTGAGACTTTTCTGCTTCTAATTCTTTTCACCATGAAAATCAAGGTCAGTTACTAAACACACAAACAAAAATAACCAATAACTAGTACTTCTGACTATAAACTAGTCCTTGTCTATTGCATGTCAGTCCTTGCACAAAATTGGATTTCATTATGAGCCCAACTACCTCATGCCATGAGAAGTCAAACCACAACTGCATTTGGTTCTAAAGCGCCTAGTGGCTCCAGAGCTGCGTCTAATGTTCTTAGATACCATGGAGCTATCACTGAGATGATAGAATTATATCAGGGGTCTCTTGGGAAAATTCAATAGGATGAGAAGAATGGATCACTGCCCCAACACATATCCTTAAGTTCTTGCAGACAGAAATATGTATATATATATATACATATATCCAAATATATGTGGATATAAAAAAATGATGCCAGCCTGGACCTGACCTCTGCTTTCACTTATGTTTTGCCTTGAAAACAAATGTAAACAGAATCTGATTACTTTGCAGAAGATACATCATTAGATCAGGGATATCATAAAGAATGAGCAAAAATAATAACAACATGACAGAATGGCTGATATTGGAAGCACCTCTAGAGATCTTCTAGTCCAACGTCTTCTAGTTCAAGCAAGGGCACCTTGAACACATTTGTACGTTTGCACAGAATTGCAACTAGATAGGCTTGGAATGTCTCCAAGGAGGTAGTCTCCACAACCCCTCTGGGCAACCTTTTCTAGTGCTCTTTTACCCTCACAATAAAAGATGTTTTTCCTCATATTCAGACAGAATTTCCTGTGTTTTAGTTTATGCTCATTCCCTCTCATCCTATCACTGGGCACCACTGTAAAGAGTCATTCCTCATAGCTGGACCCGCACTGCACCAAACATAGTATGTGACCTCACCAGTGCTGACTAGAGATTGGAGAATCACCTTGCTCAGACTGGCAGCATTCTTCCTAATGCGCCCCATGATACCCCTGCCCTGCCTGGCCACAAGGGCACATTTCTGCCCCACGATCAACTTGTGCACCAGGACATCCAGGTCCTTGTCTGCCCTCTAGGCATCTCTCCACCCTCTCAATGTCCATCAGAAAGGCAGCACAGCTCTCTGATATGTCAGTCAGTTTCTAATGACACTTTTGTGTCATTAGAATAGAAAATCCCCAATAGAGTTATCAGTCTTTCACAAACAATTTTTATTTAGCAGAAGAAATTCAAGTAAAAAGTTATAAATCATTAAAGTTCTTTATCACAGAATATTGATATATCACATAATGACTACAAACAAGGTATTAATGATTATCTGAATCCTATTTCATGAACATGATTTTCTTAATTGGGTGAGGCCTGTTTAATTGTGTATAGTCAAATCAGACTAATCATTTTCACTCTTAAGTATTCATGTTAAATCTTTAGATAAAAATAATATAAGCACATACATATGTTGCAAGTTGCTGTTTTCATGAGATTTAATGGAAATGAAAGGAAGTGTTCATATACAGAAAGAAAATTGGGAATTCTCTGTTCCCTGTAAATATGTAGGTGAGACTTCTTCCTGGTATTCTTCTGCTGAAAATATTTCTATCAAAAAAAAAAAAAAAAAGTTAAATAGATGTAAACATCTATTAATTACCAGTAAAACATAATGCTAAAATGCTAATAGCTATCTCACTTTAAAACTACATTACACATTTTTTCCTATGAGAGTAACAGCACTGGAAGAGGTTGCCCAGAGAGGCTGTGGAGACTGTTTTCTGGGAGATATTCCAAGCCTGCCTGGACACAATCCTGTATAATGTGTTCTAGGTCCCCCTGCTTGAACATTGGAGTCAGACTAGATGATCTCCAGAGGTGCCTTCCAACCTGAAATATTTTGTGATTCTGGCTGGCAGGACACAGGAGAGTTTCCCAGGTGGCACACCTGGATATCTATTCAGCCATATCTGTGTGTATATTCTGTGTTTCTCTCTCCTGTGGTGTTTGGCTCCAGGCAGAGAGCTGCCAGGCAGGGCTGAAGGGAAGTGGCATGCATCCCTTATGCCCCTCATGTGCTTGTTCACGGCACTGGGATGGACTTGAATCATGATGAACATGATTCATAGTCCCTGAATCATGCTTGCCTAGCGACCTGGACATTGCCTATATGAGAAAATGATTAAGAAATAAAATAGTTTTACTGTGGATTTATGAATTGGGTTTTCTGTCAAGTATGTGACCATTTGGCTTTCTGTGCACTCTATGCCTTTGGAGGAACATGAGGAACACAAGTAACGTCAGTTTGTCCAAACAGGCAAAAAACATATACCTCCTTCTACCTCCCCTTTCTGTGTTTGGAACTTAAAAGGAAGAATGACCCAGAAAATTACATGAAAGTTGATTAATCCCTAAAGCATGTGCACTCTGCATATTATAATTAACAAAGAATTGAAAACCATTGGTGCAAACCAGTTTCCTTCTGGCCCTAATAAGACCAGCTTCAGTGCACTTCAACAGTTGAATGACAGCCACAGCAGTCTCCAAGAACAATTATTTTTGTTTATCTAAAAGACAGAGTTGTTATCTCTTTTTTGTGTTGTCACTGGAGAATTAACTAATATTTTTAGGACCCAAATTTGAAAAGAAATGATGTTCCCTTTACTTTAAGGGACTAAAGTTACTAAATAATGCTTTCTTATTGGGGGAAGCAACTTTGTCAGAGGCAGTAGAGCTCAGATTACTATACTTATGGAACATCAAAGAGAAACAAGCAGTTTTATTTAAGAAGTAGAGTAAATATTATATTAAAATAGATTTTGCATCTGCTGTTTTCACAGATTATCTTCTAGAGATCTGCAGAAAACAAGCAACAGTTTCTGGAGTTTGTGTTTTTAAGTAGATATTATTTAATAAAATAATTTTAGTACACAGGAAGGAAGAGGCCCAATACTAAAGTGTTCTTTCATCTGACAAATAAATGTATACCATGACCAAATGGAGCCTGAAGCTAGCAAATTCAAGGAAGAAATATGATGCATATTTTAACTGAGGGTAAATCATTTCTGATATAATTTACGGAGAGTTGTGGTGGATTCTTTATCATTTAAAGTCATTAAATAAAGATTGAAAGATATGCTTCAGTCATACAGGACAGAATAGGTTGCTATGTGAAAATGCATTCTAGATTTCTGAAGTGATATTTTCTGAACTTAGCACTTGGGAACTTTCAAAAGCTAAAAGATAGTTTACTCATGATTTATTTTACAAATACATCACAATAAGCGACTATAAAAAGTTACCCCAAAACTAAAAAAAAATGCTCCAGCAACTTCACTGAGAATGAGAAAGGCTCATTTTTCTTATACATGCTAAAGACCAAAGAAACAAGATGCACCTTTTCTTCCATCAGTTAGTGACATTTACTCTGGTCTGTACTGGATGATTAAGTTAAGCACTCTTCATTTGGGACTTGTCTCCATGATTTATGACTGTTATCACTTGGCTCTACATGATCTTAATACCTTACAAGAAAAATTATGATGTTGATTGAATACAGTAAATTACAGATACCCACTGAATGAAAAGATCTTGGTTAGATCTGGGCAGGGTTTTTTTTCCAGTTACCAGTCAGTGCTGCACAAAAGGGAGCTTCAGGAAGACTAAAACTGTTTTAAAAATAATTCAATACAGTAAATATTTGAAAATGTAAAATATTGGAAAGCAATAAAAAAGTGTCAAAACATTATCGTTCTATTATCTCTGAAAGTATTTTGCTTCAGAAATTTGTCCAGCAGAATTTTAGTGTTTTGACAGTCTTCAATACTTGAAATTTTTTTGTTACTACAAATTTCACTTAAACCGAATAAAATAAGTTTCTGTAAAAGGGTTTAAAAATTGATTTTTTTCAGATTTCCAGAAAGTATTTTCTGGTTCAGTCAGAATCATTATTTATAAGGAATTTTTTTCAGTTTGACTTCCAAAAATAAAAATCCATTAAAACTATTCTCTCAGTACGTCTTTTTTTTTCTTTTCCTCAGTACAGTCTTTTTTTGTCATCAACCCAGAATTAAATCTTAATATTTATTGTAGCGTGGGCAGATGTGGAAAGCTCCTTAGGCTGCAGGATGGGTTCTGAGGCAAGGGGCTGCAGGAGACCTCCATCTGGGAGGAGAAAGCAAATCACAAGATTTCCTGAGGGATAAGGAGAGAGGAAAAACCCCAAATCCACAGACTCTTCCTAGACCCACTATCCATTGGAAAATTCACCCATATTTCTCAATCCTTCTCCTTCTCCACCTTTGTCCTCCTGATAGAGTCTGCCATCACAAACAAATAGCAGTGTGCAGGCTCTCCTGAGGGACCTTGATCTGCTGTGAATAAGTTAGATAGAAAATCAGGATAATGCAAATTATCCCTTGGTCTATGACATAATATTGATAACAAAAAAATAAATCTTGATTAATCTATCTCCCACACTGTTCTTAAGATGTTTCATGAATTTGTAGCTCTTCTTTAGAAATATATAATACATTATCTCTTTCATTTATAGACTCTGAAGGATGTCATTGGACCCATATTCCACTCCTGTGAATAAGTCATTCCTATTGAAAGATATTTTTTGCATGTAAATAGTATGCGTGGACTTGGGGAATGTGAAAATTTATTAATTTAACTGCTAATACAGAAAGGTTTTTTATTTTAGTAGCTATGCAAATACAAGCATTTATAGAATTCATAATATGATATCTGTCAGAAAGTAAAACAACAAAATTTTAAACTTAAAGTAATAATTAACTCAAAATATAAACACTAGTACTCCACTGCAGGACATTTTTTTCCTTAGCGACAAAGGTCATAAGTCCCTCCATTTGATTAGTGCAGCAGCCTTATAAAAATGGTTATAATTAGTCTTAAAACACTGGTGACATTCAATGCCTATACATATCTTTGCCCTTTGCAAAATCATCAGATCTTTGCTCAATTTCTTGCAGATCACTGCAGTTAGGTAGTCTGAAACAAAAAGGTCAACATCAGTTCCTTGACAAAAAAATCTAGGCAATTTCCTCAAACAACATGCAGGTGTAAAGGACATTCTCAATCGCTCCCAAAGTGGAGCAGTAGGCCAGCGTTCCTGCAGGATTAAGGGCAAACTATAAGGACCATAAGTATTTAATCCTTTTCTCACAGACTTCCATTCTCCAGATTGTTCCAATCCTCACCAGAAATGCCAAAACAGATTTTGCAATAGAGTTTTTGTTTAATGTTTTAGACTAACTTTGTCTTTATGCACACAAGGAAACTGTACCAGAAGCACAATAAGAAGGTGAGATTTAAGCCATTAGGGTCAGGCAGTCTGACATGGATTTCTAACTATTCTAAGTTTCAGTGCTTTGCTAAACAAATCCTCTACCTGTTATTCAGTGGAGTGGCTTCATAATATGTACCTGCAGCACTTGGCTAACAAGGAAAAAGAAAGACAATATTCTTATAACTCTTGCAAGTCTTCTTTCTCCTAGTCCAATAGCCTATTATGAGCCTTAGCAAGGAGGCTCAGACTTAGGTTTGCCAGTTATGAGGCTATTCATGTAGTGAAACATGAAAAGGTGATCCAGAACTAGATAACAGAGAACAAACATGATATAATATACTACTATATTCACAATATCCTTCCTTTCACTTTAATCACAATGTGAGCCTGATGTTAAAGTATATTTTGTGTTCAGATTATGCTGATCATTAAAATGGTCATTAAATAAAAAGGTAAGTTACTCACTTCTATAATTCACAATGCGTTATCTTTGTGGAAAAGCCCTCCCACTTCAGTTATATAATTTACATTCCAGAACACATGATTCTATGTATATTGTTCATTAAAGTACATTCTGTGTACTAAAAGTACTAAAATTTCCAGCAAAGGTACAAGTTTAACAAAGTATTACTATTCAAAATTACCACATAAAAAAGACTCATAGATACAATCGCAAACAATTACCATATAATTACAACATGAAAATGTACCAAGTAGAGATGCAATCACAAAGACAAGTACTGCTGACGGCAAATCTAGAAGCAATTACACGCAGCCTTTGAAGAATTAGACACATTTATTTAAACTTGATAAATGTGTATGTCCTTGCAGTAGCAGAATTGAGCAGGATTATTATAGGCAGTGATATGCAATTTCATTTGCATAAGTAGTTTCACAAATTTCTAATATTTAAAATTTGATTAAAACTGAAGTTGCAGTCATTAGCATTCAGGATATTCACTTTTCTATCTTACAATCACTAATTATTTTAGAGCCAACAGGAATTTGCAAAATACTTTGCATCTATGAGAAACTATAATCCTTACACAAAAGCCCTTCCTCTTTAATCTATACCACAATTTGCAACAAAGAGGTAACAGGACATGTAGTAAAAAAAGGGAGGAGTTAAGGAAATTGCTAACTCCTTGGTTTAGAAGACTTACAACATAATCTAAAATTCTGTAAATGAAGAGATGCTTTTCAATCACTTATAAGGATATTGGTTCAAGTTCTTTCTTTAAGGAATAACTGCTTTATTCTACAAGTCATCGTCATTTTGTTTCATTTCTCACAGAGCCTGGAATACAAGTAACTCTGAGAATGATCTGAAGGACAAGAGGAAAATCACCAGGTTTATTCTCAGCAAGCTACTAAAAACAATGAACCTAAGTTTGTTCTTTGTTCAAAGCAGTATCCTGAGAAATTCAATTAGAATAGCTACCATCTCATCTTGAAACATATCATTAGCTATAAAGCATCTTTGAAATCATAACCCTAAGCATTTTGAATTGCCTGGAATCACCTACATAGGAAAAAAGGTAAGTCAAGATAGTGATACATTAGTATTGTCAAAAGACACACACTGAATCACACAATTTTACTGTTGCTTTAAGAGTACTTGACAGTCTTTGGCATATAATAATAAACACACAGATAATGTTAGTCTGCAAACTCCAAAGCTGTACTTAACATACAAGGATCCTGCTCCTGGACCATGGACACTATCTCAACTGTGCAACTCTTTTCAAACCAAACAAGCGAGCCTACATAGACTTTGAATTGGTGGACATTACACTGCTTAACACTGAAGCAAAACATGCCAAATGCTATTTAATCCTGTGTTGTCCAACAACAATTCTGTTGCCAGATCTTACTTTTGATGAAGTCAATGAAAATAGAGGTTTGCTGCAATAAAACAAGATATACAAAACGTTAGGGAACTACGTTATTGATGAACTATAAAATTCAAGAACAGACACTGTAATTTATGTTCTAAGATTCTGTTTTTGATATCAGCTAGAATATAATAAACATGAATGTCATCATCTCTGAAACATTGAAAAATCTCAGAGCCATACTAAATATGTACATTAAATGTGTCATTTTAAGGTAATGTGCTAATTTGTACCTTCGGTTTTAAAATAAAGGCAGCCTGAAGAGTTACATTCCTTTATAAATTGCTAAAATCCATTTTTACAACTTTGATACTTTACTGTGTTTCTGTGACCCTGTTCTGTTTGATTCCTGCCTAATCCTTGTGAAACTTTGTGGAGAACCTAATGCCAAATTGAGTGGTTAGGCATTAAAAATGTCATATACTTTTTTCAGCTTAGGAAAAGGAAAACAAGGGAGGAACGAGAAGCAGAGGAAAATAGTTCAACTGAAAAGTAAGATATATGTTTTTGAGGCTGTCCTTGCATATTAGGTTCTAAGAATACAATTTTGAGACTCTTAGTGGAGTAAAACTCAAAATGACAAGTGTAAATTTTCCCTGAGAACCACAAAATTTTATGTAGAGTTATGCAGTTATTTGTACTCTAAGTTGTTAATATTTTAAATTTTCATATCAGCTTACTTGTTTTTACAAGATTGGATTTTTAATCAATTAATTTACACTTACTTTTTTTCTCTTTATTCTCTTTGTTTTTTTACTTTTACTCTTTACTCTCTTTAATTTTTTTTTACTGTCAAAAAAAAAGAAAAAGCAATGCCCTTAACTTTACCAAGCTAGTACATATTAGATTTCCTCAGCATGCAGCTATTGCACTTCTACTCTTCAGCATAGATTATAAAGTAAATAACATAACAATACAAAGCAGGGAATTCAGTTGGTAAATCTACATAATATAGTCTCTTTATTTGGTATGCATGCTACAGCAGTAGGCGAGCAAAAAAAACAATTGAAACAAAATTCCTTGACCTATTTTAATATTTGATGATGTTTCTTTTAAAATTGAAGTTTTCAGTGTTTTACTCCATTACCAGCTTCAGATACTATGCTTGCAGGGGATCACAGATCTGAAATGGAGATCCATCCCAACACAGTGACCTCCTAAAACATGTCCTGCAGAAGCTCATGGGCAGAGTAACTGGGAGGATTAGAGACATCCCTCTTTGGCCAGGAAGGTACAACCTCAGGCACTGTCATGACTGCCCAGAATCTTGGTCCCAGAGTCTTCAAAGTTACTCACTAGTAAGCACTAGTAGTGCTCCTACCGCTGCTATGCCTTTGCAATGCCGTGGTTCTGTGGAGGACAGTCCCTGGTGGGCAGTGTGCACAGGCTTTGGAGGTCCCAAAGAACTTGCAGTTGCTTTAAATGCATGAAGACAAGTCAGTGATGTACATGCATACATATCCAATCACACAAGAGCTGCTCTTTACAAGTTACTTGGTTTATTCTTCTCTCCAGTGTGTGACAATTCCATCATCACTTTTGTTAGGGAGAATAAAACACTGCATAAACATCAAGAAAAAGAGATTGCCACACTTGTCTATTACTTTCTGGGTTACAGCAGTGTTGAATAGCTTGAACTATTCTCTGCAAGCACTTGACAGGCCAGGCCTTTGACTTAACCACATGTAAAAGATCATGATGTTATCTTTCGCTAATTTGAAAATAAATAGCTTCCAATGATGTAAAAGAGCTACTGTAGTAATCGGGCACATAAAGATAAAAGCTCATGTAGATAAAGGCATGTTAATTAGGCTCATAAAGGCTTATTAATCAGGCTTGCAATGGTAGCAGTTTCAAGCCATGAGAGAAATGTGTAAGATATTTGTCTGCAGGCTTAAACTAGCGAAAAGAATGAAAACCACCCACAAAGCATGAGATGTGACATTAACACCCCGCTACTGGGAAAAGTAGTAGGATCAACATCTTCTCTACAGTGTGGGAAAGATTTAATACTCACTCTGGTATAGCTGACAAATTACAGCAAAGGGTATTTTGGGCAGAACTGGAGAGAAGAGACTTCTAAAGAGTCTTAACTCATGACAAACTGGTACTCTACCAACTGATTCTACTGAAAGTAAGATTGGGCCCTAAGAGGTACATTTGTAAAGACTAAAACTTAGTTAAACTGAAGTCAATAGCTAGCGACTTCCGAAAATAACATGATTTCATTGTATTTCCCAGTGACAACATCCTAGACCTTCTACAGGCAAATTTTCCACTCAGATTGAGTGGAAAATAAAATTCAAGGATTTGACAGCTAAAATCAAGTACAGCAAGTTCTATTTTTGATGTAAATGCTCTATTTCAATCTTCATTTAGTATTTGATTCCTCCTCCAACAAAAGGCAGTCCATTCTAATCCATTAGAATGTCAGCCAGAACTAAAGGTCACAGATGTAGAAAACTATAGTCTCGTTTATTTCTGTTACACATCACTAGCCCCGTAAGTTTCTTGTGAAAAGGTATCTTGTTCCAAGGAAGATTTTCGAGGGCAAACAGTGTGGCTTTTATTCTCAATAAATAATCATGAGGTGATTGCAGCAATTTGTGTTTCTGAAAATACCCTCTGAATATTCCCTCTAAGGTGAATTCTTTGCTAAATATTCCTTCCGAAAATAATTATTAAATCTGTGTCACTTTTACACATCATTTCCAAAAGGTAGAACTGATTGTAAATGTAAGAAACTATAGAAAAAGAAAAATATTTTTGCCTTCTCTCTGCTTGCTCCAAAGGTGCTGAGAAATGCAGAACAGATTTACTTAGAAAAGCTAAGCTCTGCTCCTCTCAGGAAGGATGGTTCTGCATGGGCCTTGTCACTTACTCACCTCTGCATCAGACATTTTGCATCTGCAACTCATTAAGGTTAACCAGTGTTTACCCTTAGCACAGTCTGACATGACAACATCAGAGAATGAGGGTTCATATGCACCTTCTAACAGGAGATGTTGACGATTATTCCAAGTTCATTTATTCCTTTTTCATTTGACATCATTTATATTGTTGCAAAACAGTGACATCCAGAGGCATAAAAGCCTAATCAGAAGCATTAATTATCCATTACTATGTATTCAAAATCTGAAGTAGTTAGGATTTCAATAGCTTTGAATTCTTGCAACCCTATGAATTTAAGAAACGTGTATAAGAATGTGTGGAGCATATACAAGCTCTTTATTTTAAAATTCTTGCCACCTTGCCTTACACTGGTCAATATTCATTGAAATATGGCTGTTTGAGACAATGTTCCATGGACCAGGATCCATTGGAATCATTAGGTTCTCTCACGGATAGTTGTCATTGATATGGCTCTACATGAAAAACCCCAGATACATTGTTGCTGACTTTCAGTTAAAAAGAAAGATAGCAGTTTAAGATCAAGAGAAGAAATTAAGCTATTCTTAAAAAAATGAGATGCAGCTAGAGATCTTCTTCAAGAAATCCATGATGGGAAAGTACTTTAGGTCACTAAAAGTACGCCTAGCAGATCAGTGTGCGGTAGAGTATTAGGCAGAAGTGCTCTCTCTCTCTCTCACTTCTGGGTCATAAAAGTGACCAGGCAAAGTGTTGAGATCAGCATGCTTCTTCCCATGTGAAAGAATACAAATGATCATTTATTAGATTTTATTTAGGTCTACTATGCCTTGCTAGTTAAGACATAAACATCTAAATTTCACTTAGGTCTCTTATCTAAATTTAAGTATTCTCTCCAAGGCAAATCTAACTTCACTCCAAGGCAAAGATAGTCTCATTCTCAACTCCGTTAATTTATTCACATGGAGAATCTTGTCCAGTTCCCTAGAAAGAATAGTCAGCTTCTGCACACATTCACAGACTCAGTAAACTGTTCATTTTCACAAAAAGCATGATTTTGTAATGAGACTGCATGTTCTCTGAGGTCTGAATGCCAAGTGCTTTGCCTGAAAAAGGACTCAAGGACTGGCAGATTAGAAAGCATTAGGATTTGTTCTAATTATTTTCTATTATAAGATGTCAGTTGGGTTGCAGAAGATATAAGCATTGTCCTGAACAACAAATAAAATATCCATAACACTTACAATTACCCTAATCTTAGAAAACCTCAGGTCTCAAAGCAATGCATCTATTGACCAGTTTCTGTGTTGGTGTGAATCATAATAGCTCCATTTATTTCAATGGAGCTCTGTCAGTTTGAATCAGCTGAAGACTGGGCTCTATCAGTCTTGTTGTTAACGTTACTGCCATTCCCTAAGGGATGTAAGTACTGCCTCATTTTTCAGCTCTTCATCTCCTCACATATGTTGAATCTGTGCTTGCAGTATGGAGATAATTGCATATATTTACCATTTTTGTCTACAACATTTGAGGAAAATGCAGGTCTATTTAACTCTACACACTCATTTCTTTGTCAAGAAAAAGTACTTTAAAAGATGCTTTTTGAGCTATCTTTTTTATACACTGAAGGAAACGTCTATTGTAATAGCCACATACCATTTTAGTGTTCAATAGAATTTTTTTCCTACACTAGCCCCTGGCTGTAAATAACGCCTGTGAGTAGTCCCTTCTGGGAGAAGGGGAATCTGCCTTTCCTAGTGATACAGATACAAGATAATATTTAGCCTGGGATTACATTTAGGGAATAAAATTTCTGGGAAAAATACATTTAATTTTCCTTCATGTCAGACTAGGAGTTGACATACTAGTGAGCTGTTTACAAAAGGAAATTCTGCACTCCATGTACAGCTGACAGTCTCCTGAAGTTGATAGTTTATTAATTATTCTTGTTTTGAAAGAATACGCACCTAGTTTCTTTTCTGCATTCATTTTTGTGTAAAAGATACAAGAAGAATAATTACAGTTCTTTTATTTGTGACCACAAACTGATATAAACTTAATCATAAAAAATAAAAACTATTTATTAATAATCCAATTGAAAATTCTTTTGTATAAATAAGGCTCTGTCCCTTTGACCTCTGAAAGCTCACTTGGCCTGAATTTCACATTTTTTTATTATTTATGACAATACATATGTTTCTGAATTCAGGAAATAGATATTTCTGGAACTTATTTTAAAAACTTAACAATAAATGTACTTACAGTATTTCTTAGGGTGGTATACAAAGACAAAGCTGGGAGAATAAAACCTGTGGTTGGCAAATTATTCTATGGATTAATATTTTCTACTACAGGAAATATATGTTCAGTTAGCATAAATCATCAATGCACTAAAATTCATGGAACATCACTTATTCTCCTGAGATAAAGATGTAGCCTATATTCTCTATTAACTAATAGAAAATGTTTTCGTACTGATGGGAGAAAAGAAAAACAATATTTACCTTCATCTGATAGACTGGAATACCAAAAAACAGGGAGGTTAAATAGTGTGCTCAAAGAATATACAAAGAATATGATGCAGGTCAAGGTTAGCAGTCTTTTTGTATAACATAACATTACCCTAGCCAAAGTAACTATATTCATAGAATCACAGAATGCCTAAGTTTGGAAGGGACCTCTAGAGGCCATCTAGTCTAACCCCCCTGCACATGCAGGGCCACCTAGAGCACGTGACACAGGACTGCATCCAAGCGGGTCTTGAAGATCTCCAGA
>JAWLRI010000963.1:6102784-6117323 GCA_034781795.1 Crypturellus tataupa | reverse complement strand
GCTCCTCTTAATGCACCCCAGGATCCCATTGGCCTTCTTGGCCACAAGGGCACACTGCTGCCTCATGGTTAACTTGTCATCCACCATGGCACCTAGGTCCTTCTCTGCAGAGCTGCTCTCCAGCAGGTCAGTCCCCAGCCTGTACTGGTATGTACTGGAAATTCAAAATGTTCAAAGTAAAATGAGCTTGTATAATATACTAAAGACTCAGCTCTCACTATTTAGCAAGTAGTGCAATGTATTAAGGAATGGATTACTCATATTATTACAGATAAATAAAAGTGATAGAAATGTGTATCACCTTGTTTTGGGGATGTGAAAAATATTTTCTTCAAAAATATCAAGTCTGAACATATCCCCTGATTACCATCACAATGTAAATGAACATGGGAAGAGCAATGTGACAAAAGCATTGAACCAAAATCATAAAATAAGCTTACTTATCCTCATGGTCCTTTCTTGATCGAGGTCTATTTACCAGTCATCTGTGAATCCATGTCACGGTGGTTTCACGCTGTGCTATGCATACACACAGCCTGTGCTGTGTTGGTAAAACAGCCATACTTGGTTGCTAGCACTGTGGAGATCCCACCAGAGTGTTAGCAACAAAATGAAGGAAGCAGATGCCTTAGAAATAAAGCCACATTATTTTGATTTTCTTCTGTAAATAGATAGGCACTCACAGCCTTGGCTCACATGGCATTGGTCACAGGCAGGAAAACTGCACCAGAGTTTCAGACAAGTGTGGCCAAGAGCCTAGTGAAATAAATAGTACATCTCAGCTTCAGTAGTGGCCCCAGAGATCCTGACATCACTTCTAGACCCCACTGGACAAGTAACCTTCAGAAATAGTTTTTAAGAATCTTTGTAACTTAATCACTTTGTAAATAAACCAAAGCAAAGAGTTCTGCTTAAAGGATGGTTCAGGAGATACTCACAAGGAGTCTTCGCTATTTTGTGGAATAAGTCTGACACTAAGTAGCCATGATGGATATCTTCATGACTCCAAGAAATGACCTCGCAACTCCGGCTCTCTTTCTAACGGTAAGATGTGCACATACAGAAACCACAACCGTGTAAGTGGTTCAATTCATTTCATAGTAGTGTGGTCAAGGCTTCTTTGGTCTATCTTCCCAGTTCTGAAGTTTTTTTCTGTAAGAGTGATTCACACAAAGAAATTAATGAGGAACTAACACTGAAGGTATATGAAGGCTTTGCCATATTCCTTTCACATACTGGAAGCTTCAATCTATTAATCTTCAATTTGAATGTGACTGGGCTTCGAGAGTATTCTCTGCCTGCTTAGGCTATATCTCTAAATTCCATGCCTATTGCCAGGCATTTTTCAGAACTGATAGTGGCTTATCACTATCAAAAAGCAGTTCAAAGTCCTTAGGAAAACATTCAGCTTAGCAACTATCCTTTTAAAATTGTAAATCATACCTGGTTTTTCCCTTCATCTTTATAGTCTATTAATAGGCATATTTTTTACAACAACAGGATTAGCTTGGAGGGTTATGAGATATCATCTGCTCCTTCCCTTTCCTCCTCACTTAAGCTGTAATTTTCTGTCATATCATAACTTCTTCTCCTGGAAATAGCTTGTCACAAAATGAAAGATTTGTTGCTACTGGAAGAGCAGAAATATCTGCAAAAGAGGAAGAATTAGATTTCGGACAAACGTTTCTTTAAAAAAAAAAGACCCTGAACAGCACCTTGACTGTTTAATTTTTCTGGGAAGTCTTTGCAAAGTCTGGGGGGATAAGAACAGTCCTACAAAAGATATTAGTCTCAGATACGTTGTGTGGGGGAATAATGTAGGGGAACACACTGAGCGATGGAAATATGATAGGCTTATCTCTGAATTCAGAAGAGAAACGTATTTATTTTCTAGCAGAAAGCAGTTTCCATAAATAAACAGAATGACTCATTATTACCTGCCTTAAGTATGATTAAGCTAAATATAAATACAATTCTAGCAGGCAAAACCAGGGAAAGAACATAGGAAATTGAGAGAAAAGGAAATTCTCTGAAAAGTCTCTGTTGTGCTCAGTTCACAGTAGGTATAGGGGGCGTCAGGAGCTAGCTAGCACTCTCTGATGCTCAGTTTGTCTTTGGTTCAGCGCAGTGGGGAGAGAAACATGCCACTTGTTTACGTTTGTGCTCTGATACTCAATATTACTCTGCCACCGGGAGGTGCCAGAAGGCTCCACGCTATAGGCGAGACAAAATATCACTGAGACTTAAAATATCTTATTCATTATACTTAGTTAGGAGCTACATTTTTAACCTGTTGAACAGTTATAACTGTGACTATGCTGATTTTCACTACTATCCTGATGCCACACTCGTAAAACCATTGTGAGTCACTGAGAATATGTGCTAAAATATTCTACCAGATGATAAGAAGGAAAATATTATAATTTTGATTTACTTGTTCTAGAATAAACATCTCTAAACTAATTACAAGATACACTTTTTTTTTTACAGGTCTGTGAGTGGAAAAGAATCACTGATTACCAGTTTTGTCTTCAGTTCTGTTTGATGAAACACATTTAATTACAACATAATTAGGTAGCACCTCTAACATTCAAGAAAAATATGCCATGTAATGGATATAATGAAAGGAAATAAGCGATCATATAGTAATTTTGGAAGTGCATCCACTTTGGCAGTACTTTTCACTAAGCTTTTGAGTGTAAGAGATATCACTCTTCTTAATTGTCAGTGTCAGTACCATAGCTTTAAAATTTTAGTTTCAAAAACTATAATTTCAGTCCCAAAGTAGAGTCTGTATTTAAGTCATCCCAGACTCATTTAATTTCAAACATTCAAATAATCCCATCAGACTACTAAACATAGAGAAATACAGAATTTTCTGCATTCTAGAAATTTTAGACCCTTCCACCACTAGCATAATTCTAACTGAGGTCAGAGTTATCCATGTCCAGAATATCATTTAGTCGCTAGCGAATAAAAATACTACTAAAAACTACTAAAAGCACCAACAATTATATTATTGCATCCTTCAGTGACTTGGCCAGGCTCATGGAACTACAGGGCTGAAACAAAAAATAATAAATAAAAAATAAAAATAAATACTTTGCTGAATTTATATAAAAAGAAAATGAACAAAAAAGAGGATTTATCTTACAGAGATCTCAGCATAGTTTTGTTTCTTGATCTAATAACTAGGTAGTGAAGGTGATACTGAAGGTAATACTTGTGGATAGTCCAGTGGCCACATCTTCAGACCAGCAACCTTTTCTAAATCACCTAGGTCTATCTCTCCAGCTATAAAATATCTTGCATATTGGCAGCAGACCATCCATTTTACTGAAAGGTGAGCTGCCTTTTAATTTGACAGTTCACTGTCAGCCTCAAATTCTGAGGTCTACCATAGTAATTCATTTCATTCACACAGCCTGGAGTGATGGGGTTTGTCTTAAAGTCTAAGATACAGGTCTGAGTGAATGCTTTTTTACTCAGATTTTACCAATTAAAATTCTTAATCCAAGACAGTGGGTCTTTTTTTTTTTTTTTCCCTTAATTGATTTTAATACAAATAGGAGATGGAAACCACCTTCTTCTTTTCTCCCAAGCAGCGGCAGTGTAACCCTTTCTGTTTTGACACCATCCCTCACAGCATCCTCTTGTGCAAGCACCGGAAGTGTGACTTAGATGAGTGGAAGGTGAGGTGGATTAACAACTGACTGGATGGCAGAGCCCAGAGAGTGGTGATCAGAAGCTCAGAGTCTAGTTGGTGGTCTGTAGCTAACAGTGTCCCTGTAGCTAACGGGTCAGTCCTCGGTCCTGTCCTGTTGAATTTATTTATCAATGACCTGGATGAAGAGACACTGTGCCCACTCAGCAGGTTTGCAAATGATACCAAACTGAGAGGAGAAGCTGATACTCCACAAAGCTATGCTGCCATCTAAAGGGACCTGGACAGACTGGACAACTGGGTGATGAGAAACCACATGAAGTTCAACAAGGGCAACTACAAAGTCCTGCACCTAGGGAAAAATAACTCCATGCATCGGTACAGACTGGGGACTGACCTTCTGCAGAGCAGCTCTGCAGAGAAGGACCTGGGTGTCATGATGGATGACAAGCTGACCATGAGGCAGCAGTGTGCTCTTGTAGCCAAGAAGGTCAGTGGGATCCCCCAGTACAGGAGGGAAATTTAACTATTGGAGAGAGTCCAGTACAGGGCTACGAGGATGATCAGAAGTCCGGAACATCTGCCCTATGAGGAAAGGCTGAGGGAGCTAGACCTATTCAGACTGGAAAAGAGAAGGCTAAGAGGAAACCTGGTCAGTGTATATAAGTATCTCAAGGGAGGGAGTGAAGAGGATGGGGTGGGTTTTTTTTTACTGGTGGCCACCGACAGAACTAGAGGTAATGACCAGAAACTGAAACACCAAAAGTTCCAAGAAACCTAAGGAAAAATTTCCTAACCCTCAGGGTGACGGAGCACTGGAACAGGCTGTCCAGAGAGGTTGTGGAGTCTCCTTCCCTGGAGATCTTCAAGACCCGCTTGGATGCAGTCCTGTGCTCTAAGTGACTCTGCATGTGCAGGGGAGTTGGACTAGATGATCTCTAGAGGTCCCTTCCAACCTTAACAATTCTGTAATTCTATGATTCTATTTCATTTAGGTAATTTAGATTGGAATATAATGATAACAAACAGTAGCCTATCTACTCTTCACCAGCGTCATGGGTGAAGGGTCTGCCACCCACATCCCATATGCCATGGGAGTCTCTGGTTCCAGGACCAACTTTTTTCCCCAAGCAGCCAGATGGGAAGGCCACTCAGTAAGGTTGGAAAGTATCAGGACTGGCAGTGGCGTGACCAGACTTTATGGTCAAAGGTGGCTGTTTGATGAGACATCTATTGCAGTTTGGATTGGTGTGGTGACGATGTCCTTTTTTAGTGGTGTACTTATGCAAAAAGATCTCAGCTGAAACCAACCGCCATAGGCATGTGGTGCTGTCTGCTTTTTTCACACAATAACAACTCCAAGGCCAAAAATTCCAGCTAAGCATAAAAATGTTTTCCAAGATGCAACCTGAAGGAAAAGTAGTTTAACCCATGCCAGGATTTCAAAATTCTTTTATTTTCTCACCCTTCACCCTAAAACCCATCGCCAGCAGAGCCTATGGCTGTTTCCTAGCAACATCCTAGCACTCTACTTGGTCTCCATGACCCGCAGATATTTCTTTGCCTGTTGATGCTCAGGGACTCGAGTTAATTAAATTAGCCATTTTTTTTTTAAAGAACTGGCCCTCTGAACTCCATTTACTACAAAGACTTGCTGCATGGACCCAAGGACTCGCCTACAGCAGTTTGTTTGATGTGGCAGAGCGATGGATGTTGGCGAGAGCAATGCTGCCTTACACTGCACATGGGAGTTCAGTCTTGCTTCATCTCTCCTGGGGCCCAAGTGAAAGTTTTCTCACTAGGACTGCAGCACAAGATTATTTCCATAAATTCTCAGACCCTGGACAAATGCCTAAATACCACCTAAGTTTCATGAGGTGTATAAATGAAACAGACATTGTTATGACGCTCTTGGTAATTTTGAACACATTAAAATGGTAAAGATTTTTAGGCATAAAACGGTAAAGAAAGCAAATAGGTATGTATAATGCTAACATTTTTATTGCATTACAAGAGACGCAGCAGTAGGTTGAGAATAGAGAATATAGAATTGTTGAAAGTTTTCATTAGGATTTTTTTTCTTTTATTCCCATGTTCTAAATCACTGGTAGTTTTCTGTCCTGTTCCCAGAATCCTTGAAGAAGGGATTGTGAAGGGTAACTCCAAGATAATGATGCTGAGATCTATATTACATGCAGTATAATTAAGCTAGAGGAAGGAAATGATCACAGCCATGAAAATGAATTATAAACTGTTTTGGAGAATTAAGTAACTTCAGACCTACTAAGTTCAGTACAGTCCTCATCAACATTAATAGGAATTATACCTACTTATAGTATGAGTAAATTTAAACAAGTTAATTCTATCTTTCCAAATCTGGGAAGATGAGTTCAAGTAAAGAAGGATGGAGATTCTTAAGATATTCATCTTTGCCATGAAGATGACCACCTTGTCCTTGCAGAAAACCCATTAACTCCCTTTCATTATTGCCTTTCCACCGAGACAAATATTTGTGAATGGCTATTCCTTGTTCCAGCATAAAAAATAACAGTATTATGTTGCTCGGTAGTTATTTACAGCTGCAAGCTGGTTTTGTTCTTTCTCCTGCAGGCATTATAGACATGTATGATCTATTTCAGAGGAAATGTTTCTGCTTCATATCAAATAAAGTATTTAACAAATGTTGGCAAATCATTTTTAATTTGAGTCTGTACAAGCTCCCCTAGAGAACAGTAAAATTCTGACATCTACCTAACCCAGATTCAGCTTAAAAATAAGTCAATAAACAAGGACTAAGATTTGGGTCCAAATAAGATAGTCAGCTCTCAGACCCATTTGCAAAAGAAGTAGGTCTGCAATAATAAAATAAAATAAAATAAAATAAAATAAAATAAAATAAAATAAAATAAAATAAAATAAAATAAAATAAAATAAATATAAAAAAGTTTTGAATTAAAAAAAAAGTCTTAGAAGGCAAAATGTCTTCTCCTCTATCCTCCATCTGATTTTGGCTTCTGATTTTTGAGTTTGATATTGAGCCCATTCTGAAAGAGTGCTAACTTTCCTAGAAAAAAATGAGAAGTAGGAACTATATAACATTGGAGGTAGAAAAATAAGAGAGGATTTGAATATTATATCACAATAACAAAATAAAAAGATTGGTCATTTGGGGGAAAGAAATGTTAGGCAAAATAAAACTTAGTCATTTCCCAAGTTCAAATACAGGACTCCGTTTATATTCTACCCTGAAAATCAAGATATTTCAGAGGGTTGGTCAGTAGACACAAAAATGCACATTCCCCAGTTATTAATAGTTTCATCATTAGTTTTTCATACCTTAGTCTGCGTTCTCATCTCTTTGTCTGCCATCATAGCACACAGCATTATATAATGTATTGCAGTTGTGAAAACAAGTTAATCAGAGACTAATATAATGTCTGTAATATTTGACTCTTTTTCCACCAAAAAATGAAAAAGGTCCAGACTTCTTAACAGCAAAGTCTCCATGAAACACAGAAGAATTAACATTGATAGCAGACAACTTGGCCGTAAGGATGGACAGATTTTTCCCAGATGGAAGTAAAGAGATATCAGCCTTCTCTTTTTTTCTTTTTTTTTTTCTTTCCTTTTTTTTCCTGAATGCTGGCTCTTTATGCATTATATTAATCTCAGCTGCAACTTGTGCTTAGATACAAGGAATAAGTCTGCCCTACAACATACAAAAGTCTCATTGAATTAGATTATATTCTGAATATGTAAAATATATAGTATGACGTAAATCAGTGGGGATCTATGTAGAGCTTAACATGTTTTCAGGGTGAGAATTTAAAATAAAGGTATGCTGCTTTAGGAACAAAATAGTAGTGAGTAAAGTAGGAAATAAAATGACCGGATAGTGCTTAACATCATGCATTAAAAAGCTGCATATAACTTAGAATGAAAATTTAATGAGGTAAAGGTTAATTGGAAAATATACTTTTTTTAATCTAACCTTACAAATGTAATTAAATATCACAAAAAAAAAAAAAAAAAAAAAATCTTTGCCATGCTTTGCTAGGGCAAATTTGGCCTGATTAAAATGAATAGTTTTCTTCTTCCTTCAGTTATCTGGAGTAACTCTACTATAGCCATAGTTCTCTCTCAGTACTGGTAACATTTCTTCCTTTTTCTGAAAATTCCTTGTTATACCATCCAACTTGTCTTTACAAAAAAAAATCTGAGCCCACTGCAAGCATAAATTTCAAAGATTTATATTAGCATCTGGAAGTCAAATAATGGTCATGTAATATCTCTGGGTTCCTAACAGGAAAGAAAAAAATAGCATTTTTCACCATCAAAGTTGCAGAAAGAATTTCCAGCAGCTTAGAGATAATTCCTTCTTTCACCCTTTATTTGTCTAAAATTTGAGAGAGCCTGTTTTGTGGGGATTTCTGATTTGTGGAGAGTTTCCTCAATTTTCTTTCTTTTTTTCTTTCTTTTTTTTTTTTTTTTTTTTTTTGTTAATATTGTATTTAACTAAATAATAATTTAACACAAAAATGAATACAAATAATTTTAAAATTAAAAAAAAAGCTTTATATTCCAAAAGTGCTGAAATTGAACATTACAGTAACTGAACTTTACAACACTGCAGGAATTTTTATATTTGTCCATACTCTTCAAAACTAAAAACGTAGCGAGTACTCTAGGATGTTCCATAAAGCTTTTTAATTTGCCAGAGCTGTTCTTTAGCACAAAGACCATTCCACTGAAAAATTTAGCACTTATCTTTACTATCATTTTGAAGCTAAACTCTAATTTTGCTTGGGCAAATAAAGCACATCATGATTTTTACATGCCTCTAGCATGAAGCTTGGAGATACCAGTGTAGCTTTTACAGCCATATTCAAATTTCAGCTCTCTTCTTTTCAAAGTGTTGAAGAAGAAGCACTAGCCCCGCACACTGGCCAGAGTGATGTCTGAATTGCTGGAACAAATGTGAAACTAGAGAAAGAACAGATCAAAAGCTCCAATCATTTCCACCACCTTTTTAACTTCTCCCAATCTACCAGATTTGTAAAAAAGAGAAATTGTACAGTAATAGATTTGCACTTTGATTGTCAAAGCTATGGAGGAGAAATAGGAGTTAGAGCAGCAACTTACCACTATGTATAGAAAAATATAATAAACTTGTAGGAAAGCAAATTAAATTGTCCAGTACAGTTCTATGACACTGAAGCCATATGCCATGGATCAACCCATGTCCATATAATTAAATTTCCATCCCTCCATCCAAATTGACTTCTAGGAATGATCCCCCACCAGTCCTATATCCTGAACAAGGTCTGGACTGAGACGTAGTTCGAAACCACCAGGGAACCCCATGACAAGTCGCCAGTGCAGCCAGTGAAGTTTTGACATTTCCTGGGTAAGCACAGATTAGCTTTTCTTTGTGCAGATTTAGTCATAAAGTACAACAACAAGATAGCTTCAAACAGGCAAGCAGGCTTGACAAAACCAAATAATCACTTGCTCCTATAAGCTGGGCAGATCCACAACCAAATCAGAACATAGGATAAATTTGTCCAAAATTGTCCAGAAGAGGAAATTCAGCTGAATTCATTCTGTTTTTTTTTCCTCATGCTCAGTGTAAAACGGATAAACATTCTTAAAAAAAAAAAATAGGTACTACCTTTTCATATTAAAAAAGAATACTATGTTTAGCTGCTCAGTCAGTGCATATAGTCTTTTACCAATGAAAAACTGTAGAGAGATTAAAACAATATATTTTTAAGTACAAGATATTTGGATAATGTCAGAGTCTTTTCCTCTAAGGTACCTCGTTTTTGTACAGGGCTGTAACCATGTATTTAATGAGACTGAGATTCACCTCAAAATCTCTTCTCTCAGCTGTCAGGTATTCCTGTCTCTTTTTCCTTTTGCTCATTTGAATTCTTTGAGCAGTACCTTTTCTGCAGTAAAGTTCCCCTATGACATGCTGACTCTGTGACTGACAGGCAACACACACACACAAAGCAGAATGTCAAAAAACACGGCATGATAAAACCAACATAGTTTAATACTGTTATGATAATGCCAAAACTGCTTTAAATTCTCTATACATTTGACAGACTAGCCTTGTACTGTATGTCTTTCAAAAGTGTATTTGTCTGGAAAAAAAGAGGATAGTTTCTCTGAGCCTCATAGGAAATAGATACTATTTTCATTTTAGATCAGATTTCTACTACAGCTTCATAAATTGATTTCTAATCATAAGAGCAACCTGCTTAGTGTGATCTTTTATACTAATAAGTATATATTTGATTGCATATCTAATGCTTGATGTGAAGGCTGCCTCATAGCGCTCTGACAAAAGTTTATTAAATGGTAAAGATGACTCAAATTTGCAGCATTTACACAACTGAAATTTGTCACATAGCTTTCCCTGTAACTTATGTTTGTTTATATTTTCAGACAATAACTGAAAATATTTGAATTCATTTTTTCCTAGAAGATTATTCTTCAAAATTTGATTGTAAAAGTACCTACCCTAGTATTCCTGTCATCCAAGAGAAGAAAAGACAACTAAAAGGTGACTTCAGCATGGGGCACAAAACACTACATTTTAGATTGAGATTAGATTTTGAACATTTTAGATTCAGAAATTGAATAGTTCACTCTAGCAAGTGTGTTTGTCTCAAAAGACAAGTGAATTAGGCAAATCCATGACTTTGAAAGCTGTACAAATCCATGGGAGTACAAAGTAGCCAGTATGCAGCACTAAAGACACGAATCTACAACATGTTCCTCATAAAAGTTACTCCTGTGTCTTCTGTGGGCACATCTGAGTTCCCATTAAAGCCATAGATTCGCTACCAAATAGAACCAGGCCTCAGTCCTCCTGAGGGTATCTTCAAGACCGTAAGATGTGATTAATGAGGGGATGTAACTCATAAGCAGGTAAATTTTGGGAAGAATTTTGCCTCCAAAATGAGGAAGTTTCTATTAAAATAATTAAACACTGAGGTTTTCAGAGTCAATACAAATTGAATTTAAGTGGACCAAATCTGAAATTTTAGTTATGTGACAGTTCATAGTTCCCATTTTTCCTGTGTATCTCAAGGGAGCTTGAAGTTTCCATAGTTCTTTCTCATTCAAGCTGTTCGGCCAAATGATTCCTTCCATACTGCAGCATGGTACTGACCATTGCTGTCCCGTCATGACTCCTTGTCCAAGATAAAGTCTAGCATAGTCTCTCACAAAGAGGTAACTGTGGGTAAAAGCCTGTAGGATGAGAGCTTCAGAGAGCCATAGCAGACCATTTCAATACTGAGATGAGCTAAAAAAAAATCTACTTATTTTTAAGTATGGGATCTGCTTATTTCTCATTTTTTCAGATAATTACTTATCTTACTTATTTTTAAGTTAAGAGATTTTTAAGAATGTATTTTCATCCAAAATATAAAAAAAAAAAAAGAAAAAAATACATTTCCAGATGAAATATATCTTCTAAAAGCAAATCACTTTTCCATATTTTAATCTGATGGCATTTTTTTTTTCTAAATAAACCTTATATTTCCCCTCAAAATTTCCACCAAATCAAAAAAGCATAGCTTTTGTTAACAAAATCGTAGAAAAAAATGGACACTTCAGTATACAACTATCTTCAGTGTGGTGTAGATATGACCTGTCTCCCCAGCCCTAAGCCTGTCATTCATATTCCTCCCATCATACTTGCAGTTGGGTGATTACTGCTGCTTCTAGAAACATTTATAAGATTCTTTTTTTTTTCCTTTGTGAGGCTGAGACAGTTATTCAAAACACAACAGTTTCCAGAGTTACTCCTTAATTACACTCCTTGCAAAAATAATGGCTTAATTTGATAAATTCCTTTAATTTGAAACTTTCAGGTTTCAATATATGCACGAAGGGCAAAATGCAGAACTCCCACTGACAACCATAGAAAAGACACACCTAATGATATTCTCTGCAGTGAAGAGGGTTTTTGTTTGGTTGATTTTTGAGGGTTTTTTTTGTCTTTGCTCATAACTGTCCTTAATTTCTACTTTGGGATCTACTAGTTCTCAGGTGAAATAAAACTGAAATAATGCAAAGTGACAATACACAGCATGGCAAGTCACAGGCTGCGTTTGCTATATAATAGAAAAATTTCACAATGACCAAGTAAATGACTGAGACAGCAAGAGCACCTTTATACATTTGTTGCAAAAAACGCACCCAGCATCTTATTGAAATGAAGACAAAGTTCAACATGAGAAAAATGCTACCTAAGAGAACTAGGAAATATTAAAGTATATCAGCTAAATATCAGCTGAACCTGCAGTATTTTGAATTCAGCTGAGTTATTCCCAACTTGTGCCTTTTTGGTGGATTAGGTTCATATTTGTTCTTTCTTGCAATTCGGGTTACATAAATTGCTGTGCAAGCACAAGATAATGTTTTCAAATAGACTTATTGGCCCATTTATCTATTGCACTATAATCAACCTGAAGATCAGTTTTTTTTCTTCATTAAGCAGTGTCAGTTCCTTTGGGCATGCAAAGTGTCATCAACTTCATACCAGTTTTGCTGACTCATATAAACATCTACACTTGTAAGCTTTAATTTTCTTAGAGCTAAAGTACATTATGTGCTAAAAGGGAATCAGATGTAAGCAAAATCATCTGGAAAATGTGGTCTAAATTTATATTGCTTCTACTGAAAGGATTAATTTAACTGGCTGGAGAGAGACTATATTAAGCCATTATATTTATAAATCTAGCAACAACTTATAACTTTTTACACTGAACACCATTTTCTTGCTTGTTTTATTTGTATGTGCTCTCATTACCTGAGTGTTGGGAATAACCTGAAATTATCAAGTTGCTTTAAGCCCAAAGGCAACTGTGTCTGTAAGTCTGGATCTTGTGAAGATCGCAGAAAATCCAGTGCCTTTGTTTGCTAGGGGAACATCACTGTCTAAAAACAAACTGCAGGTTCTTTGTCTAAGGAGATGTTCTCTTGTGGAGCTTGTATGTGTGTTTTTGTTTGTTTGTTTATTTTATGCCAAGATGTATAGACATGAATAATTGTGCCCTATATGAGCCTAATGGTTTATGAAACAAGTGCATTAGCTGTTATTTTAAAAGTCTCAGCTGCTGAAGTGCTATTTCATCAAATCCTAAGAGCGGGTGAGTGGCTGAGCACCTTGCAAGGGTAGCACATAAGGACAAGTCTCTTTTCTCTGGGGGCGACACCAGCAGCACAGTGCAGGTCACATTGCTGGAATCCTTCTTTTTTTCCACAGAAAACTGCACACTGTAGGAGCACAGGAAGAAACAGCAAAACCACACCACAGCAGGAAGATCAGGAGAAATTGATTCATTCCTGGGGAGAGCTTTAGAAGACAGGAACAGAATACTTTATGGAAAGGCTTCTCCCTTGGTAAATAATTATTCTATTTCTTTGCAAATGGACACAGACAGATTTTAATACGCAAATTTAACTCTCTGTGGGAGAGAGGAAATTTTGAATGCCATATAAATTCATAGATTGCTGGGTTTAGCATATATGGGCAGATTTATTGCTGTGTTTTTATGATGCCTTCACTACCTCTGAAATTGAATTTCAATAAGTTTTGAAACTAAAGTCTGTGAATTACATACTGTCTCCTGCTGTGCACAAGGCAAACAGTGGACCTAGTTATTTAACCACTGAAGACAATATGAGTCACTCAGCCCACTCTGTCAGATGCAAGATAGGTCCAATATTGTTCATCTTTGTTATTGCATTGACTTTATTTACATTTATCATTAAAAACAATATTAGCACAATCTTAAATGCATTTAGGTATTCCAGGGAAATGATAATGGAATATTGAGCTGTCTTTGTTTAAGGTTGTCAGATCAAAATTGGCACAGATTAGCCTACGTCAATTAAGATGGCAGGTTCTACCTTTTACAAGTGGACTCCATTCTTTGAACATCAACAGTGAGTAGAAACATTTGGTAAGTATGAATACTGACCCACCCGATTTACAGCGTTACTTCTGTTTTTCAATATTTCTTGTATTGATAGGTCTCTTGTTCTTTTTTTATTTTTCTACTTTTTTAAATTTTAGGAATTTTATGGTTACAGATAATAAAAATATATCCATTTTTGCTACAAAGAACAAAAAAGTTGACATAATGAAATACTTGTCCTTTGCAAACTGACTGGGAAAGCAACCAAAACATATACCGCACCTTAACAGCAACTCTTTTAATAGCATATAAATCTGTCACCTCTGACAGTTTTAACACTGACTCAATGCAAGTTTAAATAATTTAGAAGAAAGAAATTTTGATACTAAGAAAGTTCAATAAAGTGCCATTAGCTATAAGAAGCATGTTTTAAGTGTAAAACCTTTAAGCAATATGTTAATTAATTCAACATGGCACCAGTAAACTTCACTGCATCTGTACTCGAAGCATATTAAAATAAAACTGTAGACAGTGCTGAAACATCTTTTCAATTTTCCCATTTAGACCATCTAGCTGTTTTTGAGTTTTATCTTATTATAAAAATATATATTGTTTTGAGCATATATTAGACCAGATGTTCATTTCTGTTTACAGTGGTGTAAACAAATACACTGAGGAAGATATTAGATCAACATTAGAGTCTCAATATTTTTATTGACAAAAATCAAGCCAGCCTTGAAAAATTTTCTTTTATGTTAAAATTGGATGCTGAGATTCAGTGAATAACAGGTGTGTCATTGGTGCCCTATCAACATCTGGAAACAGAGATGTTATGTCCAGTGTTCTATTACCAATCTTGTGTGGGGACTGAGAATTGGTGAGACAGCCTTCAGCTGTGTGGGGACTGAGAATTGGTGAAATAGCCTTCAGCTGG
>JAWLRI010000963.1:6074997-6094664 GCA_034781795.1 Crypturellus tataupa | reverse complement strand
TCATGAACTAAGTTTGCCTTTGAATTGTGCTTAAATATATGCTATTCGGGCTGAATAAACGAGCTTGATGATAACTCCCATTGAGTGAATTCTTGACTCTGGCCGTCTCCTTCGGCAGTAGTCCATAAGGTCTCTTAGTCATATCTTTCTTCATTTGTAGATTGAATCAAGAGGCTTTTGAAACAAAGTTTCATTGAAAAAGAACAAATGGGATCTTATTTCTTAATAAACTGGTGGCACATATCCTTCAGACAAGTTAGATGCCCTTAGCACAAAATAATAGAAATGTTTACACATTGAACAAAGGTGCACAGTACAGAGATTAAAAGCGTATTTATCGGCAGGATCAAGATGGATTTTCACTTCACTACAACTACTCAGAATACTGCAGCTCTGTGTACTGAGCTGAAGGTTCATTTACACCCTAGTGTAGGTGTCACAATAAGCACAGTAGCTTTGCAGGATAAACTACAATTCAGACACATTGTAGCCACAAAATTTCCTTTCTGAAGTCTGGAGCATGTCATACTGAAAGGAAATACCTATCGCCCTGGCACTGGGATGGACACGACTGGTCTACATGACTGCTCTGCTTCCAGTCTTTACGTTGCGCGGGCCACCTGAAACATAGGACCCTCTGCCTCACTTTCCCCTGCTGTCCTAATGACCTAAAGGGACTATATTCTTAGTACGCACATAAACAAGGGAAGGGCAGAGGATCTAGAGCCATCTGGAGAGGCTGAAGACCACTCATAGAGTCAGTGTAAAGTCTGAGCCTGAAGATAAAGTCAGAAGAAATACCCATGAGCTCACATTACCTTAATTATTGTATCAGCTACCAGTAAAACATTTATTGCACCTTACTGGGATGTTAATCTCATTTACTTTATGCTGTTATATGAGATTTTCAGCGTATCCCCAGGTCTTTGTGCTAATGAAGCATAACTGCTCTGCTGTTGCAACACAGAAATTTCGGTACACAGAGGGTAAGATATCTTATTCACTCCAAATGTGGTTTCCTTGTACACAAAGCCAAAGTCCACTCAGTAATAGATAAAAGAATCTGCTGTCTGAACAGCACTGACACAGCCAGAATTTCTGGCCTTCACCCGTTTTGCACTTCAGTGGTAGCTAACAGATTTAATTGACATACTTCTTCTCTGCTGCAGGAGACATTTTAGGAGTAGGTTAGAAAACTGATTCATATAGTGTTAACTGAGCCTCAGTGTACCACTATGCTGATAACCTCTTAGATCCCCCCTTACCTTATTTTTGTAACCCATTTCAGGTACTTCTCTTACAGAATCCTCTGCATGCTGCCTCAAGTCTTCACTTCTTCACATGCTTCGTTTAATGTCACAGCTTCATTAATGGAAACGGAATCTGTTTGCATAGCTGGGTGAAAGAAAATTGATTTAGCTGAATACTTCAAAGTTGTTGAGGAGATCTTGGAATACAGTGCTCAAAGGAACACCTTCCACCTTCCAAATGTCCCCTTTACTTTAGGTGATGTTTTAATGTAATGAAGTATCAGTAGCCAATAGAGAGAATGAGATTGTACACTGCTGCTGAGAACACCAGCTTTAAGCCATGAATAACAATGGATTGCAGTACTTCTGAAAAAGCTTCTCAATAACTTTTTACTGGGAGGAATCAACTGGCAATAGCCACAGCCCTGATTCATATATCTGTACCAAGACCTAACTTCACAGACTGCAGCAAAGCAGATTGCACAGGATCGGTCTGTGCTGTTCTTCAAATGCAATGCTGATGTCCCTTTGGGCAGATTATTTATCAAAATATATTACAGATGATTCATAGGCACTGAATACAAATAGCTATGCTGATGTTAAGGATGTTGCTAAGCTAATAATGATAGCTATGAATCCTAGTTTACCATCACCACTCTGCAAGCATGTAATTCATTCTAGAAAGGTAAAGCTATTAAAAAGAGCATAATGTCCCTCTTTCTGTCAGCTAGTATAAATAGTGTAGGAAAATCAGAATGTTTATCAGGGTCTCTCACAGTTTTGGATGTCTCTGAATTGTAGTTCTCTTCCCCAAGTTGGCTAGCTGGGTATTTTTCTGACTGTTCCTTTCAGAGAAATTGCCTGTATCTTTGTTAGTGGTAGAAGGTTTTGGTTCTTTAGCTAATATTTTATGATTTCTTAGTAGAAGGACCAAAATTGAAAGCTATTTCTCTATCAAAAGAAGAAAAAGGAAAAGTTAAAACATGACTCATCTGCAAGGATTTAATCATAGGAATAGTAAAGAGAGCTAAACCGCTCAGATAATACTCAGAATAAAAGATTTACTCAACTTCAATAATAGGTGCAATTTTTTGCACATCATGTGCTCTGAAAAGGTGCTCTATTGAGACTATAATCGAAAGGCAGAAAAACTGAATAGTTACCTTCTGAAAGAGGGCAGAAGTGGATCAAGGCAAAGACATTATAGATGCTCTAGTGTCATCCCCAAGATTTGTAGCATAGAAATCAGCCCCGTCTGTCCTATCTCCATCCAGAGTTGCCAGAAAGATAAATTTGTCTTAATATTTTAAATGGGCTTTGTCAGATCCTGGAGAATGCAAATAATAGTCAGACAGGAGGAACAGAAATGATAGTAGATGATAATATTTCCTAATAAAATGTATGAAATTAAATTTAAATTAATTTTAGTATATTCATTTTAGGAAAGAGATAATTATTTCCAGTACTTAAAAAAATCTTACATATTTCTGACACAATAGTTATTAAATCTTTTCAGAAATTGTCAGTAGACTTTTAAAGCTGTAATATAAGCAGACTTTACCTTAGGAAGTACAGTCAGAGTGAAATAGAACCTGTAAATGGATTTTTCTTATCATCCATGGAGAAGTGTAAACTTAATCTAGTTGCTGTTTCTTTATCTCAATTCCCTTTTAATTGACATTCTACTTCTTAAACTAATGGAAAAAAAAACTCTCTAAAGTCACTGCTATTAGTGCCTTATTCTGGCCATGTCAAGAATGACTGACAGAAAGGTGAAGCTTAAACACTGATAGTTGGAAATCTTTCTGTTAATCCAAAGTCAGTAAAATCTTCAGACTCTTCAAACTAAATATATAGCTATTATTCTTTGTATCCGACTTCAAGAGGATTTGAAATGGTAGATAACGTGATTCCATAAGACCTTGGTACACTCTTAAAACTCCGTTTAAAAAACCTCACTGAGTTATTAGATATTGTGATTTATTCTAGAAAATGCTTTTAAGGGAAGCTCAAGGGGAAAAAAAAAAAGCTATTTTAAACGAAATCTTTCCTAATTTCCCATTTTCCTTGAATGCAGCTGTTAGTCAGAGCCTAGAGTCTAGCAGAGGAGCCCTGGGAAGTGAGGTAAATCTAGACAAGTTCAACATCCAGAGCCTCCCAATTCCTTGACTTGTGATAAAAGTAAATTTGCAGGACAGAAATGCAGCTTGGTGACACAGGGCATTATATCTGTCATACGCACATTACTAAGCTTACAGTAGCACATTATTATTTTATTAGGCCACTAGGTTGGATGAAAAATTTCCTGTATATAATTGAAAAAGGTCTTAATTTTTGCAAAATAAAAAGTATTGTATTGCAATAAAGCCATTCTTTAACTAATTAATTTTATTAATTTCCTCACTGTTAATAAATTAAAAACTAGCTGAGCACAAGAATAGCATTTTTTATTTTATTGAAAATCCTATGACTGTTTCCATACATTTTTCTATACAAATATTTTACATATCAAGACATCTGGGATTTTGTTGCCCTAATCATTTGAGCTACAACTATCAACATACTTCTCAGAAACTAGGACTGTAATTCATTCTTGTCAGAAACAGATGGCCAAGAAAATGAGAGCAACAACAGCAGTAAAAGACAAGGCCACCTGGGTCCATCAAATTGATGAGAAAAACTTGTGAAGCTAATGTCAGTGGTTTCTGAAGCCAACACAAGTAGGCTTTCAAGAGAAGAGGAGCTAGGAATCAGTCAGTGATAAATGAAAAGATAATCCCCATCAAGCAGGAGGTGAAACAGTCCTGGGAACTTCAGGCATAGTCAGCATAATGAAAAATTCCAACTTTGAACTAAATTAAAGGGTGTAAAAAATGGACAGTCAATCAAAAAGCCATGGGGTTTACCTTGAACCACATCTATGAATAATGCTACTGGCACATAAAGTCAATTCAATCTAGTATTTTGACACAGTCACACAATTAAAAACACTTAAACAGACAAACAAACAAGCAAACAAACAAAAAAAAAAAACAGAAATTAAAACTGTTGTTAAACTAACTGCCTGGTCTATCTTTCCAGTCAGTGCAGAATGATTCCTCCATTCCAGAGATTCTTTACATACTGCATGAACCATTCATTATGGGACATTTCCTGGAAATGCATAGGTGGTTAGATTGATAAATAAAACTAAAATTCCTTCTCCTTTCTCTATTTTGAGCTGAACTGAGCACCTGCACTTCTACCAGATCAGGTCTTCCTTCATAGGTTATGCCAGAAAAAAAGAATTACTTAGAATTTGTAAAAAAGGATGATAAAAGTGAGATTTCTTTTCCTTCTGAGAACTTCTTGCTGACTCTCTGCACATGCCCTTGGAATCGGGAATGAAGCGTAGCTTGGCCAGAAGCGTCATTCATTTCCAAAGTGATTTTCCGGTCTTTATTTCTCTCAGAATTGCTGTGCAGCATCAGTAAGTTCCAATAAGCACTCTGTAAGGCTTCTTCCTTTTTAATGACTTCAACCTTACCAGCTGCTTCTTTATTTTCTTTCTAGTTTATTGTGATTTAATAACTTCTCCACCTCTGCAGGTATCACCTCCAATACAGAAGTGAATGCTGGTAGAACTGGGGAAAAAAAAATCCACAGATGATGCTGTAAATTTAAAAATGACTCTGCTTTGACCATGTTCATGCTCCATTCAAGCAGCTCACAGACCAGTCGAAATAAGTGCTACTTTCCATAAAGTTCTGCATCAAAAGCGCAACTACAAAAGTCTCAGTGAAATGTACTTATTGTGCCCTTTATGCTTGTCCTTCGTTATATCTATGGAAGATCTGAAGGCATGATGCACATGATGTAATTCATGGGTTTGCTCATTGACCTTTCTGAGGAAAAATGCATTACACACGTATAAATAGCATAGAATTGTTGCATGATATTAAGTCTCCAAGATGGCCTGAATATTTTAGCATAATGGCAAACGTTAAGGAGTATTTTAAGTAATCCATCAGAGTTTGATGATTTCTCTGTTTAGTTATCCATAAGCTCATGAGTTCAAAAGAAAGACGTTTGATCAAAACCTGTTACTCCTGCTATTTCTGCTTACATGTATATATAGCATATGAGCATTTCTGTTTACAGATGTAACATGTGGCATGATGCTGAGGGGCATATATATAACTACTGACAGAGACTTGAGTCCCTGTGCTGCACTTACTGAAATTCACAAGGATACCCACATCTCACAGGCAAACAAGGCTTAAAGATACAGTATTTTTAATAGATACAGAGTTATAGTCTTAAATCACAATATTTCTTCTAGTATAATAAAAGTCTTGTTCAAATAGAACTGCAAATTATGGTTTGCAATAGCAGTTATCTGCCACTGCCACTTTAGGCTTTTGAGTTTTATTTAAAAAGCTTAATTGGAAGTTTTTATTACTCCCAATTAAGCTTTTTAATTAAAAAGAAAGTAGAAAGAGGCTAGAGGCAAGTATTGCTGAAGCTCATATACACAGACTCTGAGAGAAAAAAAGGCATTTTGTAAAGCTGCAACTGTCAGCCAGCTGCAGCTTTCAGTACTGCTTACTGCTCATTCTTTTACCTTGCCAGTGGCACACTGCAAATACAGATACACACACCTAATTTGAAAAACAGGGTTTCAGCTTTAAATAGTTCTATAATAAAATGAATCCTGCTTCACTCCTGCACATGACACATCACGTGAAATAATAATCCTACCTAACGACACGTCTCTGTTTTATTTTTTTCCATTTGCATTTTGAGCCTGGCAAATACTCTCTTACCTCCTACTATTCCAAAAGCAGGCTAGATCCACCATACAGTGGTGGCTCAATGACATTCTAGTCATTCTAGACATGGGTAGACCCTAGAATGTAGACATTCTAGCAGAAATGGGAATGCCTGCATATTTCTGTCCAGTCTTGTACATGTACTGACAGATAGTGTGTTTAGAAAATGGGATCTTCTGACCCCTCCATATGAAACCCAATCAATGCTTTAGGCCTGAAATCAATTTTCATCTTTTCCTTCAATTTCACTTATTCAGAGTAGCTTTTGATTCTTTATTTTTGTTAAGGAATACTGTTTATTTTAATTATAAGGGTTCTTCTAGAGGAAGGATGAGAGCTATTGCGAATGGATCCTCTCCAAAATTCAGCTGTCAAAACAAAGATTTTGAAACCTTCACATCCTCTGAAAATTGAAATTTTAACAAGATTTTAAAGCAAATCTCCAAAAATTTTGAGTGTCCCTAATTTCAGCAGTTTTGACAAGCTAACCTGTGGCCTCAGCTTTGCAGAAATGCTTGAATCTGTGGTTCTTCATTGCCCACAATTTACGCATATTGGTGCCAGATACCACTTTCAGGTCCAAATTCTACATTCTTCCCAAAGATCTGGAATGGTCCCTCAAGGATCAGCACTTTTGCTGCAGCACTTTCATAGCACTTACCAGAATCCACCCATATGTATACCTGTCCAGATGCCAGCTCTCCAACACTGGCTTTAGAACAATTTCCCAGAGCAACACTACTGAAACATGGGCTTTCAGAAGCCTTTCAAATCATTCTGTTCTTTTCTTCCACATAGGAATTGAGCTTCGTCTCACCTTTAGGTACTTACCAGAGGACCTAATTTAGGAGTCCAGCTTCCCTAAGCACTCACACTAGCAATGGACAGACATGTACATTGGTCAGTCTCTCTTACCTGATTATAGGAGACCCCTAGCTTGGGTGCCAAAATTAAATGCCTCTATTTAATTGGAATGAACATGAGTCCTCAGAGGAAACAAATGCCATTTTACTGGGATAACAGCTACTCACACCATTCATTCTTACACATAACTTCTCCTCTCTTTGGAAGCAAAGGTGCCAGCTTCATGGTTAGCCTTTCATCAGGTTTGCTCGTAGAGCAAGAGTACATTCTAAAAAATAAGGATGTCAGGATAGTGGTTCAGATCTATCATTTCCGGACAATATTTGATGAAACTGTTTTCAAACAAGCCCAATAACAAAGAATTTTATTTTATTTTAGCATACACATTATCAAAGTGCAGTCTAGTCAGAGGATGGATTCTTTGTGAAATCTGTATTCATTTTGAAAATGTAATTTTAGATATGTTTCCTAGATATAAATTTCAACAGACTGCTTTTTACTCCACCTTTGCCTCAAGTTAAAGCCTTATTGAGAATTACTCACAGAGAATTGATGTACTTTGCATAGGGCTTAGAGGACAAAGTTGTAGAAAGGAATGAAGATTAGTATTGCATGAATTTTTTTACATAGTTAAAGAGTGAAAAGTGAAGAGATTATCCAACCTTCAAGCTGAAATATTTTTTCTCAAGAGCAAAAGATGTTTAATCCTGTGTGAAATGAAGGACTCGGGGAAAGGTTGATTTCTTCCTTGTTAGTGTACGTAAAGCTCAAATGTTGCCTCTGTTTTCACCTAAAACTACAAGGGGAAGTGTGTGAGTAAACACATACCGTTTTTGTTAGAATGATATGAAACAAAGATTTAGAGATGCTCACTTGCTTGGACACAGTCCAGACAATGTTTTGATATTTTTAGTAGAAATTATATGTCATGCTGGGTAACATATAAGGATATTAATCTTAGAATTTTCACGTCTTCCCTGTTGTGTATCTTTCTATCTCTTCAATATTTAATTTTGAATATTTGTCTGTTGTTTGTATGCCAAGGTCAGCACTGAACAGCTTACATGTTTAAAGGCAAAGTGTTTCCCAGATACTAGGAATTTGAGAGTCTGAGATCGAATTATAACGCCATAATGCTTCAGTTAGTTAAAAAAAAAAAAAAAAAAAAACTTTAAATTCATGTTATTTATGTCAGAGCATAGTGATTAGCCCCATAAACATGCAATCAAAAGTTGTGTCCTAAAATGTGTATACATATATATTTTTCTTCTCTGTCTGTGGTTTCTTAAGACAAAATGTTTCAGGCTTGCCAGCACAAAGGCTCCTAGCCTGTGATCAGAAATCGCAGCAAAGGGCAAAATCTGTAATTCCCTCACTGTGAATTGCGAGGATGGCGAATTCAGCCAGCACAGCCTTGTGCATGGTGAGCAGAGCACCCTTCTTCATGCATCCATTCTAAATTGTGCAGAAGGTTGTGCAGAAGCAAACAGAGAAAGCACCCACCTCTAAGCATCCTTCTCTTTCCATCCTCCCCTCTTCTGCTCACAAACAGAAGACCCAGGAAGAGAAAAGGGGAAAATTTTGTTCCCTCTCCAAGAGTGAGGTAGCACAGCTGAAGGTGAGTTCCTTAGCAAAGAGCTCCACTACTGGTTAAGAGCAATGGTAGTTCAGAGGACTCTGCTGTTTTTTGTCCTGGAGCTGTGCAGCTCTAATGCTGACTATAATTCAGAAGAGAAATACAATGAATAGTAACCATTTCATACTGCATAAAGATGCCAAGCATTCTGTAGATTCTAATCTTTAAAATAGAAGTGAAAATGAAGTATTGTTTCTCCTTCATTCAGTGCTTCACAAAGAATAAGTTTTTCTTTAAAAAAAAAAATCCTGCAGACAATATTGTGAATATATTTATTTTTGTTTTATTGGTGAGTGTGGTTATGATTTTTTGTATTTCTCTTGAATATGTCTTTTAGATAGAGACTGGTAGCATTGTTATATGAGTCATTAAATATGTTCCAGTAGGAATTACAATGAGTTGATTTGTTCCCATATAGAAATGAGGCTATACTGTTTGCTTTGCAAAATGATGCTAGTACTTACTGAGAATCTGTGGTGACCATGGTGATAAGACTAGGATAAAGGTTTCAAAGTCAATTTCATTTTTTAAATACATTGTGTCATCTTTTATATACCAGCAAATATCTTTAGCAAATGACACACCAAAGCAAATAAATCAGGTATAAATCTAAATCACGGGCTTTATTGTAAGAAGAATCACATTATTTATCATTGAGATACTTGGTGGAATTTCTTCTTTAAAAGGTTAGACCTCCCGCAGAGCATGATACCAGTTGCAGGACTGATACCAGCACGGCTCTGGTGCCCATGCCTGGAGGGATGCTGCTCCTCCGATCCAACAAAATGAAGCTAACTTGGCTCCAACCCACAGACATGACTTTGGAAAACATCCAGGATAAGTCTACATTTTTCCTTTTTTTCCTTACTAGGCTGGCTATAAATGTCTGCCTTACCTAATCTTTCAATCAGTCAATCTCCCAGTCAGGGAAGGAAGGGTTCTTAAGAGCTGCAATGGTTCCGAGTAATTACCTGAACAAAAGACCGTCTGGGACTGGACTAACTTCTGGCTCATCTGTATTCAGTAGCAGTTTCAGATCATGAAAAGAAAAACCTGGAAAGTACAAGGGAGGAGATGCAAAAGACAAACAAAAAGAAGGGAAATGTATATTGTGAACGCAACTACAAGGGGAAAAAAAAATAAATAAAGAAAGAAAAGGTAGAGAACTTTCCCTAAGATGTTTTTGTTTGGCTGATCAAAACAAAGATGTCTGTGAGAATACAGAGGTTGCAGAAAAACTGTAATTAAGAAGGCTTCTCGGCTTGAGAATTGAATTTGTGCTAAAAGTAGGAGATAACAAGATAACGAACATACAAACTACTAATAGCTAAACATTCCTCTAGGCTGTTTAAACACCAGAGTTCTGGTGCTACTATTTCAAATCAGACACGATGAAAACTTAATCTTTGGTCTCTCACATAAATCTTCTCATCGACAAGCTATTTAATAAACTGTAGAATTTCTATTTTTTTCCCCTGAATCACCTTGAAAAGTCTTGGTTTCATCCTGATGAGAGGTAGAAAAAGTATAAAATAAATTTGGAAAGTTTTGTGGGATAAGAAAAGTGCCAGTGATCAGCACTGTTGCTTTAACCATTTTGGGAAGGGCTGTAAACACAGGCCTGCTTTTTACCTCTATTCTCAGGTGGACACATTGCAGTTTATTACATTGGTGCAAAAAATTGGCTGCAGCGATGCACTTATTTACAGAGGCATTTTATTCAGAGTTTCATAAATTACACCATTAGAGCACCTAGCCTGACAACTTACATGAGAGAAGTCATAGGAGCTTTCCCAATTACCACTCTGCTGAGCTTCATCACTTTCTTGCATTTTTCTTTGTCTTGAATCACTTTTTATTGCTTGCTTTCAGAACTACCCTCCCAGCAGACAAGCTCGTAAATTCCTTAGTGATCTTAATACAATAAAAGCCACCATCAAAATTGGCAGTAATTGGAAGCCTTGTTTGTAGTCGCAGCCTATAAGCCAGATATTGATTGAAAAAGGAGCCAGGATTCATTTTGTTTCACTAGCTAGAAGATGATGTCTGCAGAATTAGAAAGCTGTATTTTGAATAGACACCATGCAGAAACTCATAGACAAAACCCAGAGATATCAGTGAAATATGGCATTACTATTACATAGTATTTACTAAAAAAAAAAAAGAAAAAAAATCATAAAATCATAATGCTAAAGAAGATTTATAAAATAAATAACATAAATGGTCAGTTTTGAAATCTTTCTCAGTAATTTAAGGACCGAACAGTATTGGCATGTTGAGAGGGAAATTTGTTTAAATTCCGTATTTCATCCACAATCTATCTATTATCAAGTGTGATCAATGTATGCATACATTATTCAGAGGCAGACTTCTGAAATACCACAGGACACTTGCATTTTTCTCAGCATATAATACCAAAAAAAATGTGAAAAATTATAATCTCCTCAAATCTACTTACACCTTTGAATAATGTTATTAAAAAAAAAAAAAAAAAAAAAAAAAAGTTCTTGATGCTTCCATGTGGCTTCAGTCTTGTTTTGTTGTTGTTTCAAAGTTTAAAGGCTTTATGTGATCCAGTCTCCACCTTCACTGGTCTTGTAAACCTTTAGTAGTGATACCTGAATTTTAACTCTGCAGAAGCCTAAGTGTCTAAAAGGCAACTGAATTCCTCAGAAGGGAGGCAAATCAGTAGAACGGATGCGCACAATAGGAGCATATCAGCGTGGTGAGTGACATAATATTCGCCTTTTGTTGGAAGGACTATTGAAACAGCAGTGGGATCACTCATTCATTTCTGCAAACAATGACAGATGTTTCATACTCAAATGTGGAGCATTTTCCAATACACAGAACCACAGAATGACTGAGGGTGGAAGGCACCTCTGGAGATCTTCCTAGTTCAACCCCAGTGCTGAAGCAGGAGCACCTAGAGCATGATTGTGTCCAGACAGCTTTTAAACATCTACAAGGATGGAGACTCCGCAGCCTCTCTGAGCAAATCGCTCTAGTGCTTGATTAACCTCATAACCTCTTTTCTCATGTTCAGATGGAACTTCCTGTGTTTCTGTCCCAACAAGAATGAAATTCTTTGATGTAGACCTAGGTGGTTCCTAGCAATAAAATCATATTGCTTTAAGATAATAAATAAGAGCCACAGAAGAGGAAGCACAATAAAGGTGACCTGCACTCTCTCTCTCACAATACTTGGTACAAAATAAAGCAGAAACAGATACTGGCAGCTTAGTGAAAGCTCTGGCAGAAACCTTTGGACAAAAGAGAAATCATTTGTAGTACTCAGAACCATACAAAACACCTTTTCTCTGCTGAATTGTGTTCTGTATTTCTGCAGCTATGGCAATGAATGACCTGTTTGGAAATTCTGAAAAACCTTTATATATTTCTAAAAAAAGATTTAGAACCATGCATTTTTAATGTGTTAATTATCTCCAGATTGGGGACCTGAAGATTTTATTATTTTTGTGCTCAAATCTTTATCAGCTTTAAATGTCAGCAGTAATTGTTGCCCAGAACACCAGCATGGACAGTGGTTCTAATAGAGCTTTGAAAATAAAACTAATTAACCCTAAGTGGGTATCCTCTGGGAGGACATCAGTGGTTGCACGCTCCTTCCGTATGAAGATGCATACCTATGAAATGTATAAATCACTCACTGGAAGCTAAAAAGATTTGTACTGGTAGTGGTATTACTTTAATCTGATTTGAAAAACTTCCTTCGCCAAACAGGCTTCAACTGGACCAGAATTGATTGTAACTCATAGCTAGAATGTATGTGCATTGGTATAGAAGGTGTTTAGTTTTTTTAATAATATTCTGACACCTTCTAAAGCAGTTAATCATTCTTAGCTTCATAGTAACATATACATTATTTTTCCTGTCTACATTCTAGTTCCTTGCAAAAATTAAGTCTGTGAACTGCTTATGCAGATCCACTGATATCCTGAACTTGACTTTCTCTTTCAGAAACAAGTATGATTTATTAGGAAGAAGTGGTGCAGGACATAAAGTATGGAAATCATTCCTTTTATTATAGCAGATGAATATCGCAAGACACAGGCTGAACATAGATCAGACTACTGGAATACCTTAAGCATAACAAAACTGAAAGGGATGTGTATTTTGAATCACAGCCAGGCTGTTAGAATAGGCAATAGTTTATACACAAGTACATAGTTCGCTCAGTCCTTTGAACAATTTGCATTAATCAGGATTTGGAAAATTCTAGCACAGGTTGAGCTGTAAAGGAAAGAAAATGTTCAAAAAGAGAAAAGTAGGAGAAAAAAAAAAGTGTCTTCCTTCTCATGATCTGTCCTTTAGAAATCAGGAGATAATCCTGTCTTGAGACTCAAGCACTGAAAGAATTGGAAATGTAAGCATCCATGCCCCCTAGGGAATTACAGATCTGTACCAGTTATGGCATGTCCTAAGGTAAAAATATGCCAATCAGGAAATCTCTAGCTTTTGTGCTTGATTCACTCTTGCTGGCACAGAGGGTTGCAAATAATTTGAATAATTGCTGCAGATAGCAGATGGTAGAAATACTCCATTAAAAGATTTCCAAATATAGCTTACTTCAGCAAGGAGACGGAGACAAGTAGAGAACATGTTCAAAGAAAACCTGGCAGAGTTATAGCAATAACAATAATAATTTTAAAATAACCTGAGTGGGAACTGAATGGGGAAAAAAAAAGGATGCCAGTACTGCCTGTTTTGAATTCTGAAGGGTTCCTTTAGACAAGAGTTTTCACCACTGCTATTTCTAAGTGTACGATTGCGGCAGGGTGGAGTCAGCCTGGTGCCACCTTACATTATTTCTGGCTTTGGCCAGGGCCCTGAATCAAAGGTGTCTGTTGGTTTTCCCTGCTCTCCTCTGTTCTTGCACGTCTACATTGTCTCTGTTGGATGCTGGATTGACTTCTCAAAGGAAAGAAATATTTTCTTGAATTGGGCAACCTCCCATGCAGTGGATTGCCCCAGGGCCAAGACCCTTGGAGCTCAGAGCTGAACTGAGTCTATCATCCTCACACTTCTCTTTATACGGTGGCAAAGCTGCAAGTCAAGGAGCAGTGCATTGCCTGCGAGTCCTGGACACATCACGACAGCAGAGATGGGGCACAGGGCCATTGCTGTAGAATAATAAATCACCAGAGCTCTGATTCTCAGGCAGAGCTGCACTTTTCTAAAATCAGGGGTCTGAAATAGAGTGAACCTTGCTGAATGCCCTTCCCCAGCAGTTCGGTGAATGATCATCAATTATACTTGTCATATTAACAAATCATGGGAAGGAAGCAGAAAAATTCTGGTCTGAGGACGACATCATAAGTATATTTTGAAACAGGCGATAAATATAGACAGCATGATTAGGAGTAATTTTATTGAATTCTTCAGACTGCTAATGATTCATCTGATCTGTTACTGTAAAAACAATTATGAAAGAAAGAGATACATAGGCTAGTCAATTCTTTAAACTTCTCATAATGTTTAAAAGCAAAAATTGAAGTTTTAAATGTTTTAAAACACAAATGTTTTAAAGCACAAATCGAAAGAAGAATGTGGCAAGAGAGGCTGATGCTGGGTAAAATGTGTGAAATTTTACTATCTGATAATAAGCAAAGAAGATTCTGTATAAAAATAAGAGAAAGATATAAGACGCAATGAAAAACTTGAAAGACAACACACACAAGCATTTACCTTGGAGTTTGCCTCAAATATTGGGGCACAGCACCGAATATCATACAAACTGAAATAAATTTTATTTAAATAAATCAGGAGTACAATTTACATTGCAACCTATTTTAGACACTTTAAAGGCAATAACAGGAATAAATTTGGAGGGAAATAAACTCAATACATGAGAAATGTTGCTACATGAGAAGACATTTGAAGTTTCTACCTATTTGTAGATGTAAAATTTAACTCTCAGTTTTTCACTAGGAGGCAAATGGCAGCATCTACAGCAGCAGACCTGCTTTTGTTGTATTGGTTTCATTATGAAAGGACTAGTTTTTCACATGTAACCCTTTTATTTGTGTGCAGGACTGAAATCGCAGAAATGGAGGCATCATTTCAGAAATTTCACACTACAAAAGCCACAAGTATCCACCACTACAGTGCATATCCACTAGTATCTCCTGTCTTAATAACATTTCTAAGGCGCAATGACAATTTCCCAAACATCACAAAACAGCAGGAAAAACAGGCAGGTCAAAAAAAAAAAAAAAAAGAAAGAAATTCTCTTTATTTCTTTAAGCATTGAAGAAGTCCTAAAGAAGATCAAGCACATTAAATACTACATCATCCTTCACCGCAAATATTTCTAATCAAATCACTATAGACTGAATAAAGTTATATGGAATATAGTAAAGTCTATGAGCAAGACTGCTAGATTTCAGAGATTGATCTGCAATAGCAACAGCCTCTTTAGTTTCTCTCTTGAAATCACCATTAACCGAAAAGAAATTTTTTGCACCATTAGCAAAAAAAAGCAAAAAACTTTTCTGAGAGAATAAAAGTGAGGATGCCTGCTTAAAGTAGAAATAAGTAGCTGAAGGCATTCTAAATATATGTAGAAAGAGCATTGCAGTACTCTTGTAATACTGAAAACATAAATATAAGCCCTGAGAGAATGGTGATGAGAATATCCAAACATGAAAACCTGTGGTAACAGGACTAGAAATGTGGCTGGTGTTTGAATTTGTAGTGTGGCAACTGGAAGGATTAGGCAGAGAAGTGCCCACCAGAACCAGCTGGAAGAATACAATAAAAACAGAAACCTGCTGGAACACCTACAGAAACAGAAGATATAAATTGGATTGTAGATATTTTACAGACTCTTCTTTAAACCAGTGAGTTCCATATCTAGCAAAGGAAAAAAAAAAAAAAGGAAAAAAGATTAAAAAATGAAAAAAAAAAAAAAAAAGGTGGGAGGGGAGGGAACAGAGTCATAAATGTCCATTCCCAAATGCGTCCAGGGAAAATATTGCAAATATGGCAGTTTCAATAATGATTCCAGCATTTGTTTTTACAAGTACACAGATTTATTATTGGCACAAGAGCAAGAAGCGGATTCTACTAGTCAGAAACATAAGACAGCATTTTGACATATATTTGCGAAGCAAGCTAATTTTAACTTTTCCCTTTGTATGTCTCGGCCGAGCTGTCTTCTTGCTGCACAATGCCACCTGCAGGACAGCCAGCAATTGTGTTAAAGGCTGAAAATGTTGCTCTGCTCATAGCTTTTAATAGCCATTTGCTTTCACAAAACAATTAAAATCAAGAAGCCAGGCACACGTAAGTTCCTGTGACTGTAAACATGTATTGTCCTTCTGGGAAGATATTGTACTGCAATCAGCGCTATTACCACCCAGGCTGAAAAGCCAAGGAATTATCATTTTTACGGTCAAGGCAAATGCTTAGTCTATAAAGTTGCTATAGCAGAAGTTGAAGTCACCAGCAAATCTTGGTAAATAAATAGTTTTCTAAACTTAAATCCTCATTTAAATGAAAAGGAGGAGAGAAAGATAAATATTTGCATTTAAAAAATGCTACACATATAACGGAAATATTATATTAGTTGCCTTTAAAAAAGCAATTTACTTACCCAAGCCTTAATTAGCTCTACCAGCTTCCCTCATGTCATCTAGAGACACCACATACCTTTTTGTGTTTGTTAAAGTGAGGAGAGCAGAATCAGGAGGGAAAAATATACTTTAGGATATGCTATGTGGAATTCTGGGTCTAATCCTTAGCAAAGTTTTACTGATTCATAGAACTATTTTTTTATGCCCACAATCTTGATACAATAACTATGTGAGACTTTTCCAACATCATTTTTTTAAGCTTAATGCAAAAAAAAACAATATTGCACAGAGCAAATAAAACTACTACATATTGCACATAGTGAAAGCATGAAGCAATACCTTCTGTGGACATGTTGAATAAAGTCAGAAACAGTGTCCTTGATACTGGGAACTATTTGCACATATTATCTAGAAAATTGCTCTTTTCAATTAATTATTGTTATGCATGGGAAGCAGATTGAGGTTTAACAGAATCCACTCTAAACAGCAAGGAAGAAACTAGGTTTAAAGTAGTAGAAATGAGAAAGATTCTCAGCTGAGTGGAGTAAATCATGACTAAATATTGAGTAGTTTCACTTTTGTTAGGAATATAATAGCCACCATGGGTTTGAAAAGGTGGTAGGTCCTGTTTGGAGACAGAGCTGTCCCGGTGGTCTGAGTTTACACAGCACCTTTCACAACATAGTCTGATTCTTGACAAAAGACTGTCAAGGTTAGGTACCTAGGTACCTAGGTCCACAACTGTCATTATCATCAATGAGCAGAAAGAACTCTAGAGAAGAAAAAGAACCAGGGAGCTATGAACTGGGCTTGAGGCACTAGGCAAAGGCAAATCTGGGATGTACAGATGTGTTGTGCATCAGACACAGAGGTGGTTGCATAGGAAGTAGGTAAGTTCAGAAGAAACAAACAAAATTGGTAAACACTACATAGGAGAAGAGACCGAAAGAATGGGACTGGCTTAGTTTCAAATAGAGAACAAGCATAATGAGTGTATGAAATATTGTCATAAACATGACAGTGATTAATTGTTTTCTGTATACACTCTGTATGGAATAAATTGGCATCACTGGTTAAAAAAAACAGAAGAAGAAGAAGAAATATGCAAGGTGTAGGGAAAACCTGTCTGTTTCTAAAAAAAAGTCTTAGAACAGCTGGGTAATTTAAGAAATTCCTGTCTTTAGAAGTGCTTAAGAACAGATGAAGCATTATTTGGACTCTTGCCATTTGGACTTGTTCTTATAGTCTCAGCTCAAAAGCCCTGTATTTCAATGATGTCACAGATATCTCTTGTTTATTTGCTATCAGAAATGAAAAAGATACTCATGCAACATAAATGGAATACAGTTTTTATACAATCATTTAGCTTGAAACAGCCAGCTTTTAGAAAATTTACCCAGTTTGCTCACAATTCAAAAATCAGGGACTTGTGAAGTGACTAAAAGGAGGAACTATAACAGGGAGATATTTCCAGGTACCAATTGCTCTTACCTTAAATTCTTACATCATGATTAATTTTAATATTATAACAAGATGAGTCATCTTGAGACCTATCTCTTCCCTCCAGCTATGGAGGGTCCTCTTCAAGAGCTCATCTCTGCACCTACACAGGCATTTGGTTGAAATGCAAAACATTTCTGTCTGTTTTTTTGGTTGGTTTGTTGGTTGTTTCCTGAACAATTGCAATTTCCTGAGCAATTACATAGGGCATTTAGGCAGGCTGAAAGGCAGGAGCTAAAATTCAGGAACATCTCTACCTCTTCACTGCTATCTTACAGAAATGAGCATTCAGAAAATGGAAGATCCAGTTTGCAAACTGACTACTGGGGCCTGATGCAGTGATGCATACTTAGGTACCTAGCACAATTTGAGATGCAATTGAGATGCACTAGAGTATCTGAACAACCCTTGAGGAGAAGGTACATAGACCGCAGTACCTACTGTGACCCATTATCTCTTGAGCAGCTACTAGGTTTGGTGAGATCTCCTAGGATATCTCTGCTGGTACTAGATGTTGATGAGTGAGCAAGTGAATCATGCCCAGACTTGGTCTTCAAGCCCAACCTAGAAACATTCAAGTTGTAAAAGGAGATGCTGACACAAATAGCTCTGTACCTCCTTATCAAATCCTCCAGCACAGTGAGAAAAGGCATGAAAAGGACTCAGGGACAAGGAGAGGCAGGTGAGCGGAGCTTGGCTCTAAGCAGCACAATCTGTTCCTTTGAGGAGATATACATGGTCTGAATGACAAAATACACCATAGCATGGACCTCTGCCTGTGAAGTCTCTTGAGGATAATAATGTGATCAGCTTTCACTTATTATTATAAATAGGTCATTACACAGTCCAGATTTCTCTAACCTTCAGTAATATTACTCCACTAGGAAAATAATAACCTAGTGATAAATTATATTATTTCTACAAATAGTGTGAGAAATTGTGGGTAACCAGAAAGGTTAATCCCTATTTAATCTTCTGTTGCTGTGCTAGTACAGTTTAAATCTGATGGTAACTGCGGGGTAGGAGAATATATACATACGATACATAGGCATCTGAAAGTTTGCCTCTTACTTTGCTTCAGCACTGTAATTTCTCGTAAAAGACCTGAGAACTAACAATAGTTGAAAAATAATTACTGAAAAAATGGCATCTATCTGCCTTTTCTGGTCTACTCATATTAAAGCAAAAGCTCAGGGAAAGAAAAAAATATTGCTATAGAAATGCAAAAACATTTGTTTTCAGGATTGGACAAAGGGTCCTAGAAGGATGACAAAGATACTCAAAGGATGCATCTTCTATACGCCCAAATGACCCTCAAATAATTCTCTGTAGGCAAGGCAGCTATTGAAAATACATATTTATTCTCTGAATGTTTTGTTTTGTTGCTCTCTGCTGTTAATATTATGCTTATGACACCAGACACTGCATAATATGACATTTCAAATGTATGGCACTGTGACAATGATGTATGAGGAAACATTTACAGAGCCTAGCACAAGAAGTGAAGCCAGTACTGAAAAGCAGTGACTTGCTTTGATTGGCTGCCATTTCTCAGTTTGCAGGGCAAATATTCAGTGACACCGTTAAGCCTGTGTACATGCAGAAATGTGGCTGAAAATAATGATACACTATGAATTGATTGTTAATTACATAAAGAAATCATCTTTATTTTAAGATTTCAAAGCTAAAATGTTGCAAAAACACAATTCAAGGTAACTACAGAGGGAGCAACACACTGTTTCTCTTGAATGACCTTTACAGACTAAGCATTTGATCTTCTGGACAACTTTGAAAATGGTTTGTGGGAAGAAAATTTGGAAACAGAATTTTGCTGCTAGGCTTTCTTCCCCCCAGACCTTGACTAGCACCTCCTGTTCATTCAGGACACATTCTCACATTTTAAAGATTCATATGCCTTAAGTTCAATCATCTCAAGGTCAACAAGAAATAAAAAAGCATATATCAAGATGAAGTGAAGAGGAAAAATCTAAGTGCGGATGCCAAGAAT
>JAWLRI010000963.1:6040734-6072177 GCA_034781795.1 Crypturellus tataupa | reverse complement strand
CTTCTCCAGGCTGAACAGGCCCAGCTCCCTCAGCCTCTCCTCATAGGGCAGATGTTCCAGGCCCCTGATCATCCTCGCGGCCCTGCGCTGGACTCTCTGCAGCAGCTCCACATGAACACAGTTAAGTCCCTTGTTCCCTTATTGAAAGGGCTAAGCCAAAGTCTTTTTTCCTCCTGTGATCTGAGTGAGCAAGAAGTATCAATTTGTTTTAGAAAAAAATACCTATTATAAGTATTTTTTCACAATACTGAAAGCCTTTTTTTTTTTTTTTTTTTTTCTATAGACTCCTAACTACAGCTATTTGGTTGCTTTTCAGTGAGAAGTATGTGCTGTGTTCTCCAGGAACACATTCAAAGTTAAGAGGTCTCTCACCTATAAATGCTTATATATTTATAGTAAAGACTAGCATCCATAAGTAGAACTCGCACTTGAACTCCACTGAGTTTCTAATCAATCCTCTTCCTTATGGCACAGTGCTTCAAGACAATATTTGTTTTCCTCTTAACACAGATGACATCCGCATCACAGCGTTAGAAGATCAGATTCCAGCTCAACAGCTTGTGACTGACATGTCTTTTGAGGTAACCAAGACAAGCAGATGAATAAATCTATTTATATATGTTTATGTTTGGCAGGTTGACAGAAAGTGTTTGACATTGAGTAATAGGAGTGTGTGGAAGGATGGAAAAGCATTTGCTTTCCTTTGCTTTTAATAGTCTATGCTGTCTTCTAGGATCTCCTCAGAAGTCATGACTCATTAAACTAAAAAGAATATCCCAGATAAATAAGATTAACAAATAATAAAGTAGCTTATGAATATACAGGAGCTATTTGACCCAAATAGAGGGCATGATACAATTGAGCAATTACATTACACTCATTACACTAATACAAGTTTTACCTTATTATGCAAGAAAAAAAAAATATAAATGCCATCACTTGATGTGTGATACAGTCAACATCACAGCCAAGTACCATAGTGTTCAATCTACTGTTCACATGCTACCCAGTAGCAGTAGAACCTGTACAGCTGTAAAGAACCAGGAACTGTTTCAAAGAATGGTAGTTGTATGAAAGAAAGAAACTGAAAGAGAGATCTCTCCAGGATAGGGAGAGCTCTATGGGAAAGCAGAGTTTGGAACTTGTAAAAAGGAAATTTCTGCAGTAATAACTTTGAAAATTATGCAGGGAAAATAAAAAATAGCTTAAAAAAAACAGTGAGTACAAAGCCCAAAATAATCAGAGAAAGAAGAATATTGGGGAACCAAATTTTTAAATATAAAATAATGTGTCATATGCAATAATAATGACACCTTGAATAGAATACTGTCCCCAATAAAATAACTTACTTAAGATGAAGGTGAAATAAATAGTTAAGCCAAGATAGTAAGACATGTCCTAAAAGATTTGTCAGAACTCAGAGCACTATAGTTTTCACACAAAATGATAAATGAACAGGTTGTAGTTTGCTGAGTCAGATCATCAAATCATAATGGTTCCTTCTGGATGTGGAAATTAATACCAGCAGTTAGCAACAGGAGTTACAAAAAAGTATTGTTTACCTTGAAAGCTTTCAAAAGTTCCCAGGAGAAATGTATTATGTGACTCCACTACTAGCTCTGAAAGAAGGTAAAAGTCTGCCTTTGAATTAATATTTGAGGACCTGATATTTTGTATTTATTTTAAAATCAATAGCTTTCTTGAAACAATGCAAAACTAACTATATAAGTGAACAAATGCAAAACTAGTTGAAATCATAACGATTAAAAAAATACATCATAATGTAAAAGAATAAAAATCTCTTTAACAATAGACTTGAAGTTATAGTCTGATTCATTCAGTATAACTTGTTTGCTGCTGTTAAAGCCAAACTGCATGAAGGAAAAGATAGATTTATATTTTCTTCGGTACGAAAAACGTCAAAAAGTATTGAAAAGAAAGCTGTGTTCAGTCTTGCAGAAAGATGATTCACCACCCATCCCTTATATTCACTGAAGTTAGACACATTCATTACCCATTATGCTGAGGACTTTTATTTTTCTCCTTTTGGTGAGTAAGTACTGAATTACCCATTTCACTCAGCCATCTCCTAAATGCTGCTGCTGACCAAAATAGTGATAAAAAGTCTATCTGTAAGGAACTCCAGACATTTAAATATATGGAAGTTATCTCTGCCAATAATGAAGATTTATATCCCATACAAAGAAGGGTGTATACAAGTTCTAGAAATCACCATTTGATACCAAAAGAAAATCATCATACTCAGTGAACACTTCTGTTTTAAGACTCTTTCTTTCTTAGGAGAGAAGTATTCAGTAATTTTCAGAAGAAGGGTTTATAAAAATGTGAAAAATATCACTACATGAGAAGCTGACTTTATTCAGCTCTGCACTCTCAAAGACTCATCTTCCGTATGGAATGGATTCTGAATAAATTGCAGACTGAATAAATAGCAAACCATAAGGCAATGATTTATTTTATTTTTATGCAAAATTTAATTTGATTATTTTCTCTAGCTTTATTCTTATTAACAACTCTTTTTTTCTTTTAGACTATTTACTCATCAGTAATAGAATGCAACTAGGAGGCTGGGTTTTATCACTAGTCAGTATGTTTGAATGTAAGAAACTTGATGTTACGTACTAATATTTGGTAGTGTCCTTATGACTAAATCTACCTAAAATAAATAACAATGATTTAATCAAAATATTGCACTGCCATATATAATTCCTATACTCCAGGAGCTTGAGAATAAGTAAAATTGCATTGAAGTTATTGAATTGTACAAAAAAAAATCCTCCAAGCTACTATATAAAAGATTTTTCCTGCTTTTTTTTTATGTATATGGAGTTAACTACTTAAGCAATTGTATGAATAGGGAGAGTGAGACAGGTTGAGTCACTGTATTAAAAATAATAGAAATAAAAAAATAGTTAAACTGTCACCAAACTTGACTCCAAAAGTTTCATCTAACCATTTCATAAGTGTACATTTGATTATCTCTTGCTCTATTTTAGATTCAAAATTATTTATTAATTGTGTGTGTTTACACTTTGATAAACAGAGCCAGCAAACACACCCACCAATTCTTTAACTTTTTTGGGGAGGGTCAACTTAGTCAACTTATGAGTTAACTAACTCATTTAATTTAGCCTCAAAGCATTTGGGAAAAGACATTACTTAAAATTGTAGTTGAATGGTCAGAACATTTTAGCTCTCAGTGTTTTCCTTTTTACTCCTTAAGCAAATACCTGACAAATCCCAAACATCTATTCAGAATGTATAAATATTAAGAAACCAGCAGTCATAAGTATTGAAATGTCATTATCCATGCAAAATTGCTTTGATAATAATTAGGAGAAAGAATAATTAGGAGGTTTGGGCCAGAATATTTTTATATACTGATACGTAAAAAGAATCTTTATATATTTTGTTTAAATACAACACAAAGTTCTTATCATAAATTCTGGAAGATCTGAATGAGACCATTCACACTGCACTACTTTTGGTGTAGATGTCTCTCACAACCTGTCTCTCTCCTTTGTCTTTTGACCCAACCAACACCTCTAGTTCAGAACAGCTTTCCAACAGATCCAGTTAAATGAGATAAATCCCACCCTTATTGACTAAGTCTGTGCCTAATAACCAAGAGAAAACCCCGCGTGCTCCAGGATTTCTACTGTTGTACCAGGATCCAAATGGCCTTCTTTTCTGTGGAAGTCAGATAAACTCCCACAGTCATGGGCTGTAAGAGTCAGGTTGCAGCCTAAGATAGCATCAGTAGGATTAATAATTGCAGTTTACAGCTGTACAAACTTTCATAGCTAGAGATATGCTAGTGCAGCTCAGCATGATGCTGCAGAGGTCCCCAAGGTTCCCCAGAACACGCTGTACCAGAAGCACAGAGGTGCCTGAAGCAAGGCCTACACCAGCTTTTCATCACAGCTCATTAGCTACATTAATTCAGCACACTGTCTGTAATATATGCAGGCTATGTGGATCAAAGCTAGCTTCGTTATGTATTTATTTTAAACACAATCAAAGCACCTGGAAACTCATATAGACTTTACTAGTTTTATGCCTTGAAAGTTTTTTCTGCAGCTAAAGCATTAGAAACACATTTTCCTCATGTGAAAAGATATTTTCTGGAGCAGAGTGCAGGCCTAGTGGAGATAAGTGAGGAGGCTGTACAAGGACAAGCCCTGTCCTCCATATAGGAGTGAGTCTATTGAACCACAACAAACAAAAAATATATCCATATCTAGGAACGCATGGGACTCTCTGGCTTCACAATATCATCCTGTTCCCAATTCCTGTATACTCAGAGTAGTTCAGAAAATAGAGACAAGAACAGCTGTCCATTTTGTCTCTTCAAATAGTCAGATGCGAGAATTAAACCACATGCAGTAAACAGGTATTATGCAAATTATTTGCACTTTTGGCATATATTTGACTGAAGTCTTCTTTGACAGGACGTCCCTTTGTGACCTCCAGAGCCATTCCGGGGATCAGCTCCATACTTGAATATGGGACTGCTGAGGTCTTGCACAGAATCATCAGAATTTGTCCTTTCTGCTGTACACTATTTGATTTGGTCTCTTTCAAAGAGAAGTATTAACAGAAAAAAATAGCTAAGGGTTCACCTGACAATCCGTGAATACAGTGCTCAGTGACAAGTGAAGGGTTCAGGAAAGTTATTAAAGATTCAAAGATTACACTGTGACTCTGTAAAAACAATGTTTGCACCTGCCTAAGCACCTTGATTTCATTCTGGATCACTGAGATTAAAGCATCAGTTATGCAAGCAGTTTAAAATAACTTCATTCTTTGCTACGTTTTTCCTCCTTTTCTTGGCATGACTCATAGGCCTGCTCTTACTTGGACTGGAGAGCAATAACCTAGACTTCTCCGCAGGACCAAGGTCAGAGCAAGGAGATGGTGTCACGCAGGTCCATCTTCCTGGCAACTAGCCAACATCAGCACCCTCAGGAGGTGGAAATTCATAATTTGGAAGAAATGACTTAAATAAAATACAAATACTGAGCTAATACTGCTGCTGCTACAGTGCTTTGAAATAATAGCAACTGTATCATAAGCAAGCTTCAAACAGCCTAGGGTCTCAGCAGGAAGTGGGACAAAGAAGGATTTCCAACTACAAAGCTAGAATGGAAGAATGTATTTCCACACTGCAAGCAGTCACTGGAAAAAAAAAGATTGAAATTAGTTTTCATTTAGTTTCTTGAAATTAGTTTTCATTTAGTTTCTTGAGCTCTGAAAACTGAAAAGTTGGAAGTGATTCATATTTATTCAACTGATAAAAATGAAAGTGGGAGCTAACATCTGCACATGTCTATAATCAACTTGTCTGGTGTATATATACACTTCCCCACACATCTTCATCTTTTTCTTTTCTTAGATCTAGCCTGTACATTATTTAGGAAAGAGACACGGTGTTTCTGTGTTTCTGTCATATCTAATTGAGATTATCACCATAAAATCATTAACAGTAAAGGCAGAGAGAGCCATTCAGGAGACTTCTGACTCATATGTAACTTTGTAAGTCAGCAGTTCAATGACTCATTTCAGGATTTTGTTGGTGTACTTTAGAATGACACAGAATTTACTTTAATATCTGTCTATCTCTCTCTCTCTCTCTCTATATATATATATATAGCAATGGTATCTAAGGATAAGGAGCAGCTTAATACAATGACAGCACAAAAAGCAAAATCATCTCCTTCCTAAGCACTGTTCAAGCTGGTGCAGGAAGACCACAAATGAGCTCCATATTCCTTTTCTTGTAATACCCTAGGCATAAGGAGCTCTCAGCCCAAGCAGACCTTCAGCAACACCTTCCCCAAAAGCTCCAGAAACAGTGATAAGAAGAGACAGAAGCACAAAGCGCTCTGGTAGACTGCATCTGGCATGGAGGCTACTGCAAGCTGGTACAGGCCTTGTCCAGCTTTAACCTCCTCATTGCACCACCACCACTCGTAGCAGCTGAACGAGTCTTGCACTCTCCCTTTTCCGCGGCAGAAGAGAATACTGTAAAGCTTCCTCTTCCACTGAATATGATCATATCACGTGCTAGAAGAATACGGTAGAATATGGGCTATGATTGTTCATTATGTGCACGGAATAAAAGTCATTTAGGTCTGAAATTTTTATTCTAGAAATGATTTAATATGAAAGAAAGGGAAAAGAAAAACAACAAAAAGAACAATATGGGTTTTGACAGGAGTAACTCTATAGACATGCTAAAATCTTCCTTATCCATAGTTATGGTAAATGCATTAGCCCACTTATTGACATTCATTACAAAACCCTTAGCAAAATTTACCTTGCTGAAGCCTGATGCATTGTGGAAATCCCAGTGAAATTGTATTTAGGACACATAGGGAAAGATTATGTGTTGTATTAGCACATTGCTGCCTCACACCAGGGACACAATATTCAGCCTCTGAATACAGTTCTCCTGCCTACCCAACAGTCTTGGAAATAAATGCTGGTGTACTTCCACCTCAGCTCACATATACGTTAAGATATCCAAAGGGACAAAATAAACTTTCACCTATATGGAATAGAGCACTTTCTACCTGGCTAAAAATCCACATGAGACTGGGTAAAAAAAAAAAAAAAAAAAAGAAGAAGAAGAAGAAGACATCAATTCAAGCTCTGAAAGGAACTCTTCTAAATATATATATGTGTGTGTGTTATTTATAGTTATATACACAGTAATTACTCTGCCTTCTTTTAAATGTCTGATGGAAATAGGCTTCACAGTTGATCCCACATCTTCATCTCATGAGACATAAGGAGAGAACAGCTTGATCTACAAACAGAAGTGCAGTTGAACTTACTTACATCATGTTTTAATTTTTAGTAACATGAAAGAATCAATCTTACACAGTCTATACTGGAAAAAAAAAAACAGGCAATAAATTATGCAACTAAAAAGAGGGAAAGTACCTGAGTAGTTTTACTGGGTAGCTGACTATCTTTTTACTTAATTCAGGGTTTGTTTATCTGTCTGTTTTTTTTTTCTCGGTAAGAGAGATAAAACAGATTTGCACATTGTCATCCAGAAGGATGCCTGGCTGCACGTACAGACTCTCCAAATCAGATTCAACAAACACAGTCCCTGAAGCAAACACTCAGCAGCATCAACTACAGCTCAGATTTTTTAAAATGCAAATACTAATAAGATTTTTTTCAGATGGGATATATGGTTTGTTACAGTTGCTTCCCTCTATAACTAACACATTAGCAAATTTTACTTTCTAATTCTGTTGCTATGTGGATAATTCTAATCCTCCCTGACGTCCTATCGTTCCTACCAATTTTGTATTTAAGAAAAATATGCGTTAATCAATTGATTCAAAGGTTATCAATTTATTTCTTATAAAATTACATGAATATTAGCTTCCAAAAATTCTGGATTTCAACCTGTAAGCAAGCACTTTTTAATATACATTTTAAATAAAACTAAAAGTAATGCAACTACCCATAGAAGATGAGAGAGCAAAAATAATCACTCGTTTCTATTTACTGGGAAGGGAAAAGGAAGATTGGAAATGCAAAATTAGTTCCAGTCTTAAAAATTAAACAATGTAAGTCATCCAATATTACTGTAAGTGACACTAAATGTTAAGCTAAACAAACAGATAAATCTTCCCCCACAACCACCAAAAACAAACCCAAAGTTTAAAACTCATCTCCAACCTAAGGGTGTAATTTACTCAAATTATAATACAGCCTCCCCCATTGCAAGGACCCCAATTCAGCAATATACTGAATATCCTCTTTTCCTATTGATTGCCAATAATGCTTTCCAGGACTGGATCCGTAGCTGTTATTTATACCATGTTTTGCAACATGAAGTAATCATACCCATAACTGAATACTGAATCAGAATATACTTATATTTTGCAACTCAGTGTTGAACAGAGTAAAAATCTCTTTTCAGCACAGTTTTTTCTAATTATAGAATTTTAGTTAACTAATTATACTTTTCACTGCATCCTTGCTCAATACAGACAGGCAGAGCAAGACCAGACCTGATGGTTAACCAAGGTGTACCGCTTAACATTAGTTTAACAAGACTGAAACAGCAAAGACTCAGTAGTCCTTTTTCTCAGACAATCTGACTGATAGCTGCTGCCTCCTCTGTTGCAGGACAGTTAGGTAGAGTAATTCCCCTTTTAATATCAGTGATTACAGATCAGTTTGAAATGCAGCCCTAGGGTAATCTTGCAAAAAATCAAATAAATGGACAATAAATTAATGCTCTAGTGTGAAAAGTACCAATCTAGCTCCTTTGTTCAGATGTGTCCTAGGTGCTGATACAGGTATGATGTGCAAGAGAACAGGATGTATATTGGTGCCAATATGTGAAAGCAGTTGTACTGACATGAAGAGAGCCCAGGTCAAAACAAATGTTCTAGCTGTATGCTGGTTGCGCAGCTGACCTTATGCAAAACACTCTTCTGCAGTTATTTGTATCATTTAAACCTTCTGAGTTTCCTCTCCAGCAGAAGGCCCTATATAATGTACAAACACAGGCATGCAGTAAAAGATGCTTCTTACCTTCAACAGCCTTCAGTTCACAATCCTCACTCAGAAAAGTATGTAATGGAATATATGTATCCCTATATCACAGCAAAGCTGTAAGCATATACTTAAGTCCCACGGGTACAGAGGCATTTAAGTATGTGTTTAAATGCTTTTCAGAATAAGCTTTTTTCCAGAAGAAGAAAGGGGAAAGGATGAACCCATCTGTCTTTTACAAACAGGGAAAGGAGGTTCAAACAGATAAAGCAACTTGCCAAAGACCAGTCAGGACATCTGTGGCATGGCAGGGCGCTAGCACTAGACCAGCAGCTCCAGTGTTTTAACACTAAAACATTTTTTCTATTAAAAAATAATTAAGAAATAATGCAGTTAGATAATTTTGTATGTAACTGAGTAGTAGAGTTGAGAGTCAGTAAAGATTTTTGTTTTCTGAAAACAAGAACTCATGCCTGCATCACTGAACAAATGTAGAAGATTGTGTGGATGTTTTGCTCTGTCACCTCATTTTATAATGTTAAAACTATTGATGAGTTGGAAAAAAAATACTGTAAAATCAACCAACAGAGCAATACAAAATCATCATAACACTTCAAAAAATATTACTAATAGTATTGATACTTAAAATGTTATAGAGTATGATATTAAACATCTATCTGTATCACTGCTTATGCTGCAATCCAAAACTATATCCTCGTAGCACCTCAAGTAAACATAAAACCACATCAAGAGAAATAGCTGACAAAAACTTCAAAGCTTAAAATTCAGTCCACAGACATGTTCCTATTATTTTTATTTCTTGCAATCAGGCTGTAAGATTCTGATTTTAACATAAATTGTTTCAAAACTTGACTGCATCCTTTCACTGTAAGACAAATGAACATTTTCTGCTCAAATTCTTTACCTTTATAAAATATAATTTACCCTTCAGCTAGTGTCAGTAAAAGGAGATTCTTATTTCTATTTTGCTTCCAACAACATAATTCTGGCTTAGTTATTTTCCTTTCTTTTCTCACCTACTGGACAAGTTCAAACTCATACAACTAGTCAATGCCTCTAGCACAAGATAAAAGACCCACTTTTGATCAGAAAGAAAGGAAAGCATCCATACGATGGCATTTTAAGCACATGCTTAATTTTAATCAGGAACTTAAATGGAAATAAAGTCAGTTGTTTCTTCCCACTGAAGGCAACACTTACTGGCATCAATCACTGGATTGATTGAATCCAATACACATCATGAATCCATGAAGCGTATTTTTTTGCCCAGCTGAAGGAGGCTGCACGTGTTAGACCATTGGGTCCAGCTAAATGAGAGCCCTCAATCAGTTTGAAGGCAGGCGAAGGCATTCGGCATCTGTCCGAGATGCAACCGAATCAAGACCTGAAAGAGAGAAACAGAGAAGCCTTCACATTTTGTGTCAAGTCAGCCTACAAAGGTTTTGGAGAGAATTAAAGCAGGCAGGAATAATGTTCCATTTCATCAGATGCATTCAATAGTTTTAAACTGAAGAGCAGAGGTGCAAGCTCAGGATTTCTTTCTTGCTGAAGCAAGTCAAAACTTCAGCCCATTCTTTTACTTCATTCTATTTTATGAATGACAGTGCAATACAAACCTTCTTATTCCCCTCTGAGCCTTTTTACAAATCATTAACCCGAGAAAAAGACTTCTGGGTTCTCCGATAATGCTAAGTTCAAAATAAGCCGGCCCTTGTTCATCATTAAAACTGTAACGTGCATATTATCATGCAATGCAGATACTAGCAGAGGCATTTTCCCATGGTAGATACAATGGAAACTTTTATTACATAATGAAGGAAGCTGCAAGATTCTTACCTACCACATAATCAAGTCACAGCACTTGCATATACATTTATATTAAAGCTTCCACTTTTAAAAAATCTCAGGTTATATCTCCATTTCATCCTCCAAGGATTTTCAGATGCATATCACAAAATTTGTTTGATCTGAAGACATGAATCAGAGCGAGCTGGTTGAGAATCATTTAAGGTTAAAGGATGTATTGAGCAGCTAGATGAAAATACTCTAAACTTAATTTCTGCCCAAATGTTAATTTAATGCAAAGATTTCCAGATTTGGCATTTTCAGGTTTTGTATTGGAAATGAGTGTTAGAGATTGCTGCCATTTCCTAGAGGAAGGGTTAAGAGTAAGCAAGCAGGATACTGACCACAGCCAATAGTCATTTGGCTGTGATCAGTCTCCCACTGAAAAGAGCAACCCTGGGAAGATGGCTTGAAACATCTATGTTCCAAGTCTTAGAAAGCAGAGATTCACCCATTTATTTACCGCAAAGTACTTTTAGTTTCCTGAATACTTGAGTATTAACTCCTCTAGGATATTGGATCTCTATTTTGGCTCTCATTAATTTCTGTCAAATTGCAAAATATTCTGTCAAATTTCAAATTTTTTTGGCCAGGACCAAAAAGAAAAGCTCAGTCCAAATGAGTTTTGGCTTACCAACTGGTCTGTAAACCCAGCTGCTAGCTCAATAAGCCAAATTCTGTTCTGGCATAAGTATGCATAATTCCATCAAACTGGGTGGATTTTTGCCCAATTTCACAAGGTGTAATTAAACCCTGAACTCTAAACTGCTCTTGGACAGATCTCAAAGCTGCTTCCACTTATTATTTTGTACCACAAACAACTACAAAACTATTTAGCATCAATTTAAAATCAATTGCACAGCACCACAGTTACCTAGTCATCAGAATACACTTCATATAGGTAGCGCTCAGTTACACTGGAGGAGGGAAGAATCATACAGAGAAGAGAATTATCACCAAACAGATGGATGTCAATAAGAGATGTAACCAATAGGAGACTTCATGGAGCACTAGCAAGTGGATACATTTTGTGATTTACTTCTCTGTTTTTGATTAAAACTAACTTTTAATCTTCACTTTATTCTTTTTTCATGTCAGCTTGTTGGATGGAGTGAATAAGATACTTTGTCTTCATCAGAATTACCCTGTGCACAGATCCCATGATAATCAGTGAATATTTTTGCCTCGTTCTTGGCAGAAGTATTAAAATAAGAGACTTTAGCCAGTACCCAGACCAGTAGAAAATTTTGTCTTGGCACGATCCTAGGGGTGAATTTCACTGCTCGCTCTCTCTCTTATCATTCTTCTGGTCCACCAGAGCAGCTACAGCAGCACTGCTGGTCCCAGGCAGAAGTCCGAGGCACTGATGAGCAGATTGCCTGGCTGGCACAGCAAACCCAGAACTGGCCTACACTGTACTGTGGAGCACAGGAAAACTGTTCAGCAAGTCACCAAAGACGAATGGAGGAGCGCTGAACTAAGTGCACCATCTGTGAACAAATGTCAGAGGAGAAACTCTGACTGCCCACCTTAACCGCTCTGAGAGCACACTTAACAAGGCCTTGTAGAAGACAAGCAATCTTGAACAGATCTTCGCAACTCATTGTATTTGTTAAATCTTAATAAGAGCTAAAGAGCAATGGTAGAAATGTGTACTGAAGGAATACTCATGGTGATGAAGAACAAAACAGCTAAACAAAGAAAGAAGTGAATAACAGTGCCAGTGCCAGGGAAGAGTAAATATAGCTATATTCCAGTTCCTTATTTCAGCATTTGCCCAGAAGAATTGGCTTAGATATTTCCTAGATATTTATTCCACTATTAGATAGATACACAGAAAAACTTTATTAGAATTGCAATTTCTTGTTAGAATGGAATTTCAGGTTTGTGCTGCACATATGTGTAAACAATTGAGTGAAAAAAAAAAAAGATGAATTTTGGATTATATATTTTAGGGTCAAAATCTAAAGTCCAGTGTAGTTACACAGAGATTTTTTTTTTTTACATATATAATTTAAGAACAATAAATGGCTTTTCTCTCTGCTTCAATAATATTGGAAATTTTGGAGGCCTGCATCCAAACAAGTTTTTGATGAGGTGAGCTTATGTTCATCTTTTGTTACTGGTATTATTATGTACTTTTTTTACCAAAGCTTTGTTACCTATATCAGTTCTGTGCTTATCTACTATGGTGTAATTTATCAGTCCCCTACCTGTGGGAAAGGAAAGATTTCCTTTTCTTCCTTCTTGAATGTTATCTGCTCAAGACAAAATATAACACCTGCTGTTTTCTAATCCATTACTTATGAATAGAAAAATAACACTATATTTGATACTGTACCTCTTTGTTAATAACTCAGCTAGTTAAGTTTATCCAGTGAATATAGAATTAGTATATACAGAACAGTATGGGCTGAAAGGAACACAGAGAAGAGAAGATAAAGAAAACACAAAACAAGATAAATTTGCTTTTGTAAGCAGAAAAAGTAGAAAACCAAAACCTTTTGCAAAGCACCAGAGACAACAAACCCCAGGAATCTGCAGATGGTCTTCAGATATGTGCTAGAGTCTCTGCTGGAGAGGGATGAGGACAGGCAGAAATCTATGTGTGTGATAAAATCCCTTCAGAGATCTTTCAGGCTAAAGCACATCCACAGCTGCCTGCTGCTTGGGACTCAGCACCCCTTATGAGGGGACCATGTAGTATCTGGCATCATTTGTACAAGGGAGAAGAAACAATTGAATGTTTGATGAATACTCAATAAACAAATACAGGAAGACTCAAATCATTAATGAAGTGCAGAAAATTTCAAGCATTCAGCATGCCTTTCCTTCCAAGACAGGGTGCAGAGCCAAGCTTGGGATGCAAGCTTGTGCCTGCAGATGCATCCTGCTCTCTTCACCATGCACACACACCAGAGTCCTACAAACTCCTACCAGGACAGCAGTAGGATAACAGTCCTGTGGATAACACAGGTGCAGCTATTCCAGAAAAGCTCCATTTTTGTGGAGAGATCTGAAAATATTCCACGTTTTTCCTGTTACAGAGGGCACTTTGTTAGGAGGCACTAGCATAGCCATACCAGCATAGCCTTCCTGCTCCAGCTCTGGTCTAGGGGGTTGCTCTGCCTCTCTTTTCCTCTTCAGCAGGAATTCCCTGTCTTCATCCTCCCCTTTCACTTTCTCCTATAACTTTTTACTTCAGCCTTGATCACCAGTCCCCACTGTTGCACAAGGTCGGCAAGGTCAATTGCTGATGACGTGCATCAACTATAAGAGTGAAAGTAACTTTGAGGGGAAAATAAAAACAGGAGAGAAAAGGGCACGGAAAGGGAGTGAGGAGAGGGAGAGAGGGAAGGAAAAGGAGACGGGACAATGGAGAGAGAGGACGTGGAGGAGGGGGGGGGAGAGGGAGGGAAACCTCCCCATGGAAGAACAGCCAAGCAGAGCAGCAATGGGGCCCTTTCTTGCTCTGCACATCCTCTCCAGTGAGACAGGTGATCATATTCATTACAAGATGTTTTTTTCTCTTAAGAGCAAATGTTTTTCATTGAGACCACTGAAACTCCCAATGGGTTGCTCCTGCTTATGCTGCTATGAGCACTGACTGGGGTAAGCTATTCAGGTGTTAAATGTTGTACGTTGATTGTTAGGCTCTTGTTCACATATATTATTGGATAATGTTTACTGAACATTTAAATGACTAGTATCTACTTTGGAGTGAACTATGGGTTTTTTTCTGTGGCATAAACTAGAACCCACAGAACAAGGAAGGAGGTGGATGAGATGATTCCAGTGGTGGTTGATTCCCATGAAATCCCACTATAACACCATCAGAGTTCACAGCTGCAAGTCTGTGAGAATAATACAACAGCATGGGAAGTATATGGAATAATGGAAAAATACTATCACAGAGGTTCCAGAAAACAACAAGAAAAAACTGCCTCAGCAGTTTCAGGGAGGGGTTACAGAGCTGTAAGTTCTTACCATTACTAAGACTGCAATACCTGTAGCCCTATGCAACAACCTTGCAATATAACACATTTCAAAATAAGCACCCCTCCCCTCTCCAGATTCTTCTCTTTCACATGGAGTCAACCCAGACATGTATCCAGTGTAATATATGTGAATAATTTATTCATAATTTAGTCATAACAACAATTTCATACACTTACCTGATGTAGCTATCAGTTCTTATAGAGGTTAGCAATGCCAAAACTAGAAATGGGTCTGCAGATTATAATAAAATTGAGCTTTCTGAATACAAAAGAACTGTAAAAAGATTTTTTTTCTCATCCTATCCTGAATTAAGCTAGGAGGTTCACTGCATTTCTGGTTATTAAAGGAAGGGCAGGTTTATGACACAAAACAGAATCCAAACCAGCAGGGGGATCTCAGCAAGGAGGCAAAGGGCTGAATGCACATGGTGAGCAAATTATCCTCTCATCTTCTGAACTGCTCCCTCTGGATCACATTAATGGCATGCATTAGTTGTGTGCATCAGCACAGAAAAAAAAATGAGCTATGTTTCTGAACAATAAATGATCTCTTTATAGAGAAGCGTTAGGTGGGTGATATAGACAGCAGAAGCCCAGCTTGATAAACAAACAAAATTGACAAATAAACAGTTTGTGAACTTCACTTTATTTTCAAGGATTAACTCTAATCTCTCTGTTATGCATGAGTTAAACTTAGAAAAGTTGCAGTGAGATTGGCCGCCTTGCTGGGGTGCTGCCATTTTCTCTAACTACATCGTCCAGCCAAAAGACTGTGATGGATGAATTAGCAAAAAGAAGTGTGGGGTCAGACTGAGTTGTGAATGGTTCAAATTGAGCAATAGCTTCAGAAGGAACAAGATGGAAGCTCTCCAGTGGCATCGCTCGCCACTGACACAGGCCCCGTACGCTCACCAGAGTCCCAGCTCTTCCCTGCTGCTTTCATGGCTTCATGAAGGGAATGGGAGTTACAACTCCTGAGCAACCAGCACCTAACCATGTCTTTACATCACAGCACACGCAAGTAGGAATAATATTTCACCACTTTTTTGAAGGAATTTGTTCAGTTCATAAAAACAAGTTCTTATGGGCATTTCTGCATTTCTACTACATCAGTAGAATAAGCTTTCTGCTCATCTGCTCTTCTGTCAGTGTGTACACTTATTAATCATAACGTTTGTTGTTGAGGGTAACTCGCTTGAAAAAAACATACTGAAAACAGAAACAAAATTGTCAAAACAGTCCTTTGGTCTCCAAAAGATGTTCCTTAGAAAATAATGTGCTGCTGTTTTTTGTCAGTTGCAAGACATTTCCAGACTAATTTGCAATACTCGATGCTCATTTCCAAAATGCTGACATCTGTAAATATCACTCTCCTGGATTGCTTCTAATCAAACTCAACTACGACTGCTAAGTCATAGTTATAAAATCTTGCAGGTGAAAATGTTTAGCAGATGATAATTTTTTTCATGAACAACCTATCAACCTCATGTTGAGAGGAAATGAAAAGCAAACAAAGGAAGGATAGCTTCACAAAGTTGGTAACAAAAAGCATTTCAGCTTCCTCAAAATCCCCCATAAGCAAAAGTATTGTACCACACACCAATATAAAGAGATGAGAGATTGCCCTCTTAAATTATGTCAATGTCCTTAAACTTTCTTCCAGCTATAAAGCACCATGGGAGGAATTGGTTTAGCGCATGAGATCCTCCAAGTACAAAGCTATCTCCGAAGTCTCGTTCCTGTTACTGAACAGATGATTGCAGGAAATCAGCATTAAGGAATACATTTTACAATTGGCATTTAAAGCTGTTTCCAGATTTTAAAAGCAGTTTTCTCTAAAAGAAGCTCTGCAATCAGGGCTTTGTGAAAGCTGCATTTCTGTCTTCTCCTGTAGATTTACGCATTACATTTCTCAATATAGCAGAGAAAAGGCTTTTTCTTCTAACTCTCAGACCTACAAACTCACTCTAGGGAACAGGAAAGTCACAATATGTTGTTTTCAGCTTACACATTGGTACCCATACTACAGATCTCACCAGCCAGATTTAACCCTTGGCTGGGCTTCTGTAAATTCCTTACTCTTAAATCAGGCTTTATTTTCCTTAATGGTTCTGAGGGAAGATGTTGCTGTAGTTACTTGTAGTACAGATTGTAGCTAGAGCCATCCCACCAATCCCACTCCATACACTCTTGTCCAAATCTCTCCACAGAAACTGCCAGGATGCCTGCTTAGTATTTTCCAAAGTGTTTTGGCTTTAGACTGCTGACTCAGTCATCTCTTTTTCCATGGTGTATATTTTCCATAATGACATGTTGTGCATATTATCAGTCTTTCTGATCTGACATATGGTCATATTACATCACTGCAATGTGTTGTGGGACTTAGGGCAGGAGATGGAGCAAGAGCAAACATGTCTGTACTTAGCTCTCCTTCCTAAAAATAAGTACATGCTTTTGCCATACTGAAAATTTGCAGAGACCCAATTATTATTCTCCTCCATTCTCTGGGTCTTGCAGAAAGCTAAGCCTCAAGGTTGACTTAGCTTAGAGAATTATGGCAAGTCAGCCTGGGATCAAGTGCAAGCTCAGGCCTATACTGGAAACAGTCTAACCATAGCACATAGCTGTATAGAGAATAGATTAGTCTGACAGGGAAACAAAGGAAACTATTGCCAGGCCTGCCAGTCAGGGGCATTTCATGAAAACTAATTTCACCTTTCAGCATTAACTACTGAGTCTTCTGTGAGCTCATTAGTTTCAGACTGGCTAACATTGCAGCAACTCTAGAAAGCCCACAAATTTCTGCAGTGTAACATTTTTACTTGTTTGTGAAAACGCTTCCAAGTAAAGCAGCCAGTCAAGATGATGTCTTGACTGAAAGAAGCCCCAGAGAAATCTGGTAGATCTCTGTGCTTATTTGGATGCACAAAGCTCCACAGCACTTCTGGTTCATTTCTGAAATAGCTGATGGCAACCCGTGCTCATTTATTTGTTCAGGTCTACAGGTTCAAATTGCCTCAGATAACTTACTGGAAATGATGCCATTATAAATGCTTGTAAATGTCAGAGACTATGCTCTTGATTAATTTTATATTACTTATACTCTATTACTTTAAAAATGATACAGTCCTGTCCTATTTAAAACTAGACCTTCTTTCCAAGGCATTTTTTATTGTTTTGAAATTTCTTTCATGACAGAAAAATCACAAATACCATTTAGGAATTTTGCTTCCAGAGAGGAAGTTTTGTTGTACTTCTATGTCACATTTCAAATATGAAAAAAATCTACAATAAGTAACAGCTCTTGACTGTAGACCTGGAAATGCTAAAGTTCTTGGGTGAGTAAAGGAATAAGTATATCCTTGGTAACTGCTCTACAGCAAGGACAAGTGTGATCATTTAACAGAAGTAAATTCTGTTTTAAATTCAGTAAATTCTGAAGTAAAATACTGTGCTACATTCAGTAAGCTACTATGTAGTCTAAAATAATTCTACATTTATAATGTTTTTCTATGTGGAAATTCTGTTTAGAATGGCAACACCCCTAATCTAGATACCCAGACATTAAAAGCAGTCATTATGTGAATACAGTTAACTCTGTTCTAAAATGCGGCTTGTATTATGAGAGCAAAGCCACTCTTTTCCTGGTATAATAGACATCTTCTTTAGAGGAAATAAGGGGACTAACCAGAAAATCCTTTTAAGTGATGACAAAAAACAATGATTCTGACATCTGAAAATGATAAAAAAGCAAGACAAAATAAATTCCTTATTGTCACCTTCTGAATGAATGAAAATATGAGCTTTTTTAAAAGCTGGATGAGTTCATAATATCTCCCTTCTGGTTTATTTGAACTTTTCCAGAGAAGAATGGCTTGCCTAACCACATTTTATTACTTACAGCACGGATTAGAAGGAATATTTCTTCCTTCCCAAGATATATTGCAGGTCTCTGAAAGCATCTCCCCAACACCTTTATCAGGATCTTTTTGTGATAGTCTTTCTTCCAAAATGGCAAAGGTAACCCCATAGAGTTGAGGGAGGAGATGCAACAAAAAAAAAAAGTATCATTAGCTATGGAGAGGACAGTGGTTTAGGCCAACAACCAGTGCTGAGGAAGCAATCTCATGGAATGGTCAATGTACTTTCTCCAAATGCAAGAGTGAGTTAGGAATATTGCTTATGAGAAACATGCATTGCAGGATCAGCACAAATGCATACCATGCATAACAATTCAATATACTTTCTTAAATTCATGAAAAAGCACCTTCCTCCTTTCTGTGAACAAATTTGTCTTGTACAGACAATAACTGATATTAAGAACCTTCCTAGGGACATCTAGATTCAACATATTATGTAAATGATTGAATTCATAGCTTTTCTCCATCTAAAATGTAATTATAACTCTTCTCTGTGATATAGCAACAGAAAATTCCCTGCAAGGAGATGATCCTAATCAGGTTAACTTGAATTTTGACATTGATTTGCATAGGAAAAAAATTGGGACTCTGATTATGTATGCATAAAACAGCAGTTATCTGCCTCTAAGACATTTTCTACGTTGGCATTGATCTGTCACCTTGCTTGACTCTCCCAGCTTCCAAACTGATCTTCTGAAGCAGTCTGGTTTTCAAATCACTGTTCTAAAGTCAGCACCTATTACCCGTAACTAATATAATATGACAACACTCCTCAATAACCCCCTCTTACTATGCCCTGAGTAATTGCCATCATTGAAAATTTAGAGTTATGCATGCTAGGAAAATGCAGTTCCTGAGTATAGTGTCTGTTTTGCACAAATTTCTCTTCAGTTTCTCTTAAACCTTTTCACTTGAGCTCTTAGAGGTAATATGAGCTCTGTGAATGTAAGTGCCTCAAATAAATAAGTTTCAAAACAATGTTGTCTTCTACAGAGGACATCCTTGAAAATATAATAGAAGGAATTTTGCCAATTTACCTTCAGTTTGCCTTTCTCTGGTAGAAGGTATATCATACTCAATTGATATTATTTAAGCCATTCAGGTATGCCAGCATCTCATTAGTTACTCCTGAGCTTTGCAGCTAACTTTCCCAACACTGCTCTATATTACAGAAGATGAATACTGACAAATAATGACACATAATCACTGTCTATGTTCTTCAAGGCATTATCCTGCTGACCTGTTCTTTCCTTCTCAACATCAAATATTTCTTTTACAATAGCTCTTCTATAACAGAGTCAGCTAGTATTCTGTTTTCCCTTTGCTCTTAAGAGCAAAAAGCCCAATTTTGCTGCCACATAATGCTGCCATGCCCATTTTTTTTTCCCACATAAATAGTACTTTGCCACGTAAAACTTGCTCTGAATCTAGATGAACCACTTGTACAGTAAGGTGTTACGGGAAACTCAGTTAAGGAACAGTAACAAAACTCAGCCAAGATACACAGCTGAGCCCCTTCTGTTTAAAGAGAGTTTCATTCTCAAGTACACTCTACTACTGCCTGTTTACAGTGCCCTGGGAGCCTGAAAGGGCATTGAAAAGGGTGTAAATATGAGTGCACATGAAAATCTAGCCCATGACACACACATTTCTGTGTAAGCATGCGCTCAGAAAGAGATTCTGAGCTTGATGGTCAGGTGATATGAAATGTGCCCAGTGTGAATGAGAAATAGACTGGTTCTGGCATAAGGAAGATAGACAATGAGTGACTTAATGGATGTGAGTGGTCAAATATTATCAGTAGTAAAAAAAATAAAATAAAAATAAAATAAAAATACAAGCAATATTTGTCTTACTTAGCAGCAGTTCAAATGGCTAACAAAAGATGGTTGTACAAAAAAGGGAGGAAATAAAAATGCTCATGGGAGCAAATAAATATACATTTCTAACAGCTAATATGACCATTCCTTTTGTTGCTAGAAGTAGCTCCTTAATGGGGACTAGTTGTCTTCAAACTGTGCATGCACATATAAGCTTATAGTTCATAGTGGGAGATATATGTAATCATTGGAGTTAAGAGGAAAAAAAAACATTATGAAGTGGAGATAATGCATATGAGATAGAAATCTTAAAAAAAAAAAAAAAAAAAAAAAAAGCTGAGAATAGAGTAAAAATGCTTTGCAAAAAAACCAGACTTTCTCCATTTTCCCCATTTTGCGGAATCAAAAGTACTAAGCTTTCATTAGAAATATTTTTTTAAAAGAAATGGAAAGTAATGTATTATACAATGTCCATTTTAATGATCTTTTTATAGAAAAACTGGCTGCTTTAAATTTATTATTATTAAAAAAAATATTGATAATATATGCTGTAGATTGCTGCATCTTTCAGCACTAACTGAGTAGGGAAGGCAGCAATTTTTGTCACCGAGGAGAAGTGCTTGATTTATTGCTCTGCTCTCAGGGTAGTTGATTCTGCATCTAAGTAAATCAACAGCTCTCTCAGCATGCTTTATTCAATACCTTCCAGTGGACTCACACTGAGATTTCTTTTGTCCCATTTCCAATTTTGAAAAAGTTACTTTCAGAGACAGCTTGAATCTTTCTTTTGTTGTACAGGGTTTCTCAAATTCATACATGACACAGGAAGGAAAGCTAAAGCACGTTTGCAAAAAATACTGAGTGGAGACGATAGGTATTTTAAATGACCCAGTAAGCTGGACTGCTTCATTCTTCTCTTTAATCACTTTCTAAAATCATGCCATAACAGTAGGGAGCTAGTGTAGAAAAAATGGCCTTCTAGTTTCAGCAGAGCTTTGTGCAAGCATTACTCTCTCACAGCTGGCAAGCAAGGAAAATGGTACCCCCAGTGTATTACTCCTGAAGATGGTGCTGAGGCATCTGCAGAGATTCACACAGTGAGACTCATATTACAAATGACAAAATAGTACCTCCCTGAAGAATATAAAGAGAAGGACTCGTCTAGAAGCTAAAGTGAGAATAGTCAGTCTTTCAACACGTTTATCCAAGTAACCACACTTCAATGCAAAGGAGCATTTTAAAAGTACTTTCAAAGATACCTCACTTGTCTAGATGCTTTTAAAAAAATGTGGAGAAGGTGAGGATAATTTAAAAAAAAGTGCTGATCTATTGGTCTTTGCTAGCATATGTTATTTCCTAAGTCCTGCAAGTGGATGGGCTATATAATACTTTCTGCAATAAAGAGAATGTTTAGATTTATACACACACCTGCTAGGATTTGAGGCAAAGATGGACCTTTACCCAGAAATCAATCATGTTATGGTTAGTTACCCTTTTCCTCATTAGCAGAACCAGCCGTAGAGCAAACATCTGGTCCAGACACATGGAACTTTAATCAGACATGGCAATAATTTGTTTTCCAATTTTCCGTAACATCAAAATATATCACCAAGAACATAGTTTAGAGTAACCCTCCTGCTCCCTATTTTCCCCCGTGAAAAGAAATTTACTTAAGGCTACAACCAAAAAGGGAGGACAAGGGAGGGTTCAAAAGATGAAGCTCATAACGGTGTGCTGATAGAAATGTCCTGATAGAAATGAGTCAAGTCTGTTAACAACCACTGTAAGAGATCCTGGTGCTAATTCGGTCCTTTGAGCATATACAGTACACATGTACTACTATCCACCTGCAATTAAATACCAAAATGTTATTTGAGAGAGAGAAAAAGCATGATTATGCCCACTTTACTGACTGAGGAACTGAAACAGTTGGTTTGAGTTGTTGATTTGAGGACCCAGGAAGAACTGATATCAAAAACAAAATTATACTTCAGAAATTTGTGTCAAGTCTGTGCTTTGAGTAACAAAGAATGCTCTTTCCTTCCTTTCATCAAAGTAAGTTTCCTCAGTAGTATTCCTAGTATTTCCTAGTATTTTCAATGTGAATGTTTAGCACCTAGCAATATACTGCATATATAAAAATTCATCTTCTGTTCACCTCTTAATTTTGGAGCTATTAAGAAATTTTAACACACATACATTTTTACCTAGTTCTCCATTAATTTTCCTTTCTGGTCATACAAACAGAATTGAGATCCAGCATTTTCTGAAGGTAAAGCACTTTAACTTTTACCTAAACGGATCATCTATCATGTCAATAAATTTATCTCTGTGATGCATCCTCAGCTACTGCTTAGTCTCTTGTACCAAATCAGTTCTTTACATATATACATATACATATATAAGAGGAATAAGAAAGAAATCAACAGATGATTTCATATAGACCCCTGAATAGTCTTTAAATAGCAAGGACTTAAACAACCTCTTGACATGCCTGAATAGGGACTAATGACTTTCACATAAGAAAGTTTCTTCATGACATTGGGAATTCTTTTATCTTTTACTTTCCACAACTACAATTTTCCTAACACTTTAATCCGGGAAAGAGGTTAAAGAAGAAAAGCTGTCTCTTAATTCAGTAATTTTATTTCTCATTGCTCATAGTGTTTCAAAACTTCAACTTTTAACCACATTTCATTTCTAGAAATCATATCCCAGATTATTTATTTTTCAGAGAGCAGTTTAAGTCACCTGAACAACTTTGTGAGCAATTTTCTTTGCCACATTCCTTCAGACATTTGCAGTAATTTCATAGGTACCAGCTCTTTCATTATTTTCTAGCTCATCACCTTTACTATCATTTTGACTCAGAGCTCATTTCTTTGATGTATAATAATTTGTCATGAGAATATGAGATGTCAAGGGACAGAAATATCTTCATCATCTAATGCACAACATGATCTACATGGCAGAAAGAAATGGTAAAGTATTATTTATGTTTCCTCTCAACCATCTCTCTTGCGCAAAAGTCAGATTGTTACCATTCAAATTACAGCACAGGATTTATTTCACACCAAAGAACTTCATTTTGTTTAATATCAGATGAGACAAATTATACACTGAGTTTTATGGTGTAAAATTCTATATTCTATATTATAATGTTTTTAGGAAGTCCAGCCCACATTGTTATATATTTTTTTCATCTAGAATGTTAGATTTGGGGTCCACATGTAAGACCTCTTTCATGTCTTTTTCTTGCTCCAGTTAATTTTTGTCCTTTCCTACTTCTCTTTTTGTCTTTAGTGTTAAAGGAGTCTCAACATAGCCAAACAAGACAGAATTTCTTTCCATTGCATTGTTATCTCATGACCTGATTATGGACTAATGTAAGTTTGCTGGGTCTTGAATTAGTTGCTAAGATCATCTAGTGTATCTGTTATTCCAGTTAGCAAAGCTGCAAGTTAAAAACCAGTATCAATAATAAAAACTGCAATGTCAGTTTCTGTTTTCTCTACCCTTTGCATCTATTTGTCTTATTTTTTTTCCAGGAAAGGAGTATTAGAGTACAACAAAGTTTGAATCCATTTCAAATAATTTCTTTCTTTTCCAAAAAGGTCTTTAATACCAGCTGTACTAGGATCAAAGAGAGGAAATAGTTCCTTCCAAAATCTCAGTATATTATAAGGGAAAGTTATTAGGGGATGCTGTTGAAATAAGGTTCTTACCTTTTTGTTGTAATATATTGTAACAACTTCATTTAATCATTTACATTTCAAATGGTCTAACTATTTTTCCTCCTTTTTCTACATCTTTATTAAAAGGTTAAAGTGATTTTACTAGTAATTGTCTGCCATAAGTCATAATCCAGGTCAAAGGCTTCATGCCAAAACTTCAAATCCTCAATGTCATACAGCAACAAAGTCAGGTTAACACATCTGATCATTTAGGAACATTTATTTCATCAAAATTAACTCAATCAAAATTAATTTTATATACATATAGCATAGCATGTATGTGTAGCATTTTATGTACATACATCCATATAGCAAGTATGTATTTGTGGAGATGTGGGTATTTATGCCCACATAATGGACATGATGTGGAGTGATGAAAGGCAATATTGATCCCTATTAAAAACTGTCCATTCTATGCTGACTTTGCCCTATCACATAGTCCCTTAGTAATCCCTGGGACAGTTCTGACAGTCAATTTCTGTCTGATATTTGCTTACCTTTTTTTTAATGGCCCTCATGCTATTTACCATCTCACCCTACCCTTGCAATGACTGCTGTTTCCATTATATACAGCCACAGCAATATTTTCATTCAAAAGGCATCCTCAAGATAGTCTTTCCCCTCAGTGCATAAAAAGTGTGATTCACTCATGCTAGTGTCTAATTTTCCCCTTCATTTAAAATTATTGAGTTTGGGGAATGTTGCAATATGTGAGTTATCAGCTGTTTCCAAGTTTCTGGAAGAAATTCCACTTCAGGCATCTCTGCCTGGGAGTTCTCCATCTTTGGTGAGGGTGGGAGCTCTGGCTGTGTCTGGGACCTGGCTGCTGGGAGGGGAATTCTCCATCCCAACCTCTGCTCTCCCCACGCTCTTGCATTTGTGGGGAAATCACACACAGGGGCAGTTTGAGAGCAAGTGATGGTGCACCCAGCCAGTGGGATAATGAGACAAGCACTGCAGTATATACACAGCGTGCAGTGATCTCTGGCAGATTTATGAGGTTTGGGGTTTTCCTACCACACTCTGCAAGCCTCACCATAGCTGAGATCAGTTAAAGCATTCCCACTGCAGCTCAGCTGTCTCAAGAGACAGTCTTTGTTTGATGCAACAACCTTCACAACAAATACTGTTTGATAATAAAAAGATTATATGTCAAAGTCCTCAAATGAGGAAATGATTGATCTCCCTGTGATAGCCCTTGTTCTCTCTTACCATCTTATTGGTATTGCTGTTATTTGTTACCACCACTTGTTTCATCCTGTTCAATATTCTGTACAGAGAATGATGTTTTTTCCACGTTTCTGAAAGTGTTTGGCACACTTCTGGCCTCTGCAAGATAGGAATAATAATAATCACTAAACAGTAGCCTACAGCCCTAGAATAGCTTACAAGTTAATGTTGAATTAGCATATCTCTGTGCAACATACTCTTGAATTTCAATTTGCAAAGTACAGTAGAAATAGGAAAAGAATAAAAATAAAAATAAAACAAAAAGGAATAGATACATAGTCCTTCTGAAGGACAGAGATTTTTCCTTCCTCAAAGATAAAAGAGGCTTTTCCAAATTGTCTGGTGTTTGTTTCAATGTAAACAAAATACATGACTGTATAATAGCAATTTAAAAATAACTATATGCATACTTTGTAAAAATTCAGATTTCATGTTGCTACTTCATAAAAAAAAAAAAAAAAAAAAAAAAGAATATCTAGAGTTAAAAATTTCAAGTATAGCAGGATTTCAAATTCTGCTAATTGTAGTAAAATCTGCTACAGTTTTGGCTTACTGACTACAAGCTTAGCATAATGCAAAAGTTCCCCTAAGTGTTGCAGTGCTGCAGGTCCCCATGCTGGCGCTTGCTGAAGCGCAGGTTGTACTTGTTTGCATATCAATGTGCCACATGTTTCTCCAAGACAAAGCTGTTTCAGACCATTGCTGCTCTTTGAACTTTGGAAACAAACTGAAAGGTTTCTGTGTTATTGTTAAAAACAATGAAATTGCTTTGCAAGCAGGTTGCAGTTGCCCTGTATTGAGCAGTACTAGTGATTGCAAAGGGAGCATATTGGGATTGAGCTCCACATTGCTGGAAAGAAAAGCATCATTTTATATTCAGAACACAGTGTTGTACAAGTAACAGTGATGCCTGGTATCCAGATCTAGCAGAAGGTAATATTCACTGTAACTATGTTAGCTGGCTTGGTAAGCCTATAGCAAAACCTAAGAGCTGACAGTAGATCACGCTTGAAGTGATTTGTCCAAGGTCATACAGAAAAAACAAATGTGAGAAAGCTGGGAGCAGGAGTCTGGAGTTCCACTTCCATGTGCTAATAAGACAAAGCTGCTGCTTTTCCCCATGGAGAAAGAAATATTTCTGAGACTTCTCACAAATCAATACTAAAAAAGTGTCACACAAAACAACCAGCTGCATTAGGAAAGAAATATAAAACCTTCCACAAAGACAGTATCAAATGACTAGAAGCTTTGCCATGTCAAATTATGACTCAGGGCATGACTCTGTCCAGAAGGTCGTCACTTCTGGAAAAGAACAGCCTCTTCTCTGAATGTTTCACAGTGATCTGAAAAGGAAAGCAAGTGAATGATTCAGTCATGCAAAACAAAGAACATTTAAAAGCTCTTCTAGCTAAGAGCAAACAAACCATTTTTAAATTTGAAGCTTCATATGCATGCAATGAAATCGTTATTGCACATGAATATGACTCCTCAATCAAAATGTCTGAAATCTATGCCATAATGATTTTATTTACATTGAAAAGAAACCACTGTAGACTGGTATTCAGTGAACAGTAATTGGTTATTCTCTATTCCCTGTGTTGTCCTTTTAACTGTCTTTTCATACTACATTGATTACAGAAAAAAATATTCAGAAAGAATTTGGAAATACATTGAAAAACTACCTGTTGCCTTCCAACAAGTTGATTTTATTCCAACGCCCACTCACAGAGCAGAATTAACTTTTCTCTCTTGCTCTTTGAAGAGTAGATGCTTTTAAGAAAGCAGAAATAGAAAGTGTATCTTGTCTCTTTCTGCTCTGCAGCAACAGTAAGATGATGGGCCTCCAAAACTCACAGAAAAGCTGAGGTTTAAGGAAGCCCTGAAGGTTTAAACCAGGGCCAGCCATAGCAGGTTGCTCAGGACTGTATCCAGTAGGCTTTGAATATATCTAAGGATGGAGACTTCTCTGGGCAAATGGTTCCTGTGTTCAGCCACTCTCACAATGAAAAAGTTGTCTCATGTTTAACTAGAATTTCCTGTTTTTCAGTTTGTGCCAGTTGTCCTGGCACTGGGCACCACTGAGAGCAGCCTGGCCCTGCCTGCTTTACTCCCCACCCTAGTCAGGTACTCACACTCACTGGTGAGATCCCCCTGAGCTTTCTCTTCTCCAGCCTGAACAGTCCCAGCTCTCAGCCTCTGCTCATGTGACAGATGCTCCCAGCTCATGTTTGTGGGCGTTAGCCACACATCCAGTTCTTCCCTGTGCTAGGCCCAGCACTCCAGACGTGTCTCACCAGTATCGCTTCCCTCAAGATCTGCTGGCAACCCTCTACTTAATGCAGCCTAGGATAACACTGGCCTTTTTTGTCACAAGAGCACATTGCTGCCTCATGGTCAACTTGTCCACCAGGACTCCAAGGGCCTACTCCACACAGCTACTCTGCAGACGGGTGATCATTAGAGAAGGCTGTCAGGCTGGTTAAGCAAGAATCCCCTTTCTAAATACATGATGACTAATCCGAATCACTTTCCTGACCTTCCTATCTCTGGAAATGACTTTCAGGTCTATTTGCCCTGGTACCTTCCCAAGGTCACAGGTAAGGTCAGTAGTTTCCTGCATCCTACTTCTTGCCTTTCCTGCAGGAAGGAGTGACACTTGCTTTATTCCAGTCTTCAGGAGTCCCCCTCAATTACAACGGGCTTTCGCAGATAACTGAAAGCGGCCTTGCGATGCCCTCGGGGACCTCCCTCTGCATTCACAGGTGCCGGGAGACAGAAAAACACATCACAGTCAGATTTTGAATTGCACCTGCCGAGACATAGAGACAGGCACTGGTGATAGACAGCAACTCCCAGATCTTTCCTTCCACTGAGCTCAAGAGCCAGGGAAGCATCCTCCAACAAAGCCAAGAAATCACTGACAAGGAGATGAGAAACCGCTTAACATTTGAGAGTTTTTCAGATGCTGAACAGTTTCTACCAGGACACTTAATGACAAAACAAGGAATGAAGATTTAACAACACAATTTAAAGCAAGAAACACGCAGTCAAGGTAGGATCATCATATGCGGAAAGACTAAGCAAGTTAGGCCTGTTTAGTCTAGAGAAAAGAAGGCTGAGAGGAGACTTGATCAACATGTTCAAGTACCTGAGGGGTGATTGTAGGGAGGATGGGGACAGGCTCTTCTCAGTGGTGGCCAGTGACAGGACAAGGGGTAACGGGTGTAAGTTGAAACACAGGAAGTTTAATCTCCATATGAGGAAGAACTTCTTTACTGTGAGGGTGACAGAGCCCTGGAATCAGCTGCCCAGAGAGGCTCCTTGTGGCATCTCCTTCTCTGGAGATCTTCCAAACCCACCACGTGCTCTAGGTGTCCTTGCTGGAGCAGGGGAGTTGGACTAGATGATCTCTGGAGATCCCTTCCAACCTTAACCATTCCGTGATTCTGTGATAGGGGCTGACAATGCTGATAATGAGAGTAAAAAGGAAGGAAGAAGGCCGGACAGCATTTTTTAGTCAGGAACAAATGCTCACATCTTATTTAGAAAGCCACACTTACAGCTCACTCATCTGAAAACACTGGCCTTTAACCCCACAGGCTTCTATATCCACAAGCAATCTCTAAGAGAGAAAAACTTCCCACAACTCGAGGCAGACAGAGCTTGTGATGGGCAGTGCTCTGCTCCTCACAGGCTGCTGCTACTGCTTTCTTACTGGAGGACTCCCACTAACAGAGAAGCACAGTGGATGCTCCCAAAATAACGCACGGCAGCTCAACTATACCTGTGAATCTGGTATTGCATAAAAAGTCTATTATCGGGATACCACCTAGGAACCGATTTATAAATAAAAACATGCTACAAGTAAATTTTATGGCAGGCATCAGAAAATACTGGTTAGATCTTGCCAACCTGATAGTAGTCAGTTAGGAGGAAAAAAAAAAAGGAGTACAAATTGGTATTTCACACCTGAGTGCTCTGGACAAAAAAAAGTAAAAGCCCCGAGTCAGGGCTGAAATTCAAACCAAAGTAAAATGAAAGATCCAGAAATTATAAAATATCCAAGTTAGCACAGAACAGGGCTTTGGTGGAACCTAATCCTCAATGTGATGTTTTAAACTTTGAGTAAGAAATGAAGGCTTCCAGGAGCTTATACCGCATGAGTGAGATGCTTTGAGATGATTTCACAGTGGGCTTGAACATAGCCAAACATAAATCAGATCAAGCCTGCAAACCATCCAGCATCTGAATTTTAATCCCATCCATCACTTTCCCTCAATTCCACAAGAGATCTTAAACTGTGGACGACATCCCAGGGACAGAACGGTTGTAAAAACTCAAGCTTTGGAGGCCCGTAAAAGACCAAGTCCTCCTGCGCATGTGCTGAAGTAGCATCTCACAAGCACAGAGGAACATACACATGTGCCAATGCAACATCTGTAAGGTGGAAACACCTTAGAATGATATGCCAACTGATTAAAGGATTTTAGGATCACAACCCAGGTTTTGGATGCTCAAATTTTATGAAATTCCTGCTTTCAACTCTTAACTCCTCTTTCACAATATCCAATTGTTTTTCTTTAAAATTCTGTAGTTTTTGAACCTGTAAAGAATTACAGAAATAACAGCTCTCAGGAGAAATTCCTTTATTTCTAACAGTGCAGATTCTAAGCTGAGAAACAGGACAGGCCGTTCTGTTTTATAACCAATATACTTCAAGTAATAGATTTTGCTATACCTTGAAAGAGAAATACCTAAATCTCATTGAAATATAATAGGATTAAATGCCTGAATTCCTATAAAATACAATGAAATTTGAGTGCCTACATCCAATTGAAATGTAATGAGATCCGAGTGCCTAAATCCCATAACCTGATTGAAAATCCTACCCTTAGTGTTTCACACACTCATGAGCGCAGGTGGGACTTCGAAAAATATATTGAGTTATACCTCAAATGGCATAAGTTAAGTGACACTTAATTCTATAGCAATTCAATCTAAAGTTGTCACCTACAAGATTATTTGTATTTTTGACAATAGAAACTGGATCCAAATTCCGTGTTATACAGCATAGCAGTTCCTGCATTCTCCTTCCCAGGAAATAAAGGGAATGCACAGAGGTTGCATAAAGTCCTCTTTTACATTAATAGGCTTTTCTGATTCTGCAAGCCCTGTCCCCTAAGCAAGGTTAAATGAATTATGACTAAGTTAATGCTGGCCAAACAGCCAGCATAAGCAGAAACCATGGTTTGGGCGTAAAGCATTATGATGGCCTCACAGATTTTGATGGGGCCTGCAATAAACACGTACATTCTCTAGAGAACCCAGTGGATGGAGGCAGAGAGTGGGCGGATTCTGGTGTGTCCCTGTGTGCAGGCATTTACACGTTATCAACTGGTTCTCCTGCAGAGATGCCTCGATTAAGGTGAAATGCACAGTATTGCCACAGGGTGGCTCAGTCTAGCCTGCCATGAAAGCCACAGCTTTCCTTCTGCTTACACAAGCAGAAGAAAAACAAGTCTCAAAACTAGACGGCTTCAGCCAGAGGAGTCGCAGAGGAGCTGCTATAAAGAGAAAGCCAGGAGAAGAAGGGAGCGATCTGAATTCTCCCTAATCCTGCACAGTTTCTCTTACACTGGTAAGAGAACAACATCCCGGAGGACTTCACGGATGAGCAGCAACTTGTGACTTGAAGGCACCGCATTCCTGGGCAGCCAAAAATCCCACTGATATCTACGGCATTTCCAAGCAACCAGGGCAGTGCTGCAACACATCTATCCCAGCTGACCATAGTGAAAAACATCCCGCTGTCCTCTCAGGACTCGTGACAGCCACCAGGAAAACTGACCCAGTGTGTTCCAGAAGGTTGCTCAAAATTGTACCTTACCCTGTGCTGCGCTCTGGAGAAAAAACGAAGGCATATTTAGAGGTAGCAAATGTTTCCAGAGGTGAACATTCCCATTCACTTTTTAAAAGTAGATTCAGTGTAGGTAGCACACTTAAAAATAGGTATTCAGAGTAACAAAAAAAAAAAAAAAAAAAAAAAAAAAAAAAAAAAAAGAGAGAGAGAGCAAATAGAATAAAAAGGTGTTTTTACAGATTTTTGTAATCTTCCTAAATTCTCCTGCATACTACAGGACATTTTCATCTTCAGTGAGATCAAGTCACAGTGGGACTAATAGTTCCTAATAGTTTTATGCGGATCATTCTCAATTTTGAAAACTAAAATTAATGAAATCCAAGTTTCCTCGGCTGTTTTTCCAAAACACCGTGAGTCACTCCGCCTGCGGACGGCACATTTAGGCGGGAATTTAGCAGAAAGGGGACC
>JAWLRI010000963.1:6014935-6040381 GCA_034781795.1 Crypturellus tataupa | reverse complement strand
CCTACTACATGAAAGAAGCTTGTGCAGCATTTAACAAGCTCTCACCAAAATATACCCACATACATTTCGGGACCTCTTCTCTCCAAGGGATTTCTTCAGTAACTACATTTTATAAGAATCGTGCAACATTTTCTTTACTGTGTTGTAACTATAGCTTTGGTGTTCTCGCCTTCTTTTTTTTTTTTTTTTTTTTTTTACCCCTTTTTTTGTAGAGGCGTGCGGGGAGGGCGGTTGTTTTCCTCTGTTTTGCGGCGTTTCTTACTTGGTAACAAAGTGAGGGCAGTGCCCGCCTCCCGCAGGGTGCAGGCGTTGTCAGCCCGGCGCTGTAAGCGGCCTCGTAGCCGGGAGCCCCTGCAGGAAGGACGCGCTGAGAAATACGCCGCTAAGTGCTGGCACGAGGTCTTTCTCTGGCTTGAAAAGTTGAGAATTTTGTTGTGTAGTGAGGAGGAAAAATGTACCCTAACGTGACAAAAAACGTGCCTGTAACTTAAAAGTTCCGGTATTTCTTCAGGAAGCGATCCATTGTAGTGTGTTCTTTAAAACAATAAGAGCCAGCCAGGCGTTGCTGTCCCAACCGGCACTCCTGTAAGTATCCAGATCACAGTGTTGCATAACTGGAGTTTACCGAATCCAGCGTGAGTGTTAAACAAGGATCTCTTTATTTATGCTCTGCTATCCGTGAATTGCGTGGCTTACAAGTTTTTCAATGAACCTAAAGACCATCAGCTTAGGAAGGATTTGGCACTGCCGTAGGTTAGGTATGGAGGAAAGCCTCTTTCCTGTATTTTCATTGTAGTATCTTCTTCCCCGAGGAAGGGAAAGGCGGCTGGTGTAAACACTCATGGCCAGAGAAGTCGGTGTCTGCTCTGCAGCTCGTGACACGAGGGCTCCTGGGGTTCTCTCCTATCCTGTTTCAGATTTAGCAATCAAGCCCTTCCTGTGAGTGTTCCCAGCTCTTCGTTTCATTCCAGACTTGCATTTGGAAACCAAACTGAGCCGGGTAGAAGTTATGAGCGGAGAAACGTGTTTCTTCTGTAAAATAATGTAAATACCAGGCGAGAGAGAGCGAGGTGGCCACTTTGCCCTTTAGAAAGTGGTCCAGTGGTCGGCACAACCTGAAGACTGCTCTGCAGCAGGGATTCTCCTGCTTTAATATCGTGGCACGAGACCCATCTGTGCCAGAATTTGGACACGTGGCTGACACTGCATTTCCCTCCTTGATGTGAGCTCCTGTCTTACCTTGTCCAAAGGCATCTTGTCAAATTAGTTTCTGCTGCCTCTGCTGTATGAATTGTCCATAAACTTCTGTATTTATAGAAAAGTCTTAAGCCCAAAGATTGTGACCCTCATCTGAGCACTGGATTTATAAATTTTAAATTTTGTATCAGTGTTTTTTTTAACACTATTGCAATTCATAGCAAATAAATATTTTCAATATCTAGGTATTTTGATACATTTACAGTATAATATTTATGTTCATATAAAGAATTTATATATAAATATACTTATGAATAGCCTAAGTTCTGACATAACATCTATGCATGCTTCTTTGTTTAATCGGATGCATTTTTTCAATAAAATCTGCTGTGCCTCCAGCTCACTTAACCTAACATTTCTATTAGTTGAAGAATACTTTTCTATTACTGCTAAGAGTTTTGGGCATCTGGGCAGTGCGCTGATGATACCAGCCCTCCTTTTTTTTTAATGGGTGAGTCTATCTTAGTTTGAGTCAAGAAGTCATTAAGAAGCTGATTTTGGTCATCACCATTTAATATGCTTTGTCTGAAAGCGAGACGGTCTTGCAAAACAAAAGAAACTAAACCAGAAAGTGCTCCCTGGGAACAAACCTAACACACTTCAGCTGTTAATGAGCATCCTGTCAATGGGAGCAAATTAAACTAGTCTGAAATTAAAAACTGCTGGAGCATGTCTGGTGCAGATGTCGGGTATGCAATACCACTTGCTTTGCTCTGTGATCTACTCTTATTTAGATGTACTACTGGCTAATAGAGGTTTATTTGAAGCAGAAAATAGTTTCAATAAATAGAACTGAAGAATGGAATTTAGTCCTCAGCGAGGCTACAGGAGAGTGTCTTGGCTCCAGTGCAGGTGTGACTGGCTTCTTCCAAACTAAGTGATGCTGGAGTGGCTCTACCTTGTGATACGTGAGCTTCAGTCACATAACAAACTGCTATGTGCTGCACTAGGAGCTGCTGGATAGTCCAAATCCCACACCTGGACAAGAAAATGTGAGCCAGGAGGGGTCTGTGATGTTTGTGCTGCCTGGGGTGCTGCTACATGACCAGCCTCATCTCACAGTGCGGCAGAGAAGCTCCCAAGGAGATCACTGCCGATTCAAAATTTCTCTTTGTGGTCGTGTTCCCATAGCTTTCAAACACGCTCTGTGTGTCAAGATGTTACTATATAGTGAAAGCACTGGGAGGTTTTGCTTTCCCTGGCTGAAGGAAGCATCTCAAGAGCTGTCCTGAATCATTCTTGCTGACGTGGGTTCATTTCATACTTGTTTACTTATTTGTGTTCAGTCATATTTCATATTTATTTCAAGCATGAGAATGCAAATGTCGCCATGCAATTAGGGAACGCATTTGGTTTTTGCTGCAGTCGGTTTCATTGATTTTATCTATCACGTGAACCAGATTGACAGTCTCCCATTTCACAACAGCTTGCAGCCTTGTGGTTAGTTTGGTCCTGGGCAAAGTATGTTGTGACTCAGATTCTATTAATCCAAAGAGATGGCATCTAATTCTCATCTTGTGTGAGTGCTCCTTCTGGTATTTCGTTAAAACAGGATGCTGCTGCTTTTTTGGCTGTTTGAGACTACGTTAACTTTATGTTACTTTCTTTGAAATGTGCACGCACACACACAAGTAGAAGAGTTTTGACTTGTAATGGTTTTGTTTTAGAAAAAAACACCAAAACTTATTTATCCTTTCCCCCTAAAACTTATTTTATTCCATTTTAATCTGCTACCAAAGTGGAAAAACAGTTGTTGCCACCACACTGGTCTTTTTATATATGTACTTGTAAAGTGTAATCAATTAAAGCTACAAAAAATATGCCCAGTTAACATTGTTACAATATTATAATTGTATGTATATATAAGCAATAAAGCTGTTTTGAAAAATCTTGCTTTGAAAACAGATCTGTCATACTTCAGTGAGTATGTGTAATATGCATAGGTAAAAGCATATTTGCAAACACGATTTACTGCGTTTGTTTCAAGTCATATATGTTATTGCATGCGTGGTTTTTGTAGTCTGTACATCTGACAGTTCTGAGCAAAATTTTGTATTGTGTTTTGTATACTGCAGAGGTAAAGTGTATACTTTTTCAGACTTAAAATTGATGACTTCCTTAATAAAAAAAAAGTAACATTTAAATCATGAAAGAAAACGAAAGTAAGATTGAGAAAGATTTCTTTTATTTTTATGTTAATACTGAAAATCCAAATGGTGACCTGAAAGGCATCTTTTAAACTACACAGATGTAATTTTAAAGCAGCATTTTATGTTTATGTTAACAAAAAGTTCATAACAAAAGGTTATGACAGTATTTCTGTCCTCCCCTACAGATACTGTTCTTGAAGAAGCATGGATCATCCAGGGGATGAACCTTGAACTTCTGGATCAGAAACTGAGATTTCCTTCTGTTTTTCATGAAGGATGGCAACACCATATGTTCCTGTTCCTATTCCTATTGGGAGTTCATCTTCCAGCTTTACAGACAGAAACCAAAGAAGTTCTTCATTTGGGAGCATCTCAACAAGCTCAAGCTCCTCCAAAGGACAGCTGGAGGACTCTGCTGTGGGTAGTTTTAAAAAGATGAGCCTCCCTGACCAGACTGGCTCTACGTCATCTGTGTGCAGTAGCCCACTTGTTAGGACTAAGTTTACAGGTGTGGATACATCCATAGAATACTGCTCTCAGCCTGTGGAAGACACAGAGCAGAACACAGATTCCAGGAGCTGGGAAGATCGACCGTCCACGCCTACTATACTGGGTTATGAAGTGATGGAGGAAAGGGCAAAATTCACTGTAAGTTTTGGGGATAGTACTGTTCATCTTATGTAGACGTTTAGATTATGATTGGATATGCTTTTCTCTTTTGTGTTCTCTTTTGTAAATAAAACTTTCAGGGATGCTGAAGCTAGAGTGGTGTTTGCAAAGCACTACAAACTAGTATAGTCCAACAGGAAAGCACTGTCCTCAGCAGTCTTTTCTGAAGTTATTTATTTAACAGAAATGCTTCATGCTACTACACGTATCACAAATTTCTCCTAGAAAAGTCAGAAATTTCTTACAAAGTTACAGTTCCTTGCAAAATTAAGCTGGATGCTTAAACATCCTAAAATATAATCTTTTATTTTAAATGACCAACAAAACACAATGATATTTGCCTCTTACAGTTATTTAGAAACACAAAATTTACTTAATGTACAAAGACTATTTACAGCCTCCGCCATTGCTGGGTTTAGTTTCTAATTGGGGGAAATCTGTTCCGAAGGCCTCAGGATGAGGGTGTCACATGGGTGGTATCTCATGACAAAACTCTAGCTTAACTGTTTTAAATTGATTTTTCTCAAAGTATACAATAGCTGAAAATTTTATTGACACACTGTATGCAGATAAAGTTTTGCCTTGTGGATATGATTGAAACATTTCATTGCAGTAGTTAAACAATGTGGAACCAATAGAAGTTATTTGGGTACTAGTTATTAAAAATGGCAAATAGGAAAGAAAGAAGAAGTAGTGGGTGGAAGTATTTGTTCCCTGGTTTTCTTTTAGATAGAAATATCCAAAAGCTAATGCATTTAGGACATTTAACATACTAGTGAAATCATCAAGTTCTTGTAGTGTTATTAAATAGTGCTATTTTTTAATGATCTGAAAGGTTGTGATAGGTTTTTAATATCATTATGTATGATAGTGTGAGAGAGGAGACAAGTGAAGTTTTGCATGTGAGTTAGAAGGTTCTTTTTCAGTAATACATTCAAAGCTAAAACTACAAATAGTATTGTTGGTAATTGCAGACCAAACTGTTTCAATACAGGGGGTACCCCAGTATGTTTGTAGGATGCTATTCAACTGCATTTAAAGCATAGAGTCAATATAGTCATTGTATGTAGAAAGTCAGATTACAGTACAAGTGAAACATTCTTCATAGCTAAAATTCTCAGATGCTTTTTTGCTCTTTCTGAATTCACTTCTTAAGTTCCTGTGGTTGTTTGAGAGAGCAAAGGAGCAAGCAGTCCTTCAAAGAACTTGCAATTATATATTAAAACTAATTAGTGATTAGTGCTACAAGTTTTGGTCGCTGGTGTAGAGCAAAATCAGTGGAAAGCAGTGGAAATAAAACTGAAGTCACTTTTAAAAACTGCAGAAAGGAGACTGAAACTTAAGTTAAAGTAGATTGGTAAAACATATTTCACTTATCTCTTTGGTAGCAGAGACAATGTTTCCATAGAGTGGGAAATCTATGAATAGTTTCACAACCCTGGCAAAGAGAAAAGGTAGTTAATTATGTTTGGAAAATATTACAAAAAATCTTTCCCTTGATTTTTCCTGAAATCTACTAATGCTGTTATTTTAATTAGATTTTCTTGGGAGACCTTTTCTGTTTCATTAAAAAATAAAGGCTAATTTCAGCCTTCCAGCCAATATAAAATGATTTTTTTTTTTATGATGTTGATATTTTTCCACACAGGTGTACAAAATACTAGTAAAAAGAAGTCCAGAGGAAAGTTGGGTGGTTTTCAGGCGGTACACTGACTTTTCCAGGCTTAATGACAAGGTGAGTTTTTCTTCTGCTTTTGCTTCTTTACTACATATAAGACATTTACTATACTAATGAATGAAAAACATAAGATTCCTCATTTTTGCAAAGTTTGTGCCTATGAAATGAATAATGCACTTAGTGTACTTCATACTTTAAAGGAGGTGTAGCACAAAACATACAGGAAATAATCACTATTATCTCCAGTTAGTTACTTTTTTTTTCTCTGAAATAAAATTTGTTTAGACCTCAGTATACGGTCTTCAGTGCAGCAAAACTTTGTTCCTGGAAGTATAAAGGATGTCAAAATTGTCATTTGAAAGAAAGCAAATAAAAGGCAATGGCATACTAATCTAGTGTAATGGGAAGATAAATATGTTACTGGTATTGGTACGTGCGAAAACCCTCTACTGACTTCAAAAGAAATCAATCAGAAGAAAAGAATACGCAATGGGAGGTCAGCGTAAAGGTGTAGCACATAGTTAAAAAGAGTAAAGCAGAACTGCTGAGTGGCAAGACAGAACTGTCACAGGATGGCTGAAGTAATAAAGTTCTGCAAATTATTACTGACAGAAGTAATAGGAGGAGGCAAGAAAATATAGGTCTGATGCTTAGGAGCAAATGGTACATCAAAGACAAAAATATGGTAACTAAACATTGTAGACTAAAATTATTTTAACAAAAAAGTTACTCTGAAAGCATATTGAACGTGATGGAATCTGAGGGTTCAGGAGCAAAAGCAGACATTTGGCTAGTTGCCTAAGTCTTGTTGGTTAAGGACACCTAGAAGATTGGAGAAATATGTGAAAAGTGCACATCTGCTTTGAGAAAAGGTGTAAGAAGACCTTTGTATAGTTTATTACTTTGTCTGTAAAGCTGTTGAATAATAATACGGCCAGTTCTTAAGAACAAAGAATTTGAGTATTTTTTTCCCTGAGGCTGTGCAATATTTTCATCATGTGGCAGGCATGAGCTATCACATGCTAACGTAGGAGACGGATGTCTGTGGGATTGAAGCAAGCAGTTGCAGGCAGCATAACTTGTCTGACCCCCCCCAGTTTTTCTTGCCATGTCAGAGGAGTGCTCAAGACTGCAGTTGAAAATGGGTCTGCTGGCAGCAAGTAGCTTTCTCAAACTCTTCACCCCCAATAGGAGCAATCTGTGGGTAGACATACCCTCCCCTTATAAAAGTAACAATGTCATCTGCATAAACAGGCAGGTGGAGTCATCAAGCAGAAATCCAGCTGGTTCAAATGCTTTCCCAGCTGCAGTTATCTATCATCCTTGCTACAATTAAGTTTATACAGGACCTTCTTTTGTTTTCTAAGTCCAGTTCCAGGAGACTGGAGGACACTTAGCTGAATGGTGCTAATGATACTTTTGTAATAGGTGAAGGAACTTTGCATGGCCAAAGATAAAGATAGTCTAATTAAAGGAGAGGAAATTCAGTCTGAGAAAAAGACAGCATACACTTAAGGAAAACATCAAATGCACAGAAAAGAAGGGTTTGACAATAAACAGCTATATAGATCAAGAACTAATAGTCACTATGAACCACAAATCTATTATGCAATAACTGTGATCTTAAAAGGCAGTCTCCTCATGATAGGAGAGAGTGCTTCTATGAACAAACATAAGCCAATACGGTCATTGTTTCTTTAAAATGTTAGTGAGATTCTAGCTGGAATACAACACTGGATTTTGCAATGCACTGTTTTCTTTAAGTTTAAAAAAGCAAATCTGCTGAAGAGTTACCCAGGAGCTTTTTCAGGATCCATAAAGTGCAATTCATAATTAAAAACAGCTGTCTTATTGTCACAATACTTAAACTTGCTATGCAAGGGTCAGGATACCCACTGAACAATTATCTTGCCACTGTGTAAACATAGAGCATTAAAATGTATTTTGGGGAGACTCTGGAATCCTTGTCATTGAAAAATATACACGAATGTATTGGTGTATTGAGTATATCTAACAGAAGTTTGCTTGATCTTGTCTTCACAAAAAGGTTAATTGATTCTTGTGGGAATTGCAGTTGCATTATTTTTTGCTTTTGTTTTTGAAAAAAACCCTGTTTTGTTCACTGTAAATCCTCTTGGAGATTTGTGTGTGTGTGTGTGTGCATCAAACATTACAACATGAAAACAGATCTGAAAAATTGCTTTTATGAAAGCATTAAGGTTTTATTATCTTTAGGAATAGTTGAAAAATAAATAAATTGGCATCCTTGGATAAGCCAATCATTATATACTTTTCCTCTACATTTAATTCCATATTTCTGAATTAAGAAAAAAAATAAGAAAGAAATCCTAGGTGTTTCTGACAGAGTATATGTAATTGCCCTTTAAGTAAGCCAGGAATACAATTTAGCATGCCATTACTAAGTTTGTTACCATCTGTGTACAAAATAGTTTGGATCTTTGAGGAGCTGCTCTTTGCTAGAAGTATTTGATGCATGTGTTACAATTCATTCTGATTCAGAAAAGTCTCCCAAAAAAAAGATGAATTGAATTGTTATAGATACATAATGCGCTTTATATCTATATAGTACTTTTTATCCTCCCAGAGTACTTCAGAAGAAATATCACCAAAATGCTTACTCACCTCCCACTTATTACTTGCATAACATTTTCTTTTACTTACTGACTCAAAGACATTCAGTAGCAAAGCAAAGTTTCTTTCACTTCTGTTTTTATATGATGTATTTGAAAGGTCATTTGATTGCCTCAGGCAAAACAGCAAGTAGTAAAACAGTGTCTAGAATTTATACAATAATCTGAATTGTACTTACAGTTGTGAGATTTATCTAGCTTGAACTTAACAGAAGATGAAAACACTGCGTTATTTGAAGATCATATGTTTAGAATAAAGTTCATCAAATTCATTATTTTATTCTGATATTTCTTTGTATCTCGCCATTTATCTTTGGTTTCTATTTCAGCTAAAAGATATGTTTCCAGGTTTTCGATTGGCTCTGCCACCAAAGCGCTGGTTTAAGGATAATTATAATCCTGACTTCTTGGAAGATCGACAGTTGGGACTACAAGCTTTCCTCCAAAACCTAGTAGCTCATAAAGATATTGCTAACTGGTATGTGATTTAAATTTTGTTTGTGGGTTGTGGTGGGTTTTGCTCTTCTAGTATAGGCCATTAGACTTTAGCAATATGTTTTTGAGCCGCACAGTATAGAGTTTTGTTAATGTTCATTGTGTACATTTAGTCATTATATGCATTATTTCGTGTCTTATTAAATTCCATTCTAACCTAAGCAAAAAGAGGACGTTGTAGTATCTTGAATTGTTTATAGTTAACTACAAACTGCACGCTGTAATATTTAATTTTAAAATATCAAACTAACCTATTTCTGTACACTGAAAGCAGAGTACAATAACAGTTCATATGGCAATCGAATATTAAGTTTTCGTGATGTTAAGCCCTTAGACGCTTCAGCAATTACTTCTTAAAATGTGCCATTGTAAATTACCTATGTAAATGTAAACCACAAATCAGACTGAAGAGTCTTAAAAAAAAAAAAAGAAAAAATCGCCCAGTGCCTATTGGTCTTACTGACCAATATCTTTTTTCATGTCAGAGTGGAAGATCCTTCTAAGCCTGGCATATGAGAGCAACTTAATTTTGGCAAATGAAATGGAACATGGTATAAATATAGACCAAAAAAAATTTTAAGAAGCAAGGTGATAGAGGCATAGCTTTTCAGTTCTAAGTATCTTTTGCAACATAAGAATTAGAAAATCTGTTGAAGAATGAGATCAAAGATGATCAAAAAGTAAAAGGAACATTCAGGAAAGAAAGGCTGTTGTGAAATTCCTAAATGCTTTTTTTTTGTACTACTGCTTCTTGCAGAGGAATTGGGAGGTTGCTTTACCATTTCCATTGCTTTGAGGAACTACCTTCAAATTAAATGTCATTGAAAACAGAGGGAGAAGTTGTCCAGAGCAAATAGCATTCCCTCAAGAATCTTACAGGCACTAAAGCTTTAAATTGCTGAGCAAGTACCTCTGGTGCCAGAGCATCTATTGTCCATTTTTCACCCTTAGTCTGTTTAAAAAAAAAAAAAATGGCTAGTATTACTTCACTTTACTTCATTTTTACTTTAAGAACTTGAGCATTATCTCTGGGAACCACAGACCAGATCTCTGCTACTGCTTAAATGGAAAATGGAAGCAGTAAACAGGTGAATAAAAATAATGCACAAGAAAGCAATAATACCCTTTACAGAAGGGAGTATACTTTATAAATGCTTAGGAGGGAGTTTATGTAAAATATTTGAAAGGTAAGGGGAGAAGGGTTGAACAGAGTTAATGAGTGTTACCTGTAGAATTGTGGATCACAGTTCTGGGCACTGACTTTCAACATATTTGGAAACAGTCTGGAAAAGAGAGTGATCAAAAGGGTTATGGGGTATTGTAGAAGGATCCCTAGATACTGAGTGACTAACAGATTAAATTCCATGTCATTTAGGGCAGAACAGCAGAAAGTGCGTACATAAAGAACCATAGAATTAATTAGTTGTTACAACTCAGCAGTGATGCAAGTGGTTTTCTGGAAAAACTCATTATTCAGCAGAAATCAAAAGGATGAACAAGACCGTTCAAGAGGAAGTTATCTTATTGCTGTGGAAATCTGAATTGTTCTTTCACACAATGTAATACTAAAGCCCAGCATCCTTTTGCAAAAGAGGGTAGCACAGAGGAGACCAGCAAGGGCAGATGAGGCTACAGAATAGCTACTGAATTGCATCTTTCCATCTTGGGAAAGAGATGACTGAACAGGGCAGGTAAAATCATGAAAGAGATAGGGAAGGTGAGTAAAGAACACTCTTTTGTTGTTGTTTTATAGTCAGTGTGACACTAAGTTACAAAGCTTCGTTGTAAGATATCGAAGGTAGAAAACATCTTTCAAAAGACATTGGAGTCAACTGTTGTGTTTGTGAGTGGCTATTAAACATGATTATCTGGCTGACATATATGTCTGGAAGTTTAAGAGTTTCCTGTTTTTTAAAATTCCATAATGACAGATATGCCAAAAAAGGGATTGTTCTCTAGACATCAGTTGTTGTCATGTTGCTTGACATGGAATAGCTGTGTAGACTTCTGGTCTGACTGAATGTCTCTGAAGACCTTGTTGCAGCTAGTGTGGAATCTCAGCTAGCTTGTTTGCATCTTGATGAAAACTCTGGTTTTGACAGTGCAAGGTCAAAGTGTTTTAGGCCAAGAGTGTAAAGCCTGAAGTTTTAAGTTATTTTCAGCCTTACAGTTTAGGGTGTAAGGTTTCTCTCTATTGAAGATCTTCCTTCTTCATGAAATTGTTAAATTAAGGAGGTTTGATTTGTCTGAATTTCTTACCTGCTTATCAAAGAATAAGAGTTACTATTGAATTAATATTTGCACCTTACAGGAGCAGTGTGAGAATCTGACCTCACTTCCATAAGGTGAAGCTCAGCCCTTCACTTCTGCATTTTTGCAAAGGAATCAGAAACTACTTGGGTCGGATCAAAACCAAGCTACCCTCCTTTGTTTCTCTTTATTCAGAGTATTAGTATTGAGTATTTGAGAGTGGGTAGGGAACTTGCCCTTTGCATACCTTATTTGCTCTATCTCCTTGATACACTAGATTCACAAAGCAGTTTATAGAATGTCAGCTGGCTTTGAAGTGAAGAGGAAAGGAAGGATCCATGTGTAGCGATGATGCTATACAACATGGAAGATATCTCTGAGCTGTCATCATCTTAAAACAGAATTTTCTCCTATTTCTTAAATGAAAAGAAGAGGGGGAGGGATGTGTCAAGGGGAAAATGGGGTCAAAGCTAGGTTGCAAATGAATATTTATACCATCAATGGAACTTTTTTGTAGTAGAAAGTAAACATGTTTTCGGTGCTTGAAATCAACATCTTGAAATCAAGATGTTGCTTAGACTATAGAAAAAGATAGAGTCTTCTACAGGCAGCTTTAGGGAGGAAAGAATGGGTTTGATCTATTAAGTAGATTATATATGTAGTTTGAATACTTATGCACATTCATTTTTGGGGTATTTTCCATGTGCAAGCATTACTGGATGTCATGTCTAAATATTACATCTCACAACAATAAAATTATTAACTAAATGTAGAAAGTAAGTATGCTAAATTACACAATGTTTTCATACTACAGGTTCTTCCGAGTTAGCCATATGTGAGGTCATTCAGCACAGTTTTCGTCTTTTTGAAAAGAACAACTCAACCATAAAAAATGGACTTGAACATTATGTTAGAAAAGATCATTCTAAATAGGCAGATTAAACAACCCGGAAAACAAATATACTGCTCTTTTTCCTTGAAAGACTGCTTTCTGTGACTGAATAACCATTAATTTGGTGAAATTTGTGATTATATTTCTTAAAAATATAACCAATTTAATGACTTGTCACTGGCCATCACTTCTTGAGCTAACAGGAGTATGTATAGTTTTGTTTTAAATAGCAAGAGTTTTTTTTTATTTTTGAATACTTGTGGGAAACTTAGTTACAGAAGTTCAGGTCATGGTTTGCACAGATCATGAATTGAGGAGAGATTTTTTGGGGAGAGCTGAAAAAGAAGAGTTCATAGTGAGGGCATGAAGGAAGTCTCTGCTGTTAGCCACATCTATCACGAAGACTAAGTAGGAAAAGGTTGTCATAATAGGGGAAGAAGAGTTTGGGGATGGTGTAAAGGCTGCTGAGGCAAAGATGAAGACAAGAATTCAGACCAAATATCGCCCAAAGAAAACACATCTTCTGGCCTGCAACAGGGACTGGAAAACAGGCTTGCTTAAATCCAGCAACTAAATAAAGTTTAAATACAGCAAGCATTTTGGATGAATATTTGTGAGAGCTTTCCTAAAATTCAAGTCATGATGTAATCAGTTGTTGAATGTTTGCTGAAAACATGCTTTTTTGCCCTAGTTTTGTTGCCAGACCTTGTTGATCAGACTAGTAGCTGAGGAGGATTAGTTGACTTAGTGTTTGCCTCAAAGGTATAGAATGAGAGGATGACAGAAAATTACCTCCTTTTATGCCTTCCCATGAGACTTACATGGGAGATAGTAAATTCATTTAGATTCACATCTCCCATTTTTTGAGCTTTCATTGCAATAGAAGATGATTTATGGATCTAAAAGTAGTGGGTGCAAGGCACAGAGTTGCTAAAAAGTATATAATTCTAATTTAGGAGTATTTGTAGAAGAATACATAAAATGGAATAGATGTGAGGATGCATGATTGGAAATGATTATATAATGTCTGCAGTTGGAGGCAATTAAGATACCTCATTTTGGAGTAAACCAGAAGACTGTACATATTTTTATTCTGGCCTTTGCAAAATAGTGCAGGGAGGAGCATGACAACTGTTACACAACTTCAAGACAAATTCATTAGTTATAAATGTGTGTAGTAACATCCATAGCTTGTTAACCTTAACAGTTTTTTTCTTTTATAACTTTTTTTTTTTAACTCTGGATAAATCAACAGATTGTGATCTTACCAAACTGGAGACATGAGCACGTCTGTCACTGTCTGGTTTGCTCCATTGATAAACCCTGAGGAGCCCAGGTGTATGAATTCCAACTACATACGTTTACATTCACCTTTTCATTCTTATTTTTCAAGCATCTTCAGTATCAAAGTGATAAACTTACTTCTCTTACATCCTATTCGCAGTTGTCATGCAGTAATGATTTCTCTGAAGCTTTGAAAAAGCCCACTCCAAATTGGACGATATCCTCTGTTTTAAAATTCTTAAGAGCACTTGTGCAAATTTTTAAGTTGGATTATAAGTACTATCCCTGATTAACACACATACCTGAGACTTAACAGTTTTATTAAAATTGTTTGGAATCTTTGGGAGTGATATGAAGGTAAATTCTAAGTCTCTCAAAGAGTTTTTGGCATTGTATTTAAGCTTTTATTTTAACTTTTTTTTTTCTTTTTTTCTCCTTTGTGAAGCCTTGCAGTGAGAGAATTTCTTTGTCTGGATGATCCTCCAGGTCCTTTTGATAGTCTAGAAGAGAGCAGGGTAAGTACTACATAATATGACAAGAACAAAAGATAGTAGTTGTTGCTAGAGTATCATAAAAATCTGCTGAGAAGTGTAAACGTTGCAAATAAAACATTTTTATTTCCATTCTTTCCCCAGAAAATGTAAATGCATATGTTTCTAAAACTGACATATGATCTTTTAATAACTAGTGCACATTGGTTACCTGGGCACTGTCCTTGATGCTTGTCCTAAGATGTCATCTCTTCCTTTTTGCCTCTACAGGCATCAGGTGAAGGGTTTCTTTTGTTTTCAGATAATTACTGACAGTAGGAGAGATTTTATTCTGAAGGTGAATAAAGGGAGTTTGTGAAGATTTAGCAGACACCTTGTCACGATGGGTACAAATTAAGCTTCCAGTCTGCAGTAAATTATTTTTTATTTGCTGTAAAATCTAATGAAAGGCTTAGCTCTGACCACCAAAAATACTGATTAATCCAGACACTTTCAGTTAGGGGAGAGAATATATTTTTAAAGACTGTTTGTGCAAATAACTGATTCAAGTAGTCTCATAAGACAGCAGCTTTTCAAGATGCATTGAGTGAAATGGACAGCTCATGCTGTAGGTTGCAGCCTGCTTTGCCAGAAGTGTTTTACTGGCCTGTAGAGTTGTATTAAGTATGTCTTGAAGTGGTCACTTCAGTTTTCTTCCTCTGTAGAACAAAGATGCATTTTGGAACTCTACGTATATTGTTAATAATAGAAATGTTGAGGGAAGCTCCTTCAGCTAGATTTATATTTAGTACTTGAGATTGGGAGTGTTTTGACTCTAGTTGTAGTACACTGTATGTTTGAAGAATTTGGAGTGTTTTGTGTGTTGTAGGCTTTCATTTTATTTCTAAGCAGCATCATGTCATTGTTGATGAACTAAAATGATGAAATTACAGAAATTTCTCATTCATATAAATTAGGCAATGCAAGCTGTTTCATAGAGGCTCTGATCATACAGACCCTTTTGAAGTCTCATCAAGGTTATTCTGTCACCATAGGAATTTAGAACCCCCCAAATCACTAAAATCTGTTTTAGAACCCCAAAATCACTTCTTTCACCTGCTGTTATACAAAACATTGCAAACAAATTATTTTGTTACTGTTTTCCTGCTGCTGTAAAATACAGAATATCTTCTATAGTATTTTTTCTTATTCCGGTCCAGGAAGTACTCACTGTAATGCATCTTTTTGTGTTACCAGCACAACTAGAGTTTACTTAAGCATTTTCATGTATGTAGTAATTAATTGAAATAGCCATCTGGCACTTAAGTGTGCAATGTCCAACAACCACAGAAATTTAGGGAAAATAAAGCAGTCTTTTTGTCACATCCTTGGTAATTGTTTTCATGAGTCCTTTCCCACCTGTGTGGGTTTCATGATCCACTGAAGAAGGAACTCGTCTTTCAGCTGAGCCATTTCTGTTGCTCTTTCAGAATTTATGGAAATATAGATCCCACCTGGGTTTTATAATTGTACAAGGCTCTGACTGTCCAGATCTTGAAGGAGCAAGATACCTCATTGCACACAACTCCCTGATAAGTCTTTTTCTGTTTTAGATCATCTTTCTTTAGGACCCATTCATTTAGAATAGATTGATGCTTTCTCCTTCAGTTTTAAACACTGACTTCCTCTACATGTTCATCTGATGTATAATTTCAACTAGATGTGATTTTTTTCAGATTTCCTGTAGAGCTGTAAAAAAATTGACAACTCCCATTAAATATTACGTAAATATTCTGTAAATAAAGAAATGTATAAAAGGAACAAATCTGAAGGTAAAATAATACTACTTCATTATATTCCTAAAAAACTAATGGCCAATTTTCAGTCAGAACACCAGCAACAATCAGCGGTTGCTTACAGTATACGGTAGATTGCACTTAATTGGCTTGATGAAGAAGGATAACTGCTTAGCTGGAGTGATAGTGAGATTTCACTAAAACTGCTTGGTGTGAAAAGCAAATTGCGTGCCATATGTTCTCATAAACTACAGCTTTACTGGTGATTGGTCTTCAGTGCTGTCAATTACGAAATTTTCACTTTCTCAGTCAGTAAAACAAATCAAATTTAGAACCGCCACATAGTGAAAAAATAGAAATGAATCTTAGAGATAAAAATACTAATTTGCTTTATTTGTATAATTACGGAAAAACTTAACACTTTAAAGAAAATAACGCTTACTTGAACTAAAGCGAAGAATAGAATCTTAAAATTGTACATAACTTGATCTTAAAAGAACAGTGTCTTAATCACTTTATTTAGCTCCTATAAAATGTATATTCAATATATTCCATGGATTAGTTGCTAACTGTATGCGGAACTAAGTCAAGAAACCTGTTTGGGTTTATTATTTATCGAGAGCATGTAAATTATTAAATCAGAGTTGCATGTTACTGTTGATGGACTTACTGTTCCTAGAAATAGAATAGCAGGCTCTGTGCCAACACCTTTGTTAGCTCCTGACTAGAATGGATTTTGCATTATACATTAGCTCTGTGCATTAAATTTTGAGATTGCTCACTCAAATTTGTCAGAGTATAGTATGTATACGTGTCAGCTTAAGCAGAGTAAAACAAATCACCTACCATGAAGGAATAGTTGGTGGTATTAGTATTTAATTAAACTTTTTCAATTTTTCTATTGGTCTTCTCACATTCATAATTGTGAATTTATGACAACTCTGTATTGGTATGCAACTGTGCCACTTTCCATATGCAACCTGGGCAAGGGAGAAAATACACAGTCTGTCTGAATAGTCTTTATTCTTCAGCATAAAAGTGCTAGAGGCTCTGCCTCTTGCATCTTTGGTTTCAAAGTCATGTGAAAAAAAAAGCTTATAGGAGGAGAGAGTGGTAGGAGGGAGTTCAGATAATCTGTTCAGGCAGAAAGGGTCACGACCAGGGACCGCATGTTAAAAGCAGGGAACCTCTTTCTGAGAGCAGCATCTGTTTTATAGTCACACAAACATTAAGGATGCAGCAAAGTGTTTGCATTGCACTTCAGTGTAGTACCTGCGTTGTTCAGAGTGAAATGACATGTTATATAAAAGACAAAGCAATTTTATTTTAAAGGCTTTTACAGCTTTGGTAATCAATGCAAAGAAAAACAGTTGCAATCCAATTGCAGTTTGGTATTTCTAGAAGTAAAATCACTAAAGAAGTTAAATGGAAAGTATTCTTAAATCTTTGTTTTAGGCTTTCTGTGAAACTTTGGAAGAAACAAATTATCGTCTACAGAAAGAACTGCTTGAAAAACAAAGGGAAGTTGAGTCATTGAAGAAATTGTTAAATGAAAAACAACTTCACATAGATGCTATCGAAAGAAGAATTAGGTATGTAGAAAATGTACAGGTTTTAGGTGTTTCTTTCCACAAACATGTCTTCCCTGGCTACTCCCAACCATCTCAAAATGTGTTCTTAGAAACATGTTTTCCACATGATAATTGCACACAAGGAAGTACTTTCAATAATCTTTCGCATTTATTAACTGGAAAGCTGTTATTTAGTACAAACGGAGCGTTATTCTGTCTTCTCTAAAATAACATTGATCATGTTTCCTTTTTCATTTTATTTATTTTAGTTCTTGTAGAGATGAGGTAAATATTCTGCCTTTGAAATTCTAGTTAGGTGGAACACCTCAGTAGAGATGAAGGTGCTAGAAAAATTCCTTTCAGTTACAGAACTACTTAAAGCTTTGCTGGAGCATCGTGATCAAGAGATTATGCATCTATATTAATGTCTTTAACTTGTTGTTCTGAGGTGCCTGTAATGATGCAACAGATAGCTTGGAAATAGCATTGGATAATATTTATTTAAATCCGAGGAAAAAAATAGTAGAGTTCCATAATAAAACTTTTTGTTGCCTATCTGCTGAACTGTTCGACAGACCCAGGGGAGCTGATGCTGAAGTATTCAGTTAATCTGCTGAGTCAGTTGTGTGGAGTTTCCTTAGGAAAGCAGTAAATTCCCATGGGACCTTTAGAAACTATTTTAATAGTACTCTGGATGTTCATTCTAACATGTCCTTTTTGACTAAGGAGTTATGATTTGGAGTATATGGTTTATGTTTAAATGGGCAAGATATGAAAAAGGATATAAATGTTGTGAGTTATTCCAAATGCTGATCCAAATACTGCAGTCAACTTGTTACTTTTCCTGAAAGGAAGTAATGAGATTGGAAAGATGCTTTCCCTGTTTGAGAACAAAATTATGACTCTTACTACTAGCTTAAAAACTGATATAGCTAATTAGAATTAACTCCCGTATGCCCATGATGTGTTTGTCGTGCTGGGAAATTCTTTGTTAATAAAATTAAAATAAGAAGGCACGAGTAAGAAAAATGGATTTTTTTTTTTTTTTAGTAATTCCCCCAAAGATAGATTCCTTAACACTAGGATGCCCTGTTTCCCAGAGTGTATTGAGATTAGTTGAGGCAATAGAGGAAGTCCATTCTAGTCCTGGGAATTTTCACTTGTAAATTACCTGTGTCTTCCATTTCTGCTGGAAGAAACCTCTGACCTTGTTAAAGAAATTTGTCTGATGGGAACTGAACCCACCAAAAGAAAAAAATAGAAGAATAATAATTGATATTACTGAAGTGGAATTTTGATTTAATGGCTTAACAGGAATTAAGTGTATTCTGCCCTCCTTTCTCATCTAGAGGCCAAGTACTAAAGATTTATGTAATGTAGGAACAGAGCAGTGGGCAAGGTGTCAAACTCGTAGGCGTGTACATACCTTGCTGGATTTTGCCCTAACATAATAAAATGATTTTAGAGAATACTACTATTGCATTACTATGCATGCTTTAAAAATATACCAGTGGGAAGAATAGTACTTAATTAGAAAATAGTGAAACGGAGTAAGCTTATTTTCAACACAATTTTTTTACAAATCTTTCTTTCCACCTGAAGCAGCAGCTTTTAACACTAAATTAATAGGTTTTCCACACAGGAAAGTATTTTGCAAACAAGACTTTTTTTTTTAATGCAAAATTGGCATGGCTGTATTTTTATTTTTAGCCAGGCTAGTAGGATGGCCAAAAAGGGCTCATTATCCATCTCTTTAATTGTTAATGGAAAAACACATTGCTCTAATGAACTTACACTGAGTATAAAATTACAATGGAGAATCTTGAGAAAATATTAAAAGAAAAAAAATACACTTTTTATCCTGTCTTTTCCTCTGCTTTTGGCTGTTTTGATTTTAACCTTTTCTTACCTTACCTGTATTATAATCATTTCTCTGAGACTTGAATTCTTATGTAAAGCCACTAAATTATGATGCAACAAAAGAATTAAATTCAGTTTATATAGCTTAAACTTTTTAACTACCTGGTGCAAATCCTGCATCTCTTTAAATAAAAAATGTAAAAGTAATAAAAGAAATGGGTCATGCAGGAGTGAGATTAATAGTTTCCCAGAAATAGCTAAGTTTTAAGTGAAATAAACAGCTCTTCACTGATGAATGTTTGCAATAAATAGATCAGTGGTGCTCTGTTCTTATTTGTTATAGGGATTTATCTTTAGGAAAAATGCCTCGCCAAATGTCAGGAGAAGAGAGTGAGTGCAGTGGTGAGGTGGAGTCTTCTGCAGTAGAAGCAGACCAGGGTACCCTGGGTGAGGACAGCTGGTAAATACTATTTTATTTCCCATAAAGTACGCTTTGTTTTTCTTAAAAGTATATTTTTAAATGTTTGATCTTATAAAAATAAAACATGGGGAAGAATCCGGCATTTTATTGCGTATATTTGTAGCTATCCCATGTTTCATACAGGCCCTCAGGCTAGATTGTTTTGGTGTGTGTGTGTGTGTGTGTGTATATATATGTGCACTCACTGGTATAAGCAATAGGTTAAAGTCTTGCACGTGTTTGGTGGGTTATAGACATAAAACTGCAGCAGGGGTTCGTGCTGGTTTCCATGTGCCGCGAGGTAACCATGTGTTGCTGCAGCTCGGACAGAGGGAGCCATGAGGCGCCCTGGAGCGACGCGCAGGCCGAAGGCGCCGTCGCCGCCACTCCGGAGATCGAAGTTGCCGAGGTCGCGTACGCGGCCGGGGAGGAGGAGTAGGGCGGGAGCAGCAGCCCTCGCCTCGCCTCGCAGAACGGTGCCTGGGACGGGCCCTGCGCGTGAAGAGCTTACAGCAAAGAGCGCGAATGCGCGTCGTGAATGTTTACATGAATCCTTACCGACTAGTGACACAAGAAATATACTCAGTGCTGCTTTGATTTCAGTTTTTATCTAGCCTTTATATATTTAATATATTTAAGTCTAATAAGGGCTAAAATGAGATAGAATTTAGTTAATGTACCTATGCTGTTTGGCTGGCCTTTCTAGTGGAGTGATAAAAACTTCACGTTGCGTCAGCGAACATGTTTAACTAGCATGTCATATGTTGCCACTGATGCGACACGTTTGATGTGTTCATCTGGTATTTGTGTGTTTCAAATTCTTATAGCCATATATTAATGCCTGTTGAAGTAAAAATGGGCTCATCTTGCATTTACTAAGAGTGTAGAGTTTGTTTTTAAATGCTAAAAATGAAGATTATTTCTCTGGAAATTTTAATGCAATGCAATAGGAAAACTTACAGTACCAAGAGAAAAGTACTTACAAAATGGGAATCTAGTTGGACGTTTTAAACAAAAACTGGTCATTTTTGCTGAAGGAAGTAATGAGACCCCCAAAACACTGTGTATTCACATCCCAAAAGAGCATGCTGTAATGCTTGGTTTAATTTGGTAATGCTACTTCTAAATCTCGGATACCCAGGAAATGATGTGTCAGTGAGTTTGCCTTTTACCTGGAACACTACCTCTTGCCATCTTGCAGATGCATTCATGCCTTGTTTAAAATACTCTAAATAATGTGGAGATAGTTGAAAGACTTGTGAAGAAGCCATATTTTTTGTTTCTGCACAGTTCTTAACTAGATTGAATCTAGTTGCAATGTATTTTTGTTTCAATGTGTTGTACACATGGGGATATTACTGCATATGTTCTATAGCCTATTTTTCAAATCATATTAAGAGAGGAGATGCACTTTATTATAATTACGACTCCATTGTGCCAAGTTCAGTTGGCTAATTGGTTGGGAAAGGGGAGTTGCAGGGAGAGGATTATGTAGTGCCTTTTTGTATTTTACTTGCTCATTACTGCAGAATTTTGTTTCAGTGCTCTGGGTCAGCTTTATGGAATCTCTGACAGCTTGTCTCTATTCTTCACTTATTTACTGAAAGTGCCTTGTTTTATTCTGCTTTTCCAATAGGAAGAATGTTGTTTTGTTTTAACCTTTTTTCTTTTTTTTTTCTTCCCTATGCCACCCACATCTTTGTTTAATGTTGTTAATATGCAGTATCTTTGTGCTGGAGTTTTCAAAGGGAACTTTGTACTTCAGGCTGTGCGTACAATGACCTTTATGCAGAACTGTATAAGCCTTCCTGCTGAAATAAAACTATGGACAAAACACCTGTCTTCTCTTTTTCCATGGTAGAAAATATTCTGAAAGTCTTGTCGGTTAAAAAGGATAATATTATTAGAAAGAGACATCTCTTACCTCAGTGATTTCATACAACTACTCAGTTTTTGTATGAGTCTTTATACCAAAAATTGTCTGCATGAGTATGAGTGAAAATTCTTTAACAACACAGCAGAAAACTTGCTGTGCTTCTGGAGGTTAAAATGAAAAATGGTTCATCTTTTTTATGTTCTGTATGAACCCTTATGGACACGAAGTGAACTCAGTTTTGACACCTCTTGAAAATTTGTGCAATCTTTTGTTAGATGTTTTTCTTACCTATTTGAGGAGTGAACTGTATATATTTAAAATGTTAGCTTACTGTAAATGTTTTTTTTTTTTTTTAATTTTGAAAATGTGCTTGGACTATATATATTAGGAATTTTAAGTATTTTTCCTCAGTAAATCTACAAATTTATCAATAAAGATTAAAGCATGATACAAACATTTTACAATTTCGTTATGCAAAGCAAAGAGGTGGGATTTTTTTTTGTACACCGTCTTTAAGCGTAAATTGTTTTGCTGTCTCAAAATATTCAGTATTACATGAATAGATACTTTTGTTTAAATGAAGTTAGGATTCCCTTAATCTGAGTGAAAAACTGATTTTATTCAGTGGCGGTAGATAAGCGGTATCATTTTCATATGTTTTAATTGAGTGAATGGTTATCCCCCTGACACAAATGCTGAATTACTCAATTTGTGCTAGCCTAAGATGGTCTGTGACGTTGATGGAGATGGTTTCCAAGTCTGTCTTGTACTAATTTTTTTCTAGTGTTCTTACTCCCACTCTGGCACTGTTTTCTGCAGTGTTTCTGAAGTGTGACATGCTGCTGTAATTTTTGTACAAAAAATGCCAATTTGCGATAATTTCATTCATGAGAGTTGGATGATGAAATTCTGTTTGAGCTTTTCCTAGTGAGGGGAGAGGAATATTCGGACTGAAGTGACAGCAAAGTCAACTCTCAATGTAAGGATTGCAACCAGCAACAGACACATTTTATTCTCTTCTGTTGTAGACAAATAGCTCTAAAGGTAATTAATAGTTCAGCTAGTGATTTACAACTTTATCTCAGTTATAGATTTTGATACTGCACCCAGCTTAGTCTTCCTAGATTCCTAGTTCAGATTATTTCTGAAAGTTAACAAACCCTCCTTTTTCTGAATCCTCCAAAGCTCTTGCAGTCAACCCCTGTTCTGTTCCCTGCCTTTGATTAAAGTGCTGAGTAGCACTGAATCAAGAATGAGTTCCTACAGAACACCCACTCCATACCTTTCCCACTCTTGACAACTGTTAATTACTATGAATAGTCCCACTGAGTGAGCTCAGGAAAGGCAGCAAATCCACTCATTCATGAAGCTGCACCTGACGGTTGTAGGAGAGAGTAGCCTACAACGTGTCTTCCAGAATGTTATTGTGTGCCTCTCCATGGGTTAAACATCTGTCTGTTGCTTTGGGGTTTTGAGTTACAGCGAGAAGGGGAAGGGGGGTCAGCATGGCCAGGAGGTCTGTCTATCCCAAATTCTTTTCCCCTGCATATCCGCATTAGACCACTCATTAACTTGATACTTTCTCGCTCCAATGTGTGGTTTGCACTCCCTGTTGAAGCCCTGCTATGGAGTAGTAACAACTACCCTGCGACATATCTGATTTTCTTGTAGAACTGGTAACATGCAACTTTCCCTAGGGAGCTTTACACATTTTCATTATGCTATAGCAAGCTCTAGTAATCCCAGAGAGAGGAAGCCTTAAGATTCATCTTGTGAAATTGGTGCTGTTAACAATCAGGGTATTTTTAATGAAATGTCAAATGCCACAACTAGGCCAGAGTCATGACTCTCCAAGGGAAGGCAGAAAGCTGTGGGGAATATTCCCAGGGTGGGATACCACATCTAGTAGGTCTTTCCTTCTGTGGTTTCTTTGTGTATTTCAATTAGGTCTTTGTTCCACGTAGGGGAATGGGATTAGTGAATATAACAAGACCTCTATGCAGGTATATATGATGCCCATTGTACAGGGGGGTCTGTGTGACCTCCCTACGAACCCTGAGCCTGGCACGTGCTCAGTCAGGCCGGCAGCCATCTAGAAGGCTCTGGAACACGGAGGGTGGGGGCCGGAGCAGTCTGCCCCAGCCCCAGTTGCCACCCCCAGCAACGGGTTCCACCTATCTGGGCTCACCCGAATTTTGAATATGACCTATCCCGGTTCTCCACACCTACTGACCAAGTTTATTTAAGTATCTGTTATGTTAATAAAATTTGGCAGTTGACCTTGATTGCTGTGTGATTGTTATTGTCAACCGTCCCTTGCCGTCGCCCTCTCACTGGAGGCCTGTCTCATCCTCCCTTCTTGTCTAAAGAGCTGTACCTGCGGGACCAGGAGAAGGCTCACCAACGCGGCTTCCCCTTCGCCTGGTCCTCGGGCACCTGCTTAGCTGTGCAGTGCACCCCCTCGGGGTGGGCCTGCGGAGTGAGCCCCGTCTGGCTTCAGTTCCATATATCAGTTCCTCTAGGTTGCTAGACAGATACAACATCTGAGTCTCTGAGCTCTGTCTCGTATGTGTCTGTGTTTTAGAACCAGAAAAAAGGTAACAATGACATCTCCAAAGGAGATGTCTCTTTCTAACAGTTTCTAACAGTCTACTGCTACTTTTTGTTCTACAATTTTTTTTTATCTTTATTATCTTTTTAAGTGCATAAGATTTTACATATTTCCTACCTGGAGGAAAAGATGAAAGAGGTGAAGAGATGGAGGAGGTGCCTATCCATCCCCTTTACAGTTCAAGACTCTTCTGATTGAATATAAAGGGGAGTGCAATGACCTGTTAACCATAAGCATTTGTTCTCTAGATGTTAGCGTCTGTTCTGCAAAAGTTTTATGTTCCGTGTATCCTAAGCCATTCAGAAACCTCTTTTCTCTCTGGATTTCTAGGGTTTCTTTATCTGTAACGCTGGGTTTTCTTTCAATTGCTTGTTATGGTAACCCTTTTCCTAGTCTTATTTCTGAGGGCAGTCTCTGAATTTTTTCCTTCTTGCAGGAGTGCTGCAAGGAAAAGAAACCGAGCTCGGCTTGCTGTAGTAGATGTTTTTAACATGTTCTTTCCAAAGTTTGACTTATCTTTTGTTACATGATGCAGCTGTAGAGGCTCAGAAGAACAAAACAGTAAGGAAATGTTATGTTAGTCTCACCTTGTAAGGCATATACATGTCAAACTTCAGTCCCTCGCATGTACAAGTACTAGTGGCTCTTGGCCATATGCAGTTGGTTTATAGATCAGTTTCCACTTGAATGATGAACATTATTTTGGAATAGAAAATGTTTCCCTTGAATTTCTCCTAGGATTTATGAGAGTTTATTCCAGGGTTTATTCTGGTGATTGCTCCAGAGTCAGGACAGCGCATTTAACCCAGTCCTTCATTTGTAAAACAACTTTTTTCTTCTGGTGGGCACATTTCATAAAGCTTCAAAATGCTGTTGTATTCACTAGCATCAAAATAAACTGATGCCAACATTAAAGGACACTGTTTAACAAGGGTGGGTCGGAGTTACGATTAGGCTGGGAGGAAGAGTTTTTTTCTGCTGTTGCTTAGAAGTGATGGGAAGGCTGAAGGAGCTATTCAGAAGGGCAAAACTTTGTCCTTAAGGGTAGTTCTGTGCAGCTGAATAAATCAGAAAGCCTCTTGTTGGAGTCATTCTTGTGAATGACACTAACTGAACTGGTAAAGCTTCTCTCCTCTCAATCTCTCTCTTTATATAGGTATAGATATAACCCAGATCCTTACCCTGTGCAGGTTGTCTCTTGTGTAGCTTATGCTTTTGTGTCTCCTCTGAGACGGTGTTGCTCTGAAGCAGAGCTCTGCCTTTGCTTGCGCTGACGCAGAGTCCCCCTTCTGGTGCTGCTCGTGAAGATCCCAGCCTGAAAGCAGGGAGCAGCTGGGAATGGGGAAGCAGGCTCAGAAAGCTGAACAATTTCCATCAGTTCATAGAATCACAGAATCATAGAATGCCTAAGGTTGGAAGGGACCTCTAGGGGTCATCTAGTCCAACCCCCCTGCACACGCAGGGCCACCTAGAGCA
>JAWLRI010000963.1:5988056-6014835 GCA_034781795.1 Crypturellus tataupa | reverse complement strand
CCCCTCTCAGCCTTCTCTTCTCCAGGCTGAACAGGCCCAGCTCCCTCAGCCTCTCCTCACAGGGCAGATGTTCCAGGGCCCTGATCATCCTCGTGGCCCTGCGCTGGACTCTCTCCGGCAGCTCCACATCCCTCTTGTACTGGGGGGCCCAGAACTGGGCACAGTGCTACAGATGTGGCCTCACCAGGCCTGAGTAGAGCCCTGGAATTACCATTCCCAATCTAATGGAGAAGGAGCTAGAAGTAGGAGGGATCTCCAAAGAGCCTGAATTGCCTCTTCTGATGATGGGGATGTGACAAGGTCTGGCAGAACTCGAGGGAAGCAGCTTGCACCTCAGTCACCGGTGCAGTGCACCGGAGAGCTGTGTACATGAAACCCTCTTCCTACACTCCCGGACCCTTCCTCAGCTGGAATATTCATTCATCGGCAAAACACCAAGTCATATGTATTTTAGCAGGGAGCTCACAAACTATTGACAAATGGCTATATATATTTTCCATGTCCCACACTGGCAGAAATTCCTCTGTCCACACAAAAAATACATAGTACCAGTAAGGAAAGGGAAAATATGAAACCTCCCTTTAAAAAGTCTCTGTGTCTACGGTGAGTAACAGCTGTTGCTATTTTAATGCTATCTCAGGACTCATATAGGTGTGACATCACATAGAACTGAGGCTTGGCCACTGATTTTACTGCCAATATACCTTAAACTATGGGGATTTTATTACAAATGTGTATATTGCATGGGTGTCATACGGTAACCCACAACTGGAAACCTCTTTGCAGTTTCATCCCTTTGTAGTAATTCAGTGAGCTGTAAACTGCTTTTATTCTGGAATTAAACCCAGTATTACCTCTTAGCTACAGAGAAAGAAGTGAGTTTGTCCCTATCAGAATTTATTAGGCATCTAAAGAAAAACGAGTTTCAAAATCTGAGTGGTAAGCAGGCAAGGTGGAGGAGGTGGGGACAGTTTGTATTCTAATTTCCAACTGCAGGGCTCCCAGGTGTATTGTATAGGATTTCCTGTAATTTACAGGCAAAATAAGCAGTCTACAGGAAAATGTTTGTCACGCTGTACACGTGTATTAATTACACAGCAGGATCAAATGATTTCTTTGTGACAGAGAGGGATGTGATCTACAGGCATGCTATTAAACTCATGTAGAAGAACAGGCACACTTATGCCCTTAAAAAAAAGGCCTATTGGATGCAGGGAAATAAAACTGGCAAGTGTCTTCCCACACTCCGTATCCCCAGGTCTGCGGATAGAGCATATCCAAGCGGTGGGTGCAAGGGAAGGGGGATCTCCGCTCACCCGCCAGGGCTGCCTCTGAGCTGAGCTCCTCTAAGAAAAAGACCTCCCCGCTCCAGGGAGAAGGAAGAAGGAATTTTAAGATTTCAGGTGTGCATTGTTTGGCATCTCCCCAAGCACCGTATAACAATACAATGGAATCCTTTCTGGAATCATCGAATAGACACCATTCTTTCACCTACCACTGAGCACAGAGAAAGCTCCGCTTTTCATTACCGCAGGTTAGTGTAATATGAGACTAGTTGGAGAAAGACAACACGGCACATTATAACCTTTCTTGAAAAAGATGAGGGAAGTTCCTTTTAGATATACAATCGGGGCTTGAGACATAAAGGGATATGAGAGGAATAAATAAAATATTCAGAGTATGCCTTTCTCAAGAGCAAATTTCATGTAACTGTACAGGCTTGTTCACACTTGAGATAAGCAATTCTAGTTATACCTGTGTTCAGGTGCAATTTCTGCAGCAGAAGTTTACTTTTTCTTTCTTTATTTTTTTTTATTTTTCTTTGTTTCTTTCTTTTTCTTTTTCTTTTTTCTTTTTTTTCTTTGACTGGTAGTAAGAAGAACTCTTACCCCACAGCTTTCCCCAAAGAGCTAGGTTAGCTCTACACGGACATGTAGAAGGGAGAAACACAGAAATATCCCAATTCCTTTGACTAAGGCATTCCTTAAACCACAAAACCCGGCACCCTAAATTTCTGTCCACATTGTATTCTTCAAACAGTAAAGCCCGGCTAGAGCTGAAGATCAGATTATGGCAAGACTTATCCACAGATAACCTGTGGGCATTTGATGATATCTAATCTTAAGTTTATGCATTTAGAAGGATCTCTTAATTCCAAGTTAATATTTCCCTTGGTAGCTGAGGGGAAGGGCAGAACAACAGCTCCTCACTAGCCATTAGGACAAGGAATTTGCTCCTGCTATGGGAGCATTCTTGCCTTTCTTTTTCTCCGTTAAGTAAAACAGAAGGCAAAGCCAGAAGAGGAGAGCCATAGTGCACTGTTTGATAGTTGAGAGTTATGATAATGACCATGAGGCTCACTAAGGGTTAACGATTTAGCAGAGACCAGAAGAAACTATGCTCAGCTCTGCAGCAGCATCACAGCTAACACAGGTGATGTCAAACTGTTTCTCACCTGTCTAAAAAGAGATGGCAGCTCAGCGTCTGCTAGAAATAGGTGTCACATAAGCTAAACAGCTGGATTGCCCTGAGAATCCACATTTTAAAACGTTATAAGGTCATCAGCGATGGGAAAAAAATATTATCAGAGATATCTTTAAGCTAAAATCCTTGCCTCCCCAGAAGATGCCATGCTCAGGACAAGCACAAGTTTCTGGGTTCAACACTGCAATAAATGGCTGAAATAATATACCCCACCTTGCACAGGATAGTCTAGAGCTAACCAGTCTCTTCTTGCTCTACACTGCAAAGCCTTTGGGATCTTTCAGCTACCTTAGCCAAGAGCCCATCAGCAAGGCACAGCAATACAGTCACCCCCATTCCGAGAAGAAATCCAGTTAGGCTAAGAAGAACCACAGAAAGAAGAGGGTAGGAAATATGGAAGGGTTGGATATTTTGGGGGCAGTATTGAATAGCTTTAGGGAGAGGCTGAAAGCTGATGATGGGTACAGAGAGTACAGAGGGTTCAGAGATCATGGCCAACATGGGACAGTCAGTGGGAAGATGGAAAAGTAATAGTGGAGTACGAGGCTCTTGTGGTAGCTAAGTCATTAGAGGTCATTAGCACAGGACTGATAGTTTTGCAATAACAGGGGACTAAAGGATCTCTGAACTGATTCAAACTTGCTCTGCTGTGATGAGAGCAACATCACCAAATGCTGCACTACCTCCCTTTGATTTTCTGTGTATTGATAGGAAACTAAATGTAGACCTGTGTTTAAACGCTGCAACATTAAATGGTCTCTGCAATTTAATGAAACTTTAACAATAAAGTCACTCTCACGGTTTCACTTCAGTCCTTGTCTTTCTGCATATAGAAATCTGTCTAACAAGGTGGTTCCTCTGCCACCATCTCCGAGGCTTTCTTCCCCTGCTCTTCAAGACGGAGGAGGGGGGAAAACGCACTGCAAATTTCTGGAGAAAATAAGAGTTTAATTTCTTGGAGGTGTTTTGTTGACAAGAAAATGGAAAGCATGTGTCTCTGCTTCTCTTATTGTACTTCCAAGTAATGAAAGTATTTAAGGAGGTACAATTATGGACTTGGCAAGCACCTGAGGCTCTTGGAACTGCTTTTTCACACTGAATAAACACTGCAGTTAATCTGTTTATGTTACACTGCACTGCAAAACTATCTTCAAGGAAAGGCTACAACTATGTCTTCATTTTCCACTCCTTTTCTCTGTTTTTAATGAAGTATTAATAATTTGTTTAAATGACTCAATTCTTCTATTTTATCTCTCTGTTCATGAGATGACCAGTCAAAAGCAGTTTTTAATTAACAAAGACATAAACCTAGGGATTACTACACTAGGTCAGACCAATGATCCATTCTGGTTTTGACAGTGGCCAACAGGAGATTCTTCAAATGAATGTGTAGGAAGCCCTATAATGAACAGTAACAACCTATCTTCCTATCAGGACATAACTTTCTTAAACCGCATGTGTTACTACCAAATCCAAACGTCAAGCTTACATCCCTTCACTAAAAAAGTAAATATATATACCTATAAATTATCCTCAATATGTATGATTTCTATAATTTAAATACATAGTGTGTAAAAAAAAAAAAAAAAAAAAAAAGGAAAAAAAACACCTGGTTGAAAAAGTGGCCTTGTCTTTTATCATTTAGTCATGAGTTGGGTGTAGACGGTGCAGAGAATGTATTTGATTCCTTAGCACCTATCATATGCCCTATTTTGTACATTTCAGCTGGGCTTATGAAAAAAATAGGGAATAGAGCACTGGAGAGCAAGCCCCCTTGGATAAGCAGGAACTCTTATCCCCTACTCTCTGTAGGAACACAGAGCCAAAAGGGGGCAGGTGGTCTGTGTATTATTTTCTTTCAGAATGGCCTGCCCATGCAATGCTAGTACAAGGCAATTTTGAATGTGGATGACCAAACTTTGGACAAAATAATTAGAACAAATCAAAGATTTTTTTTTTTTTTTTTTTTTTTGGTATGTTATACAACAGAACCAAAATGTACTTGCTACAAACATTTTGCAGCATAAAACTGAGCCCTTAGTTCCAGGATAGTCCAAAGGACTACTTGATTCATGGGAAATTTGTGATCAATAGAGCAACTGGTGCAAATTTTACTCCACTAGTATTGATGCTCCTGGTGCCTGTAGGGCTTTGGTACCTGCTACCAGTAATAAATCCACTGCAAGGAGAAGCACTCTGAGTACTGCACAAAAGCCCACCAGGTGGTTTGAAAATCATGAGTTGTCCTTTATCCTGGTGTTGAAGTTATGACCGATGAGTGGTTCCAATCGCTCAGTGCAAAGTTTGACTTACTACGTTGGCTGGGCAGTTGTACCAGCAGTAGCAGTTAGCAGCAGGTAGCACAAAGTGGGTCTCTACCTCTCTCCACTAACTCTGGTTCCACAGGAGTCATTCTGGGTAAGGGCTTAATGTTAATTTGAGAAAATATGCAAACTTCCCCTTAACAAATACTATGAGATGGTCTTGAGAATCATTGCATCCTGCCCTGTTGTGCTCAGACCCTGCAAAGCAGTGGCAAGGGACTCTAAAACCCAACTGCAAGATTTCCTCCTAACATCTATAAAGATGAAATCACATCTTTTTCTCCTATTTTAGGCCCAAATCCTGTAGTTTCATTTGAGTGCAAAGTACAAGAGCTCAGAAGTCACTAAGAGTCCTTTTATTGACTTCAGTTGGCATTGTACTGGGACCAGTGTTTTTTAACAGTACAAGGAGGTAAAAACTGTGTGTCCATAAGGTTAAAGAAAAGTGTGTGTGGTTAAAACACTGAAGAAATTGTTCTGAGAACAATTCATCTTTCTGAAAATATGAACCTTGTGATGCTGCCAAGGTCATGGAGAGCTGTGATAATTTAGCACGTAAGTGCTAGTCATGCAGCACAACGCCACATTATTTAATTTTGTAACACATTCATACGACTGCCTGACAATAGCCATGGACATTAACACTACCTGTGGACTGAGGTCAAGGCAGCGTAGTTTTAACATTAAAACAAAAGAGCTAATTGGATTCCTGTTCAAGTTTCATCTTATTATGTGATCAGAGTTACTTTTCTTCTCTCTGCCACAGTCAGCTTGTTGGGAAAATAGGACCACAGAGTGACTTGTGATTGAAATGTGAAAGCAAAGCACACTGCGTAGACCTGGCCTGTTTGGTCAGCCTTTTCATTCTTGGTAATTTTTCCATCCTTTTTTTTTTTTTTTTTTCCATTCAACTCCAGTTTGTGAATTCGAGGCAATTTCTTTCAAAGAGCAAAAACATAGCTCACCGTGTGAAATGCAAAAGACTACTATTAAAAGGGGAGAAGCCATCTTCAGCTGCAAAAATTAGGGGCAATGCCAAGTTAAGAATACAGAACTATTTGGAGCTTGCACTTCATTTATACAACTGATATTTATCCAACAGAATATGTATAAGTAACACTACGTCACATCTCCTAAAATGTTACAAATAAGTGCTATCCCCAAACCACAAGAAGGAAACATAGACACAGTAGTAGTAGTTGAAAAAGTAGTAGTTAAAAAAGCAAAGCAAACAGACTAAAGAATTTCATATCAAAAAACCCAACATCAACAACAACAAAAAAAACCCCAGGATTTCTGCTTCCTTGTTTCTAAACTTATGAAAAGGACTTTTCTCTTTCTCTCTCTCTCAAAAAAAGCAAAAACAAAAAAAAAAGGATTAAACAATTTAACTCAAGAAACAACCTAGGTTTATATTAAATCGAAGGCAAAGCTTTCTTCTTCTTGCAGAGGAGCTGAGAGTGACCCTCCGAAATGACTGTTGTATGGTGTGACTTTCAAAGCAATATTTCTTCAGTGCACAAAAGCAGAGAGCAAAAGATATATGTTCTTCTGACTCAACTTGTGTAGTTCTCTCTAAGGAATTCATACAGATGATCAGACCAGAAATTGTCAAAAGTATAGAAGTGTGGAAGTCTGGAGGAAGAATAATCCACGGTCAAAGCTAGAACAGACTCAATTCATAGAATCATAGAATCATAGAATGCCTAAGGTTGGAAGGGACCTCTAGAGGTCATCTAGTCCAACCCCCCTGCACACCAAACAGGAAGAACCGGAACATCCCTTGGTCACACACATCCTTTGCACTGTCCAGATACAAACACGCACCTGCTGCAGGCCATGGGCCTCAAAAACACTTAGTTTTGAGTTGAAACCTCCCTTTTGATCAGACTTTTTCTTCTTCTTCTTTTTTTTTTTTTTTTTTTTGAGTTGAAACCTTCCCTTCCCTTTTCTGGAGCTTCTAGAGAGGGTTTCGGCACAGAGCGACAAAGATGATTACAAAGCTGGAGCATCTATCATATGAGGAAAGACTAAGTGAACTGGGCCTGTTTAGACTAGAGAAGAGTAGACTGAGAAGAGATCTGATCAACATGTACAAGTACCTGAGGGGAGAATGTACGGTGGATGGGGCCAGGCTCTTCAAGGGGTGATGGGGGACAAGGAGTACAAGCTGAAACACAGGAAGTTCCACCTCCATGTGAGGAAGAACTTCTTCACCATGAGGGTGACAGAGCCCTGTCACAGGCTGCCCAGAGAGGCTGTGGAGGCTCCTTCTCTGGAGATCTTCAAAACCGCCTGGATGCCACCCTGTGCCACGTGCTCTGGGTGTCCCTGCTGGAGCAGGGGGGTTGAACCAGATGATCTCTAGAGGACCCTTCCAATCCCAACCATTCTGTGATTCTCTATGTGATCCAAAAAAAATTGTTATTTCATATTTGGCACTGTTGTAACTGAAGAACATCAAAGAAATATTGCATTTATTCCCATTTTGTGCCTGAGAGATGTGTATTGCATTACCTCTGCTTGCAAACAGGGGAAATGAGGAAGAAAATGATTATGTGATTCACCCTAATTGCACAGTGAGTTGGTTGGTGCAGCTGTTGCCTTCCTGCTGATGCCACAGACTTGTCAGCGGGTTAAAATTAGATGATTCGCTGCTCCGGTGAGACTCCCGCCTGTGTACAGGAACTGCGCCTTGGGAAAACTTGACTAGGTTTCAGAGAGATCTAAATATCCTTGCTCATAAATTATTAGCTGATTTTCTTGATGGGGGGGCGGGAGGTGTACTAATTTAAACTGAACGTATTAGGATCTTTGCATTAACATAGTGAGAAATGAGCCTCTCTTCTCAAACTACCGTGGGTTAAGGCTTTTCAGCTCAAAGAAACCACAGAGGTTTAATGGAAATGCTGAGGATGACTCTCTGAAACGCATCTCATTTGGTTGTTTCGCAATTCTGTTTCGCAGGTTTGTCAAGTATTGCTCATCCGGCAAGTGCCTAACTGGAGCAGGTTGTATATCGACCTCTTAAGAGCTTAATACCAGTTCACATGCTTCAAGATAAATAAATAAATGTAGTTTAAGAAGCAGTTGAGACATGCGGTGAATCTCCTACAGGATGTCTCCTCTTAAATTTCCTGTGGCTCTTTCTTGATTGCACTTCTGGTAATCAGATTAAGGAGTAAATAGCTTGTGATTTGAAGGGCTCTCTGTCTCCCTCTGTATATTCCTCTTATAAGAGCAAGCTGAGGTTTCAGGCACTTATTTTGTATATTTAGAGAAAATCTGACCCTGAAGAAGTTTTCAGCATCAGTTGCTAGTTCAGAAAACTTCTAGAATAGCTGGTAGTATATTGTAAACCTGATAAAATATGATGCAATCTTCTTCGATTTGAGTGAGAGGATAGTAACTTCTGTGCGAATCAGTTGAAATAAAAGTATCACATTCTATATAATCTTTTGAAAATATTAAAAGCAGCCATTCCATGTCATGGTGATGTGCCTAGGAAGGCCCCTACTGTGGCCTTCCTAGGAGAGCCCAGATAAAGAAGCTTCTGGGGGCAATCACTTCTTTTACATCTTGTACACTGATTCTGGGCCTGTCCCTGATGGTGCACAGGAGAATAAAGCGAGGCAAATATTGGCTCAGATTTCAGTCTAATCAGATATAGGCTATCTGATCTCCAGATGGATTCTCAGTGTAGAGATGTCAATGGCTTGACTGCCTGGGATTTACTAGGTGATTTTTTCCCCCTAATGTTGGTTTTGTGAAATGTAATTTCTGTCTAACAGTGTTTGATACAATACACAGGTAAAATATATAGTCATGATAATGCTATCATTACAAACCTTTTCTAGAATTTCTTGAATTCCATGCAATAGGTTTTTCTACTAGCTCAGCTCGCTGTTAAACTAATTCAGCAGGACATGTTTTGCTGACAGTTTTCGAAGCAGTGGGAGCTGGAGGTTTCAGCCTGAGAAGAGTTATGTGATCTCTGATGTGCAGATTCAGCCATCAAATTTTCAAACTTTGCAATGCAGCCACAGGAAGGTCACTGGCAACGTGATCCATTCTACTTGGGTGTCCAGATGCAGTTTCCTTTGGGTCTTTTTTGTCCTGGCAGCAAAGTGCCAACCGAAGTGCCCCAGAAGGCTTTTTTTTTTTTTTCTTGGAGCACTGTGACCCTTCGTCCTGGAGCTGAAGAAAGCTGGGTGACTTTGGAGATTGCCAGGGAGCCCTGAGCTACCTGCGGTCACCACTGATTTCCCTCTCTGCCACCGTCCCATTTCCAGCTCAGCTGAGACACACTGACGACCCCTTGTCAGATGAGGTGAAGGGTTTATTCTCTTGAATTTTTGCTCCTGTAGTGTAAAGAATATGTTTACAAAGCACAGTGAGAGAATTAGAGCATAATCCCTGCATGTCTATACCTTCCTCCTAATAGTCTTCTTTCTTTTATGGTTCTCTCTTCCTAGTCTCCTGTCATCTTTCAAGAGGACCACTTTTTACCATGTGGAGAACTCTAATGATACCTTAAGGGGGATACACGGAGTGTTGCAGATTATAGCTATGCTTCTTCAAGCACATTAAAGGCACTTTTTTTTTTTTTCTGGAGAGTTCAACCAGTCACCCTAACTGCGCATAGTTTTTCAATGGAAAAACTAATAGGTCTGCAGAGTTTGTCCCTTAGTGGTCAAAGAGGCTAAACCCAATTCAGCCAGACTGTACAGCCAGTTCTAAAAATGGGGCCAACCTGCTGAACGTGTCTGTTCAGGCTCCATTTGCTTTGATGAACAACATCTCTCTTTGGTGAAAAATTGCCTTCAAGCCCCTCAAGAACTCAAAGGTATTAATTCAACACTTAACACCCTCCGCCGCTGTGTGTTCCTGCAGGCACAGCCCCCCGTGTTCCCACCTAAGCCAGGGCCAGGCGGACGCCCCCGTTTCCCTCCCTCGCGCCCCTTTTCCCGCTGGCTGGAGTGAGCGGCGGGAGGGCTGGAGGCAGGCGCTGCCGTGGCGCGGGGCAGGATGCTGCGGGCCGAGCTCCACCTGGAGGCGCGCGGGCCTGGCCGCGCTCCGAGGGCAGGAGCCTGGCGCAGGCAGAGCCCACGGTGCAGCTCGGGGATGTAGGACGGGACCGTACACCATATCTGTGTGCGCACCTACGTCCGCGCCCTCCTGGCTGGCTTCACGTAGCTGTGCCCAGGTTCCTGGGCTAAGGCAGAGTCCAATCACAACAGCATATCCAATATTTTTGTATATTAAATAGATCCGAATATTTTCATGTGCAGTGCACATGGTGCATGCACCTGGTCCAGCGTGTGGGTGTTTGTTTAGCAGGAGGAGGGAGCATCTGGGTAAATACTATTTGACTCCATAAAGCAATGGGCATGAGAGCAGAGGCAGGGCCAGCAGCAATCCCGCAGCATCAGCGCAGGGGATAAATACTAACATGTCATCAGTGCCCGGCGCTGTGTTCTACTGCTGCACTCCTGACTGATTCTCACCCCGGGTGTCTCATCCAAGTGCCTAACAATCACGTGTCAGTAACAACTACATGGACAAACCACATGATTAGGGGCATACTACATCAACAGAGCAGGTTTTCCCTGCAATGTTGATTTGACTGAACATTGCTACAAAGGGGGTTTTTGCAACTGTCTCTGCAGTTGGGACAGAGGTAGGAAAATATGACAGCTACGTTAAAAATGAGACTTGCAATATAGGCATTTCTCAAGACATTCAAGTTAGCCCTGAAGTTAAGGTGCGCTCAAAAATGCCTTACAAAATGACTCATGTTTCTACAGTCCAGTATTACTCTAATTCAGGCTCCACCTGTCAAAACTTTTCTCATTACAAATATTCCCTGTACATCCCCTTACTTCCTCCCAGCAGCTGTATACACATCGGCTGAAGCCTGAGTTTATACTGAAATGAGTCCTCACGTTCAGCAGAGGGGCCTTGAGGCTTTAAAAAGAGCCAAGGTTTGACCATAACTTGACCATTCCCCCTTTCAACTAAGGCCTGGAAAGTAAAATACACCCCTTTCCAAAAGACAGCCATCTTCTAGTAAAAAGGAGAAGTAGGTGTTTTGCGCACGGTGAAATAAAGACTCCCTTCAAACACAATTATCAAGGCTGAAGGAATACGGCCCATACACCAGAGAATACCCTTTGTGCTTTTTCTTTGTTTTTAACTAAATCTCCTTTGTTCAAAGACTAAAACATGAAAGAAATCCCAAATCTTGAGAATCTTTAAGATTACTCTATCCTAATGACAGCGCTGACAGAGTACTTAATGCTTTGCCAACAGAAAAATAAATACAATCACACAGCATGAGCATGGCACCAAAATATTTATTTACAGCACATATATATACACACACATACTTATGTATTAATATATTTTCCCCTTTTTGATGATACCCAGATTAAAATGTCCAAGCCTATAAATGGAAGAAAAGATTCCCCAAATAAATAAGAAACAGGAAAGCAGCAGCTACAGGACACCATCTGCTTCCAGAGTCCTCTTGTAAAACATGCCCGAGTTAGTTAATAGAGAGTATGTTTACAATAAGACATTGACACTATTCAAGCTCATCTGCTCACATGCTGAACGGACAGCATCTTGGCACAGAAGAGAGACATATGTTCAAAAAAAAGAAAGAGGCAGTTGTCACAGTTTCATTGGTTTTAAATAGAAAGGAGCTCCTTCCTCAGCAGAAGTAAATGTCTACAATTAACTGCACTGTTTTTGAAGGAAAAACACCCGTCTACCGTCTCACAAACAAACACAACAGCAAGCACTCCAGTTATGGCAGTCCATGCTGTATTTTGATTAGAGCACACAACTACAATGCTCCTCCGTACGGCCCCACGAATCAGGCATGTCCTTGGCGCTGACTGTCCTCCCTCTGCACTCGCCCCTTGCGAGGAGCTCAGCCAAGGGCTGTGGTTGCTGTTCATCCTCCTTCACAAGTTTTGCTTTCAAAGTGACTGCTCAGAAGTCAACACAAGCTGAAGACACCCGAAGGTTGCCGGGATCAGCATCTGGCCAAACCACTGCTAGAGACTGGAAGTGACACATCGCACGGAGCTCTCAAAGGAGAAGGACGGCTTCCTCCTACGCCTTCCTCCTCCCTGTGGCAGGTGCTCACATGGAAGGTGCTTGCACAAAAACTGCAGGCCCGCATCTTCCAAAGCGGACTGGAAATCATTTTACTTTCAAACTGGAAGCCAGGGATGTGTCTTGGTTAGTCTGGAGAACACTTTACATATGGTAACTATTACACAGGTGCTAAGTACTGGAAAACCACTGACTGGCCCAGGAAGGAATGGCAGGCGCCTGTCCTTCCAGGCCAGCACGTGCCTGGTGGACCAGCCTCTTCCACAGAGCCAGGCGCATGGCCAGCAGCTCCTGCACAGAGAGGCCATCGGGGTGTTTTCTGTATCCAATTCAGAGGCTTCCGCAGACTGCTTTAATCCTGCAAATGGGATCCCAGCGAAATGACTTCTAAGTAACTCAGAATATTTGTTATTTTACTAATTATGTCCATCAAGGAGGCTCCTGGCTGGCTTCTTATCCTGAACATTTTGGTAGCACTTGGTTTCCTACCTGCATAATATATTTTGAAATTTAAGGTAGTATTTTAATCTTTTTGCTTTAAAAGAAAAATAGAGCAATTCCAGTTTTTCTCTTCTCCCAACAAAAAGGGATAATCTTCCTAGTGCCTCCAAACCTTAGGATGGAATTACACACTTAATCTTTTCCAATAGGAAACTTAACTGAAATAAATTGGCAAGGCTCAATTCTCCATTCATATGGATGCAAACAAAAGCAATTCCACTGCAGAGACTGAGAGCCCTGAAAAGGAAAAAGCCATTTCCACAGCATAAATTTTTGGCTTCATCCACAGGACTCAACTCGAAAGGTCCTGAGCATGCAGTGTCCAGAAATATATATAGCAATATTTACGCTTAATATACAATACAATAGGCACTTGGCTGAAGCCATCTGCTAGACCCAGCAAATAATGAGCTAAAGCCACCCTAAGAAGTGATCTGCCTTCTGCTTCTACCGACACCAAGTCTCCCATTATTTCCTAGACAGTTCAATCCCCAGTGAATTTAGATTAATTTGAAAACAAGAAACCAAGACCACTGTTACCCTGCCTTCCAGTTTCCCTGGCAGCCCACAGTGTTTTTCTATTTTATTGTGATTGACAGCAAGCTAATAGCACAAACCTTAAGTCTTATTTAATAAAATTTGTTCATACAAAGTAGTTTATTAAATTTTGTTTTCCATTGGAAGAGTGATTTGACTATATATGCAGTAGTTTAGCACTCTGAGTGGCATTCAGTTCTCAAGTCAAAAAGCAGTCAGCTAGGCACTAATGCACATCAGCTTTACAAGTGTTCAGAATATTCTATTGGCTTTTAATCAGAGTTAAAAGGGCATTTCAAATACAACACTCAGGAATTGAACACAAACAGGAACTGAAACCTCCTGTGTCCAGCTTTGGGATACACAGGTCTCAAAATAGGAAGCAGTAGTAAGACATTATCAAAAATATATATATAGTAACAAAAATACCCTCATAGTGCCACCATTCTAATGGCAAAACAAACCTCTGGCCAAGGTTGGAAAAACTCTAGGGCTTGGAGGACTGGAGAGTTTTGGCAGTTACAAAGCTTTTTTTTTTGTTTTTTTTTTGCCATTAAACGAATTCAGCAATATAGTTGTCATACAATTATTTTTAGCAAGACTGGCCTTAAAATAAAAAGTCCAGCCTGTATGAAATGCAACTCACAGATTTGGTAATGCTATAAAATAGTATTGCAGGACTTCGCATCTGCATTATCACGTCTGCTGTTACAAGAAAAGCACACTCTTATGAAGCCCAGGCAGCTAGATGCTTCATATCATCTTCATCTTCCACTCTCTTTCTGGTTGATGCTGCAGAAAGAGATTGACAACAATCACTGACAAATGCAACACAGAAACACATTTTATTTGCTAGCATGAAGACTTGCATGGTGCTTTTCAGTATGACCATCTCACACCAACTTACTGAGTCACAAGCTAAGCACAGGCAAGCCCGCGGTGAAGCTGCGACTGCTCTGCCCCACCTCCAGCTCACACGCAGCTCCTACTGGAAGCTCCCCCAGCAGACATGTTTCTCGCTGGGGGAGCCCAGGAAGGAGCACCCCAGGACTGCTGGCTCCTGCACGGGCAGGCATGGCCGGCTGCGCACCCTGCCGCCGCATGCAGCGCCGGTCGCCAAATGGCACACCCGAATTCAGGGGAGTTGCTTATGGATGAGGAGAAAGACATTCCTAAATACACTTTGCTCAGATGATATTCCCAGCTCTGGGAATATCCCACACATTTTCTCTCTGTATTTTCCCCCTTACATACAGCTGCACAGGCACCGTGGCTGCGTGAGCATGGGGCTGCAGGCACCACTCTCAGAGACTGAGCAGGGAGAAGGGCACAGGAGACCTGAGCTGCAGCCTCTGCTCCACCGCTGCCCACCGAGCGCCTTGGGAAAGTCCCCGGGCCCTCCTTTGCCTCAGCAGTCCCATCTAGAAAGTCAGGGGGCAACATGCATCACCAGGGAAAAGCGGTACAGAGCCATTAACTGTTGTTGTTGTTGTTGTTGTTATTTTGCTATTTCTGTGTATAGTAAGCATCCAGTTTTGGAAAGCATACACCAGTTTAGCCGTTGCTAAGCTTAATATTCAGGTATTAAGCCCCTGCTTAATATTTAAACTATACAAATGTACCCCACTAAGTTCTCTTGAAGCAGTCACACAAACAGATGAAGTAGCAAATCTAAGATAATAAGGCCATGAGGGTGGCCTGAATTTAATAATCCTGTCAGCTGGCACAGCAGGATCTGGCCGAGGATGTACGAGCAAGCCCTAAATACCAAGACTGTGATTTTACACTTCTTCCTAAATCCACCTTTTTACTAGCTGTTGTGCAATTTACATGAGTAGATGAGGCCATGAACCCAGTTCAAACATTTTCAACCTTTTCTCAGAGATTTAAGTGCTGTCTGCCAAAACACATATAAGAGTGCTTGGGCTGAGCTGGTCCAGGTAACTTGTTCAACAGCAGAACATACCAAAAGCAATTTGTACTGTGTGTGTGCTGTCCTTGCCACCAAATATTTATATTCTTTAACTAGCACCGGTGCACAGTCACTTTCTCTATTGAAAAAAGGCAACAGCAACACAGTGTAAGGTACTGTTAACAACTGCCTGTCTCCGGCTTAATTAAAAACAAACAGAACTGAAGAAAAATATCAGATTAGTGCTCAATGTCAGATAAGCCTGTTTTGTACAAAGCAAGTGAAAGATGCCAGTATTTCTTTAAGTTTGTATTTCCTGTTGCATTCCTCATTTCTAATTAAAATATCACCTTACCCTATAAAGGAGGTCTCTGACACAAATATTTTGAATCTGGTCAGACTAATTTAAAAAAGACCAAAGATTTAATTGCCAAAAAGAGGAAAAAAAAAAAAAAAAAATCTTTCCATTCTTCACTGATCTAGCTACACACTTCATAGAAGATATATTAGTATATGTGAAAGACCAAGTTCATCTCCCCAAATCTATAAAGAATTTAGCTCTAAGTGTTTTTATATACAGCAAACCAGAATTCTATTATTTCCACTGATAAACAGATACAAACAATACTACAATGAGGCTATAATACTTTAGAAGTTGTAACAGAGTTAAACGCATATCTGGAACTCGCTGTTCCTCTCCCCCTACTCCCAGCCTGGCCCAATCCTCGGCAAGGCGCAATGGGAGGCAGCTCACCGGGGCGCGCAGGCAGCGAGCTGGACGGAACACTTGGCAGCTGCACGTCAGCCATCCGCTTATTCAGCTCTTCTTGCTCCAGTTCTTCTAATTCTGCCAACAGCTCATCCTAAATTCAAGGAAAGCACAATTTAAAAATTTGTTGCCCTGCCAGTGATCTCCATCAGATGTTTTTTTTTGTTTGTTTGTTTTTAACTACCACAAAGCAAAGCACTACTGATTTAGCAGCTTATATCTGAAAACAAACATTGGAAAACAGCATATTACCAGCACAGCTTTTACTAAATGTGGGGTACAATAGCAAATCTGATCTGAAAGTTGAAACAATATGATTCCACCCATTTTAGAAAACAGCTAGCTCTGCTGGTTATAAGATAGGCTGGCATTAAATGTGTTATGTTATTGCTCTAGCAGATTAAGTTCAGAGTTATGTATGATTTTAAAGCAGCACTGGAATCAGAGCTGTCCTCTTGAGTCTGGTTATTCACTCTTGATGTATGTAACACTCTTAGGATTTTAGCTGGAGAAGCTCATTTGGACACATGTTCTAATTCACTTTCAGAATACTAAAAAAAAAAAAAAAAAAAAAAAAAAAAAAAAAAAAAAAAGAAAGCTTTATACTTAAAAGTCAGAGACTTATTTCCTGGCAGGAGTATCCCAAAAAAAGCAAGCCAACAATTACATATTTGCAGAGAAACAGACCTTTGCCATTTAAACAAAACAGTTTAGAAAGCAACAATGGACAAAAGTGGGTAGGGCAAAATGGGACACTGCCAGGTTTTGAAATGGACTTCCCCTACCCATTTACCCCCAACATGGAAATTAAAATGATAGCGACACAGCCACTATACACCTTCCTATAACTGTTTTCCTACTTTTATTTATTTCAAGGCTAAAAAAATGCTAGTTAGCCAGTCTGACCTTATGCACAGTGCAACTCCCAGAACACCATTTAAAAGCTTTGGCATGGGTCAACAAATTTAAGATATTGAGACCACATCTCTCAAAGAAATGTGCTGTGTGGGACCCTATGTGTGACCCTTAAGCACTCAGTAGCACAAATATCTCTGTATTTTAAGTGCCTAATTAAGTGATGTGAGTACAAACTTTGTAAAAAGGAAGTGTCCAAGTCCTTCAAAAGTCAATGTAAACAGGTACTTCTGAAGACCTCTGGAGAGTCCCTAACCCCCTCACACCCAGAATTAGGCCTTAACTCCCTCCGTTGAATGAATAAACAACCAAGAGGTAATGTCAGCCTTGAAGAACTAGCTCTCTTTTAAAAGAGGTGAAGGAAGCAGCGATCCCTACCTTTGACATCATAACAGGGGAATGGCCAGGACACACACCCTGGAAGTGGGACGCCCAGGTTTTAAGTTAAGCAGCTTAAACTTGTGTTTCCCTCAACTCAACAACTGCTCTACGGCTAAGCTGGGGTAAATTGTAATAGATGCAAAGAATCCTCTTTCTCCTGTTGAAACCAGGCCAAAACAAGAACAGAGTAGTGAAGAGAGGAGCAGAATGCCCACTAGAATGGGTATCAAATATCAAAAATCTCCTATTTGCTTAATAGAAACAGGCTTCCAAGCAAGGATCATCTCTTCTAAATGAGTATCCTGCTCAGGTGAAGTGGATGTTTTTTGCATTCTTCATTACATACACTGTGTTATCCCAGGCACAAAGCACCTTTATGGCTTTTTATCTATTTGGAGAAGTATAAATCACATTTCAATTATCTCCTTGCATCTATGGTACACAGGTGAAGAATACAAGCGTGTGGTCAAAATGCCCTTCAGAAATAAATATCATCCTGCAACACAAACCACCCACAACACAATGATTACCGCGTCGTACTGAGTCTAATCCCTATAAGTTAGCACTGTGCTCAGTGACACTGCACTGCTGGTTGGAATGGAGGGGTTTTTCAGTTGCCCAAGGCCCACTTTATACAGCCTGAATCCCACTCCTTATGCCAGTATTCATTGATGCTTCAAGAAAAGTTCGACTGCACTGAAAATGGAAAGACTGGAAAGTAGATAATGGAAAAAACAGACAGAACCACAACTGTTTCTCAACAAACTACCAAAATGTTGTATGTTGAATAAGCTGCCAAAAAAACAAGCAAAGAAAAATATATATGCTGTATCACTGAAAAATGCTGAATAAAATGATAAATGAAAAATACAGTGAAAAATGTATATGCTCTTAATTTGGGTACAGGGACATGAATTATTTGAGAGTGGTTGTGGGGTTCATTGATTCTTTATTCTATTCTTTAAATGAGTCCTAGTGCTTAGTCACTTTAAAACACATTAAAAAGAAAAAACTGGCTGTGATACTAAACCTAACTACCAGCTCAATATTCCACAGATTAGAGAGTATTTGAATATACTAGACCCTTGAGAACCAAACTATACTTGTTGGATGGATGTAAAAACAGCAAAGGCCTGATGAGATACACAAAATCAAGTTCAGTGACCCTGTAAAACTCCTGCAGCAAATTTTCAGAAGTGTTCATTTAGTTTTCAAGAGAAAAGAGCTCAAGGATTGAATTTTCATTGCTTCCAACAGAAATAATTTCTATTCATCTTCTTCTGCAGATATCTGGGAAAATACAGAGGGGATCCTCCGCTCCATGGGAGGAAAAAAAAAAAAAAAAAAAAAAAAAAACTTTAAAATATGGCCCAAATATTCAGAGTTGTAAGCAATAGCCTTTAATATGATGTTGCAGTAATAGAAATAGCAATAGAAATAGCAAAGCCAGTGTATGTCTATTTGAAGCACAATAAATTACATGTTTCTATGCGCATGTGCGGCAGTAAAAGACGGCATGCTTTAGTGATCTCCTCCTTCCACAATTCAAAAGAGAATAACAAATGCAGTCAACTTAAAAAAAAAAAAAAAAAAAAAAAAGGTCTTTGACAGGCTAAGCTAGAATTAAGCAAATTTATAATCACATCTTTTGGGGAAAAAAAAAAAAAAAAGTAGAACAAATCATTGCAAAAGAAAATAGCCATTGGGTTATTTTATAGACAAAACTCTCAGGTTTACTGAAGTACTAACCTCATCAAACTCATCACCAAACCCAGCTCGGTTTGAGATGGCTTCCGAAATTTCCTGGGCGATATCTTGCTGTTCAGTGATATCTTGCATCAAATCATCGATTTTATTTACATCCCTGGTAAAATAACATGGAAACAGTTTGGAAAGACATGTCATTCAAATCCTACAGAAGAGTCTCAGAAACACCTTTTTCAAAACAGACCATACATACATCCATAAAAAGAAAGAGCAGAGCTCAGGGGGGAATAATTTCTTTCAGGTACACCTTAAATTTGCCTGGTAAGTTGCTGTGTATTGCAGCTGGCCAGTCCAATTCCTTCCACTTTGGAATTACAGCAAAAGCCATGAGTGCAGCAGCCAGCACCTTGCTCCCTTTCTGCACTCCTCATGTGCTCGTGAGGCCATCTTCAGACGCAGCTCCCTGCCGAGGTCAGCACGCTCACAGAGCCGCCGTTTCTGATCTTAAGCTTTCAGCCAGAACTGGAGGGAACTTCACAGGACTATTGCCTATTTCAAAGCTTCCCTTTATTGTTAATTTCACTATTGTTTTAGTTCCTGTTTATTCCCACTGAACACCCTCTTCTGACTTAACTCTGTTTATTCACATAGGAAAACACTCGGGCACATAACACAGAACATGTAAAAACACTACATATATAAAAAGAGGGTAATATTTTTTTTTTATTATTCATGTCTAATTAGCACTTTGAGTTGCACAATCCAGCCTACAAACTTAGAGAAAAAGAGTTCAGTTCACCTCTTTAGTCTCTTCTGCTTCTGTCCTGAATTTTTACAGATCTCTGCTGCCAAGGTAGATTTAATTCTGCTGTGCCACAGGGCGATCCTTAGATAACTGGACTTCCTACCAGATTTGCTGCTAGGAGGAGATATTTTTCGCCAACCATAAAATTACAGCACCAACAACACTGCACATTAAATGCTTGAACCAAAATGAAACTGGCTAATAAGACACAACAAAACCAAATGATAGAATGGTTTATAGGTGTTTAGCAAGTTCATTTTGAAAGCCAGTAGAAACCACTTACATATTTGCATGCACTTTTTTCATAGCTTGTGCAGCATAACCCATGTTCCTGAGCACTTCTGTGTTGGTATGGGAATTTTCCAGTGCTTCTCTCTGGAACTCAATGGTTGAGAGTGTTCCATCGATTTGACTCAACTGTTTCTCATACCTCTTTTTTCTCTTCAGTGCTTGTAAGGCAGCTGGAAGGCAAACAGGTAAGGTACACGTGTATTTTCACGGTAACATGCAAGCACAAGAAGTGCAGTAACAATCCGACCTGGAGAAGTGAGAATTTGCACCCTCCTACCTTACTAGCAGAGAGGCAAACTTTGACCACATCAGATCAGCAGCCTGTTTATCACCAACATGCTGTTGCATGAACATGTTGGGGGGGCCTCATTTAGAATAACTCCTTTTAGAATCACAGAGAAGAGCAGCTTCTTCTTCCACTGCAGGAGATCTTGATTTCCAACCTGTACACACAGGCAAAGCAGGAGATGACAGGGAGGAAAAAGGAAAATGTCAAAGAGGGATCAGAAAGGAAGGAACAGGGTAAAGAAAGAAAAAAAAAGAGGTTTTATGGTAAAATACAAGAACTAGCAAAGACAGAGTAAGAAGATGGGTCATAATAATCACCTCTTGACCAATGTTGCTTTCTAAACAGTGCCTGAGAAACATAAAAAGTGCTACAGAAATCCCTAATCATCTAACCAACAGGTGGGTTAGATCAGAGGAAAGATTAACATTTCTTGAGCTTTTGATTGTATTTGTTCCTTTAAGGGCTTGTGAGGATAACTTTAAACTTTCAAACTTGAAAATATATAGGACTGTGCACAAAGCCACAGTCAAATCCAGCTACTCCCTATTATCTTTGTAGGTCTGTGAAATAGCTTAGCAAATATAAAACAGAAATAAGCAGCAAACTTTGCCCATAGTAAATCATTACCAGCATTAACACACATCACAAACAGGAGTAGAGAAAAAGGCTCCATTTAGTCTCTGGGTGTGGAATACAACCCTGTCACAAGCGTTTCCGCGCGGCTGTCCTTTCCAAACCACACAGTGCCAGACGAGAGCAAGGTGTTGGCAGTTAACTCCTTGCATTTTCAATGCCAGCTGGTATCCCCATGTCCTTTCCCCTGTCTCACATTTCATTTCTAAATCAGCAAACATCTGCAGTCACCAAAACTCAAACAGCTCATGACAAGCATAGCTGCTGGTGTCCTATTCAAACTGTTGTCATGTGCAATAACGCACGTACCGTGGTACCCAACTTTTCAAACAAATGCAGGTGCCCTGCAGGAAACAGGTATGGATTTATTGTGAGTAACAGTGCACACACTAAGACGTTTTGCACATTACCGATAAATGCTTGAACCAGCATGGTGCAAGTTACTCTTCACTGGCTACACAAGGGCTACACAAGTATTTGCTCAGCCTGTGAAATATAACGTCACAGTGTTTAAATTTGCAGTAAGATGTCCCAGGACAACGATCCACAGCCACAACAGATTAACCACCATCTTCAAGGTGGGGATTTTCCCAAGTTTTCTGATGGTCCAAAGATCATATAAATTCTGAAGATGATTAATGAATCCCAGGTGACATCATGCAAATAACAAATGGGGAAATTCTGATTCATACTGGCAATTCAAAAATACACTTATCTGGCTAAATTTAATGCAGTCTTCTAGTTACTTGTTAGCTCCCTACTTAAGTAATTTGTGGCAGTGTTAGCACACCGTCCACTTCTCACTTCAGCTTTAATTGCATCAAAACTTGATCAATTTGAAGGCAAGAGAGTCCAGCTACATTTAATGGTTGTGCTGGAGAGAACTCTAAAGTCCTGTGAACCAAAAAAAGCTAACTGGCTCATTCACAAAGCCTTGAGTTTCAGTAAATAACTATCATGGGAAAACATTTCAATGTTTTTCAGAAATGGGACTCTTCCCTGCTGGTGCTATTATTATTGACTGCTCATAGAGAAAATGGATTTCCTCAATTACATGCAGAGCAGTTGTTGTCTAAATCCTGCAGGTTCCTGTGTAAGATTTAATTAAACCCCACCCAAACTAAGGAATCCCAAAAGAATGTAAACTCGCTGTGACTTCACCTATTCATAAACAGTTTTCCGAACAACTGTATTGCAACATCTCACCTTTATTCATTCTCTTAAGCTTTATAGCAAGCATTTGAGAGTAAATCAATTCATATTTATTCTTTGTCTTCCAGCATATTATGTATTCCATCCCCACACTCTATGTCTTTCTCACATACATTAAACTAATCATGAATTTTCAAAGACCCCCATTGCCCAGTGTTTTGTAATCACAGCTACTATAGATAGGATATGAGCATTTTGTCACTGACTTGAGATCTTATTTTCTGCATTTTTCAGATTGTCATAAGCTTTCAGTATTTTACATACTATATACGTAAGTATGCTAAAGGTGTGTGCAGTTCTTGTAAGAACAATATAGAACTCTTTCCAAATGTTTTTGCATTATAATAAACAGACAAAACATGATTTCCATCAAAAAGTAAAGAAATAGAGTGACAGTGATGACCTTACTTTACCAAAGGCCAAAGAATGAAACTGCAAAAGGGTGTTGCCCATTCCAAAGATTTCAGAAAAAGAACACAGTTGGGAAGGAAGAATCTATGCATCATATGACAAGGTAATTGTAATGTCAATTTAATCAGGAAAAGATGATGCTCTTCTTCAGGAAAAAATAATGTCATATTCAGCTCCTGCATTTCACGGCGACACGGATATCAGTTGCCTCAGTTCTGGCATCTCTCATGTGCCCTACCTCTGGACTTGCTGTCCAGCAAGCAGGATCTAGCTCACAACATTACAAACCACTGCTCCTGTATTTTGGGCTTATTTTCCAGATAAGTAGCTATAAGGACAGTAGTTGGTCACACTTATGTACTTAGAACTGCTTTCAGTAATATACAGAAAGACACTTTCCAAGCTCACTACGGTGTGTTTTGTTAAGGAAGGGAAGACCGCCCACCAGACAATAGGAATCTTGTTGTTGTCACCTAGTTCTGGTGCCTTCAGCAGGTCTCACAACAAATCAGAACGAAATACACAGTACTGTGTATGATGGTAGCACCCATCAAGATCTACTCTAGTAGCCACCAGTAAGGGAAGAACTGATCTGAAGTAGAAAAAAGACAATTGTCAAGTTAACCCTGTAATTCCCAGGGGAAACTGGTGAAGAAAGAAATGAGCATTTCTTCAGAAGAAATAACATTACGGTGAACATATTTGACATCACCCTCAGATACACTTCACAAACTTGAACCTCACTTATGACTAAATACTTATAGCTCCTCATCCTCCCTGAGGAAAGCTCCCTCTTGCTTTACTGCTGGTGTCTATTTGCACCGAGTATGTTGGCAAAACTACCTTTTCTCATTTATCTTTAGATAAATGGATCACAAAACAAAATAAAAATACAAATGCCAGACAGATGATGTAACTTTGAAGATAATTACTATTTTAATTCATAGCACTTAGCTGCCATAAATAACTAGAAACTTTAACTTCCCAGCAGGAAAAAGAATATATTCTGTAAAAAAAAAAAAAAAAAAAAAAAAAAAAAAAAAAAAAAAAAAAAAACAAAAAAAAAAGAAGAAAAAAGAAAGAAAATCAGTGTGCAGACAGGTGACTTCTTGTTAGGAAAATCTTGACTACCAAAGATATATGTTTGCAGTGCTCTTACTGATAAATTTGATCTGCCTTCGCTTTAATTTCTTTGCTATTAATAGCACCATGCAGAGGATTGGCTATCAGCTTATTCAGAGGGAAAAAAAAAGTCCTGCTTTAAATATGATCTTGAAGAGCAAAGAACAGCAACAGTAAATCACAAACAAAGCTGATAAAAGTAGAGGAATCACTGCCATGCTGTTTTTATTCGGCACATACTGTTTATTATCACACGTCTCTAGTTGCTATTGCAGTAGGAAGAGGCCCTCTTGGATGTGCACTTACACAGTCTCTTTCTTCAGGCTAATGCCCGCTCTCACGGCTTTTTGGTTTGGGTGCATTAGTAATTTAGCCACCTGGGGTGAGATGAGAGAGACCCTCTCAACAGGAGGTGGTTGTCACAAACCTGCTCCCACCCTCGTCTCTCTAGCCACAAGGTCTTCCTGAGGATGCGCAAGGCTGCCTCCTGGGAGGATTCACCTACACTTCTGTTCGGGGAAGGACCCAGATTCTGATACATATTCTGATGCATCAGAGTATGTATCAGATTCTACAGATTCTGATCGCTCTTAACATAACCCGTATATTTATTTATAATCCTTAGAACATGTGACTGCTTCTCCGGCAAATTCTCCCACAACTGCAGCAACAATTCAAGAACAATAGTGCACTTGATCCGTTATAACCATTCCCATTCCTGACAGGATACTTTAGGTGTGACAGCAAAGAGAAAAGATCCATGGCTGAAAACCACAGGACAAGACATACTAGAAGGCTTATCCACACTGCTCTGTCAACAAAACCTCAGTCTCAGCCTGCCGCACACCCGCCTATAGGAGTGAGCCCTGTCTGCACTGACATGCGGCTGCCCCAACACTGCCTAGTTCCTATAACTCATTTACAACTAACTCGTGGAAGAGGAACACCACATGCCCCAAGAGATGAGCGGCAGCAGGTGTGTGCATGGAGGGTGTAAAACAGCAGGCGAGGGAAGAAACTCAGAGGCAAAGGGATTACTGTAGGAGAGGCAAACAAACCTCTATTTTGAGCAGAGGCTTTTTTGAGGACAGAGGTCAAACTTTCACCCTGGTGCAATGTTCCCTTTTACTACCTACATATTCATACAAATAGAATTGCTGATAAAATGACTTAAAAACAAAAGAACTAAAAATTACAATGTAAATTTCTGAATCCAGAAAACAATATGGAAAACTTTCCACACTACCTCACAATCTGATGCCACACCTTAAGCAAAAGCACCCTTCCCTGTATTAAGGAGGTAGTACCATTCCACACGCTAACCAAACCACCACCACAGTGGTGATAAGTTTGGAATGAAAAAACTTCTCTAGATGGAAACTGCACAGTGAGAACTAGGCTACTTCTTTTCTTCTAACCCATCACCATCAAGGAACTACTTCTCATCATTACGGACATGGATGTAGTGATGGAGAAGTGAGAAAAAAAAAAAAAAGAACAAGTTGGCCTCTTCCCATTCCAATTCCTTCTCTCACCTCAAGCTTACACAATTTCAATATTCAGTATCACTTTGTGTTCTTTAAACTTTCCTATATGATCCTCAAAATGCTGAAGACAAAAGACTAATTTGCAGGTGGCTTTGAGAGCTGAACATTGCCAACATAACTAGCAAAACATACCCTAAAAGAACTGTGACTTTTTAACTAGAATAGCAAGACATTAAAAGGCAGTTCTAATTGTTAAAATATTGCTTATCACAAAATAATATCTGCAAGAAGGCTGTTCAGAAAACCCTCAAGTAGTCTTGTTACAATTGGATCTTAATGGGGAATGCTGGAAACACATTACCCCATAAGAACAGCTAATTTCAAATGGGGTTCAGGAACTACAGCCACACACACTTCACAAGGGGGAAGCCAGAAGAATATCTGAGTGATGCTTCACATCCACTTGCATAGCTAACATGTTACGGCTTTTAAATCAGGTTAAGCCTTCTGATGTCACATGAACGCATTCAAGAATCATTTGAATTCTCGCAAAATTGTTGGGGCTTGAATCTGATCTCACTTGTGTCACTGTAACTGACTCAGACTCACACACCTGGAAAATCAAATGAGATCATGCTAACTTCCATATGAAGATACAGCCTGTGCCAGCCTCACACACTCCCATTTTAAATTCCAGACACCTCTTGGTGATGCAGTTATGAAAGAGTATGTTAGAATTACCTGTTTGGTCCCCCTAACAATTCAATGTAGATTAAAACTTTTATTTTCTCATTTGCCTATATGCCTACATAATGCTACAATAGCAGCAATTAAAACCAATACAATTATTATAACATATGAAGGGTTGTATTTGGAGAATTAAGCTTGCTCACTAGTCTACCAAATTCTTTCATTTTGGCATAGTAGAACTGTATCATCTCACTTATACTCTGTAGTTTTACTAACCCGTTGTCTTTTGTACCACTTTGGGCATTGGTCAATTCCTCTTCTATGTACTTGCCTGTAGGCTACTGAACCAACAACTGAAAATAACTCTTATCTTTCTTATCACGCTGGCCCCAACAACCTGGTTTGAAACACAACCCCATTAACAAGTCCACAGATACAGCTTGAGGAGCAGCCCCACAGTGGAAAGAGATACCTGGAAGAAGAAGAAAAAAAAAAAAAGACTTCCTACGTCAAACGAGAGCACAGTGCAAAGCCAAACACTTGGAAACAGGGCAGATCCTCTGGGTTAGAGAAGCTGACCAGCCTTGCCCCAGCAGCCACTACTCCCTCCTAGGCACCACCCTCTGCTCCGCAGGTGCCCAGGCACTCGCACAGCTGCACAGCCGCCTACCCAGGGTGAAAATAATATAAAAATAATCAGCACCTGCCCAGAGGGACAAGAGGGGCACTGCAGCGGGGACAGTAAAGTGAAAAGAAAAGCCTGGGGTAGGGGGGTCAAGACAGGAGGCTCAAGAGTTGCAGAGCGGGGACTCATTTGCACTGCAGATCTGGCTTTACTCGCTTGGGCTTTTTGTGCCTTAAAATCTGCCCCATCTCTAGCAAAGTTTTAAAATCCCTTCCAAGCGCTGAGCTATCACAAATAACGTGAACACACCAAACAAAACACCTTTAACGTGCAGCTCCTCGCAAACCACACGGCGTTAACCAGCAGCAGTCCAGCACCAGAAAGCGCAGATCAGAGAGCGGCTTTAAACCTCGGACCTTTAAACGCGCAAAGTTTTCCTTCGGCTTCCGAGCGCGCAAAGAGCAGCGATTCCCGGCGCGGGGAGCCGGCTCGGGAGGGAGCCCCGTGCTCACGGGCTGCGCCCGCCAGGGCGGCCCGGCCGGGCGCGGGGCGGCTCCGC
>JAWLRI010000963.1:5955441-5979902 GCA_034781795.1 Crypturellus tataupa | reverse complement strand
GGCTCTGCGCACGCGCACCTCGCTGCGCGCGGCGCGGAACGAGGCGAGGCGGCCGCGGGTTGGTGCGGGCGGCCGCCATTTCCGGTGTCGCCGGGGGCTGCGAGTCCCGCTGCTTCCTCCGCTTCTTCTTCCTCTCCTTTGGGGCGGGCCGGCGCCGGGCAGCAGCAGCCGCCGCAGCAGCCGCAGCAGCAGCCGCCGCGTTTCAGGTGTGCGGGGCGGAGGTCGCTTGTCCGCGCACTCAGTCAGACCCCGCCGCGTTTCAGGTGTGCGGGGCGGGGGTCGCTTGTCCGCGCAGTCAGTCAGCCGCGCTTATGATTGGGAGAGGAGAAGGGGTCGGTGAGAGGCAGGGCTGCTCGGGGTGGAACGTCGTCGTGTGCCCAGGCTGGTTCCTCCGTGGGGATCGCGGCTCGGCTCAGCGGGACAAGCCCCTCGCGGGGGCATCCCGAGGCGGCAGGGCTCAACTGGGAGAAAATTCGCGTCCAGCAAATGTAGACACGGGTGTTTTAGCGGCATAAGTACTTCGAGTTTGGTGCTTTTGTGGTATTTTCAAACTGGACGTGTTTAATGAAGCAGGGCAGGATGTTGATCTGCTTAAGGCACCGTTGGTGCTGCCGGTGACCTGTGGAGAACAGGGGCATCTTGTTAGGCACCATCTGCACCCAGCTGGAGGGTCCAGACACTTCGCTTGTGCCTGGGAACCCGTAGGTCGTGTGTGACTACACAAAAAAATGTCTTTTTGACACTTTTCTGTGCTGATTTTGCACACTCATGAATCTAAACTTTGTGATTCAGCAAGTGTTTCCAAACTGGTCCTCACTTACCGAAGACTGAAACAGACTGTGCGCTACCCTAGTGTTTCACATCACTCATGCAAGCAGAGATGCATATGATCTGCGATAACATTGCTTCATAGTATTCAGTAATGTAAAGAACAGTTTAAAATAACTGTGGTTTCTTGTATATTTTTAATGGAGAATCAACACCCTTTTGTAGTTGTATTTGGAACGTATACATATTCCATAGGAATAGGAATAAGACGGAGAGGAATAAGCCACAGAAGGGCTGGGTTTTGGTTTTACTCCCCTCTAATTTAAGATAACCAAAGTAATCTAAACCATGCTTAAAATAGACTGAACTATGGTTGCAATCATCTGCAATAAGTTGTACTGAAGATCTCAGTATTTTTTAAACAAACAAACACTGAGCTGTACAGTGTATCCAAAAATGTCCTTGTGTGTAACCACACTGTTGCTTTTCAAAGACTTGTGTGCACTGAAGTCCATGTCTAAATGTAGCATTTAGCACCCATATTTCTTTCCACATCGAAGGTCTGCATCTGTAGATATTTTTATGTTATATTGACAAAATACAGGAAAAAGAAAACTGTGAAACCAGACAAAGTTTATTAATATATTTTCTTAAAACTGCTCTTTCACGATGAGGAATAGGACAAACATATATTCCAGAAAAGCAAAAACATTGTGGTCCAGTGGACTGAAGTCCAGAGAGGAATAAAACAATTAGGACTTGTAAAAATATCCATAGTCCTTTAAATGTTGCTCTATCTTTTAGGCTAAGAAAAGATGACTGATCCTTGGCAAGAATGCATGGATTATGCAGTTACTCTAGCAAAGAAAGCTGGAGAAGTAAGTATTTCTATTTCTAAATAATAACATTATTTACTAACAATAATATAGTACAGCTTTTAAAGGAGTTTTACTGTTAGTTATTCCTTTGTGGAATGTTTTGTCAAAAATATGAATTAACAGCATCATTCAATGATGTTCAAGACTGGAGCATCTTCCCTGTTCTCAACTTGGTTAATTTAAGAGAACAGTTTTACATATTGAAATACATAGGAACCAGAATGTTATAAAGGCTAAGGAACATCTCTTATTCCTAAATTTGATTTTAAAATGTTTTGGGAGTTGTGATAAAGAGCATCCTCACTTTTTTCCATAAAAAGGTAACTGTCTAACTTTTTAATCGTCTGAATAACTGTTGACAGTCTCTCTTCTGAGCAGCTTCTCTGTAGCATTATTTCACCTCTTTTGGTCAACTCTTTTATTCATTGCTTTATACTTGGTGCAACACACGTTATTATTTTCTGTTTATGAAAGCTGTTTTTCTCCTATAAATCAGGAACTTCTCTCAGAGGCAGTACACTGCCTGTTTGTGGTCTCAGATAGCTTAGAATAAGAAAGAGAACTTACACATTTCAGCAAAGCCTTGACGTAGGACTTATTAGCATATGTTTAGTTGCTCTTGGTAGATCTGCTGGGTACTTTTGAAGTTATTGCAACAGACAAGACGGCACAGGTCTGAGTTGGGTTCCTAGGAGTTGGAGAATCTGCAGAACGTAATAGTGTAGAAACCCATCCTGTCATTTTAGTAAGATGCCACAAAACTCAGAATTGGCTTGGTTGTAGTAAAAATATTTTCTGGGCTGTGAGACATAGGTTTTTAGTCAATTTTCATAATTCTTAAATCATAGGTGCATGTTCTGGCTAAAAATAGCTTATTTAAGGTTGGTCTTTCATGTTTCATTCAGCTTACTGATATTTAGATAAATTGGCGTAAAACATGGAACTCCCTTTCATCCACAAATAGATGAAGTACCATAGTACTTAGTTTTAAGGTTAAGTAAAAAATTGTACTGGTAGAGGTAAGGAGTAGATGCAGGGCTGGCCACAGCTCCTGCAATTAAGTTCATTTTGTGTCACTATTTGTGCATGAGGTATAGAAAATTTTTCTTTTGTTAACAGATAATCCGTGGAGCACTCAAAGAAGAAATATCTGTTATGACTAAAAGTTCACCAGTAGATCTAGTGACAGAAACGGATCAAAAAGTAGAAAACTTCATTATCTCTTTGATAAAAGAAAAGTATCCTTCTCACAGGTACAACTTCTTTTTGATACATTTTTAGTAAAAAAAAGTAGGTGACTGGAAGAACAAGATGGAACGTTTCTAATTTTACTTGATAACATTTAAATATGACTGACATGCTAGAAAATTATAGATTGCTGTCTTAATGTCTCATTAAATAATGTTGCGTTAAATATTTCGGAGTAGTAGTGGGTCAGAGTTTTGCCCAAATGTTTCCAAATGAACTACTGGCTAATTTTGAAATTAACTCTTTAATTTTAACTCTTCTCCCCATCTTACCATTTCTTAAAGGAAAGCAATATTCTGTTTTTGTTGTAGTCTTTTCAGGGGCTGAGTAATACATTAATAACATGCAAAAAGTGTAGAAGAGACTTCCATACACTCATACTTATCCCAGTGGTTTTTCAGTTCAAGGCAAATAGTTTAATGGTAAAAAAAAAAAAAAAAAAAAAATGAAATTAGCTTCCTGTAGCAGTTTCATATATTCCTTGGATTTACCAGGATGGTAGAGCAGTCACTCTGCTTTCTCCTTTAAGTGGATCTGCACTTCGGATTTCATCGCTTTACAAAGTTACCTATTTAGTTACACCTGTAAAACTATTTTCCTGCTGCTAAATGAGACAGGAGGCAGTGAAAACACTCAGCGGGGGAGGGTCAGGTTAGAGAACATTTAAACTCGGTATACACAAGTTCAAGAGACCTGATGGGATGCAGCTGTGAGTGCTGAGGAGGATTGTGTGGCAGGTATTGCAATTCAGACACTTTCAAAATTTCTTTTTCTCATTTTTAAACATGTTTCCTACTGCAGTTTCATTGGAGAAGAATCTGTTGCAGCTGGAGAAGGCAGCATTTTGACAGCTAATCCCACGTGGATTATAGACCCTATTGATGGAACTACAAACTTCGTACACAGGTTCTACTGTCATCTTTTATGTTTGCAAATTAAACTGATTACCTTTTTTGTTTCTCTAGTTCTGTGAAAGCATTTTTTCATTTTAAATTCATTTAAAAATGATACCATGAGTTCATGAATAGTTACAAATTGCTGTTTGCTTATAGTTGAAAGTCACTTGCAGTTTTTGTTCCAGAAAGGTGTTTCAGAAAACTATTATTTCATCTACCTTTTTAAAATATACTAGACATTTAAATGAAGATTGTTTTTTATTAAGCATAAACATGGTAGTAAAAGAAGCATAGTATCTCCCTGTAAAATAGTGAAATGTTTTGTTTTGTAGGTTTCCATTTGTGGCAGTTTCAATTGGCTTTGTTGTAAACAAAGAGGTATACTTTTTATTACTTAATATCTAATCAAGCAAAATCAAATTTCTTGTTGCTAGCTATCACTAAGATTTGTATTTTTAAAGTAGATAGAAGAAAGGAAAAAAAAAAAAACACTTGAAGTATCTTTACTGTTTTCTTGCAGATAGAATTTGGAATTGTGTACAGCTGTGTAGAAGATAAGATGTACACTGCCAGGAAAGGAAAAGGTGCATTTTGCAATGGTCAGAAACTTAAAGTATCAGGCCAACAAGGTAAGATGAGCTGCTGAGTATTTTTTTTTTTTTTTTAATTCTTCCTTTTTGAGTATAACATACTTGTAAACTTGCAAAATAAAAATCAAGATTAGATAGTTGGAGATTATGTTCCCTGTGTATCTTCTTAAGTTTGTGTGCTTTTTCATTTTATTCCTTCATTTTTATTTTATTTTACTTTATTCCTTTTCATTTTTATTCCTTCTACGTCCCTCTGTGATGATTTTTAGAAACTGTAAAGAATCTAGGAGGCAATTTAACTTGTCCAGGTCTGAACTACTGTGGGTTTTAAAGCTTATCAGCAGGATTTTTGTATACTTACTACTTCATGTAAAGGAAAACCAATGCTTAAATTGGGACCTTTATACTTTTGAGAATTGATCTAATTGTTATAACAGTAGAAATTTATATAGCAATGACCTGAGTTAATATGTATACACAATTAAACCAAATTGTGCCTTATTTTATCTTTGCCTGACATGTCTGACAAGAAAACAATGAGGAGAACTTTGCTTGAATTGAACTCAGATGCCTAATTACTGTCGCTATGTCGCTATGTACTCTTGGAAAAGTAAGCTTTAATTTCCTTTCCAGACATTACAAAATCCCTTTTGGTAACAGAATTGGGATCAAATCGGGATCCAGAGACTATAAAAATAGTTCTTTCTAACATGGAAAGACTTCTCAGTATTCCTATTCATGGGTAAGGTATTACTTATTCTTGATATTTATTGGGATTAAATAATAATTTCTAGGAAGAATCAGTTCTATTAATTTACATACAGACATTGCATACATTTAATATCTCGAAATGAACTGTAATTCAAATTTAGCTTCTCCAGAGGGACTTTATGTGTTTAATATTTTTTCTATCTGGGAGAGGTTGTATGGGGAATTGAGGCATGTTTGGTTTTGTAGGACTAGAAAGTACTGTATTTTCTATTCTAGTTAAATGATGGAATACAATTTTGTGTATTTTTGTAGAAACAGACATGGAGTAATCAGAACTACATAAAGAGTAACTATATTAGAGTAGCTATGTTAGATTACTAGAAGGAAACTAAGTAAGGAAAAAAACTTTTTCTTTTAATACATCTGAAGACAGGTGTATACAGGTGTATTAAAATGCTTGAATTTATTATATAAATGTTTGAATTTATCCAAGTAGTTAAAATTGTCCACAAATTAATAACTAATTTCAGAAGAGGAAAAGCAAAGCAAAACAAAAACTCAACATTTCCACAAACCATTTTGTATATAAAGATGGTTTCAGAAGGTGATTGTTCATTACTCAAACCTGATTTTGCATCTAGCCTAAAAGGGGGTTCAATTTTATGCCAGAATTCTCAGGATTCTTGTTTTGAATCTTAACATTTAGGCTTTTTGTACTTTCAGAAAAACTTGTGAGGTCATTAAAAAATATCTGCTAAACTGTTAATAGGGAATGCATTTTAGATATTTTAGGTTGTTACTTTTTACAAATAAAATTTCAAAGTTAAACTAACTTGAAGATTAGAGTTGACTTAATTTGGGTTTTACTGTAGCTTTAGCTGACATCTGTTACAATTTAATGCAGATTTTTACCAATAATTGACATAATTATTTCTGGAAATGATGTGTTTGCTTACTAGTTACATTAATGTTTCGAAAAGTAACTGAAATTTGCAACTCAAAATGTGCTGATGAATTTATCCAGAACTAATTGATACTGTTAATTTATTATTTGTGATTATTACTATTAGTTTTTTACATGTCAGAGATGTTTACCAACCATCACTAGAGTAACTTTTTTTTTTAATTCTTTTTGGAGTGATGAGAACAGTATAAACTGCTTTAATTGTAGTATTCAAAAAGTAAAGCAGAATATCTATTACTTTGAGGAGGGAATAGGTACATTGCATAGTATTTTTTCTAGGTTAAAAAGACTGCTTACGATGTTTTTTCACATTTAAAACTTGCTTGACTTCAATATAATTTATAAACGTTATTTCTGGAAACTTGCTATATTTCTAGGACTCTTGACATACTTAAACACAAATGAGGAATGGTGTTAAATGCATTTGTTCCACTGCAACATTCCGTCATATTTTCTCTAGCTCACTTCATTTTGTGTATGATGCTTTTGTGCTCTATAGTTTTCACAGTGCTTGCGACTGTTTTGCGAACTACTCTCAATTAAAAACCAACAATATCTCCTTTAGGATAAGAGCTGTTGGTACTGCAGCTGTGAACATGTGCCTTGTGGCAACAGGCGGAGCGGATGCCTATTACGAGATGGGAATTCACTGCTGGGATATGGCAGGGGCTGGAATCATTATTACTGAAGCAGGCGGAGTACTGCTCGATGTATCAGGTAGATATATGGCCTTGCTTGATACCACTGTGTCCTTTCAAGCAGCTAATTGGGAGCAAAACTAGCTGAAATGAGAAGGTTAATGCTCTTCAGTTTTCCTTCTGAGTTGTCATTATTCAGCAGTGTCTCCATCCAGTTAATAGACAGAGATTTGCTTTTAAGCTTATTAAGATATTTTTAACATTTTGGGTTGAGCATCGGAAGAGAAGAAAAAGTGGCATCACTTCATAAATAAAAAAGAATGAATGTAAAATGAGTAAATTTACACAAGCTACAAAGAGTAAATGTAACTCATAAGAGAAGCCTGTTGAGTTAAAATGCATTTTTATCCAGAGATCCTGAATGGTAATGCCAACCTTTAATGTATCACTTATATTGGATTTTTATGCTCATATTCTTACTGACTTCTATTTTTTAGGGGGAATAAGTTATGTTGCTTGTTTTGTTTTATAGGTGGACCATTTGACTTGATGTCTCGAAGAATAATTGCTGCAAGCAGTCGAGCTGTAGGAGAGAGAATAGCTAAAGCACTTCAGATAATTCCTCTGAAACGGGATGATGCAGCAAACTGAATACCAAAGCTACACCTTGAAAGTATAGATACTGTGGTTGTCTCATACTGTCATATATTTTTGTTCTTTACCATGAACCTGATAAGACTAGCCTCTATTTATTTCTTTTTCTTACTGATAGCTTAAGGTGTCACTGCAAAGTAGTGTTTTGAGATGGGGCCACCAAGGTGGTGTTATGGAATAATTCTAAGTAAAATTTTACTCTTAAATATTTTATTTCATATCACAATTGCATGAAGATCTGTAAAAAGAAACGTACATGCAACTAGTAATTAAGTTTTATAATATAGTGGAAGACATAACAAGAGTTTTTAGTCAGAAATGTAGTTGCATAAGTGACAAAATAACATTCACTGCCTTAACTACCGAACTTCACATCTGGTCCTGTATCCAAAAATACCAAGGCATTATTTATCCAGTCTCTCTCCCTTTTTCTCTGGACTGTTAGGGTTTTTTTTCAGTGTCATCAGCCTATCCATTTCTTCAGCTTGTTCCTGTTTTTCAAAGTAGGTCACACATTTCCAAACTTTATTCTTGCTCTTAGTTGAGACTCTAATTTAGATCCTTGTTACCCACTAGTATTTTTTTAACTAGCCTTTATCTTTCTAAGAGTTGTTGCACCTTAATTTTGGTAGATTAACACAAACTATTCTTTGGTCTCTTACGTGTCCACTGCATTTGTAAATTTATTACAGAAGCAAAGTAATAGATCATTCTGTTATAAAATAAGTGCGTGTTCCAGGAATAAGTTCTGAGCATACTGTCTATCAACAAATGGCTTTACATGAAATTAAAATGAAGTATGATTGGAATTTGTTCATTGAAAGCTCATGGTGTTAAATCCTGTATCTTATTTTTGTCTGGGATAATTTCCATTAATCATGTTTGGGTATACCCATGGAGGAGAGTGTTGCAAAATTTTAAAGAATCCTTAAAATCTGAGAGCATTTTCAGTAAATCTGAGAGTTGTGAACAAAATAGGTTACAATAAAACAAGTTGTTTTGTTAACAATAACAAAAGTCCAAAATTTCACCTTTTTTGTGAATTTTCTCGGTGACTGAATATCAGGCTTCCATATGCTATATTCTCTACAGACACGTAAGAAGATACATGCTTAAACCTAAAGAAAGAGTTCATAAAAAGGTTAGTAATTTAATTCTTGGTGTTAATTGTTCCAAATGCACCGAACTATACGAGAGTATCCTTTTTTTTGGCATTTTTGTAATCAAGCTTTTTACAAGTATTAGTGTACTGTTCAAATAAGTAGTGCACTTTAAAAAGTTATTTTAACTTAGTTTTTGCGCTGTGTTCTGTGTCAAGTTTCCAGGGAAGAAAAAAGTTGTTTATTTTGTTGGTCAGTACATGGCAGTACTTCAGAAAATATGGCTAAATATACAGCTGTTCCACTGTTTGTTTTTATTTTGGAAGATGACGATGTCTATCTTGAAGTTCCAGCAGATCTCAACTTATGAGTCTTCTATATCAATTATTTTTTCAGGTTCTGCAAAATATTTCATTGAAATTATTTCTAGTATCAGACAATTAACACTAATTAGATTATCACCTGCCTGCTCTTCAAAGGGCTTACCAAAAAGCTAGACTTATCTTAATTTCAGTTTTACTTTTAAGGTTCCCATTGGCAAGAATAGGAACTTCTTACTCATTGCACTGTAATGTTATTGTTATAATTGATGGGGGATCATTGCTTCACGATAGTTTATTATTTTAAAATGTCTGCTGTACCGTTTTCATGGTTGTTGTATGCAATATGAACTATGCAGATTTTTTTTTTTTGTATGTTAAACTGATTTATTTTGTGAAACGGAGACATGTCTAAAAATATGAAAGTGTGTGTCTGGAATAAATGTCTACTTTAGCAGTGGCAGCTCCAAGTGCGCTTCCCTGCTTGATATGAGTTAGAGTAGACAATGTTGGATCCCTTTGTGATGGATTTGTGGGCTTGGAAGCTTCCTCTCTCTGTGTATGAATTGTAATTTCCTGACTGACCTTGGAGTATGCAGATCCTGAACTGTTATCCCTGTACAGAAATGGGACTTTGTATACAGCTACCTTGTTTTTGAGAACCCTCCTGGGAGATCACAACAGATTAATCTCAACTGTACTCAGAGCTCTGATATTGTAGATTATCTTGTCTGTAGTTTCCATCTAAGGGCTATCACCTGGTTGAATCATGTAGCTTTTTCACTGTTAGGTTTCTTAATGCACTTTGGGGGAAAAATTATATTCAGAGTTGTTTCTCATCTTTGCTTTCTCAGTCTTAGCATTGAAGACCAAGGTAATTCTTTCTGGAAAGACAAGCTGCCACTTTCATAATCTTGGAGTTTGTGCCTGCTTGCTTTCCAGCTTCAGTCTCCCTTTCAAGGGGATCAGATCCCTGTTGCTGGATTCCTTGTTCAAGCATTATCTCAAAAAACACATCTAATGCATGACTAACACTTTAGTCACATGAAAAGGATAATAACTAAGCTTGAAGGCATTTTATTTTTAGATCTGTATTAGCCTGCAATTTTGGCAAAAGTTGGAGTAAAACAGAAATGAAGATGACTAATCAAAGACCTCTTGATAGACTACGTGAGTCAGAAAGCCTGTGTCGTTGGGGTTGTGAACAGTGACACTCAGGATGTGCTGAGTGTTCTGAGAAAGAGGCATTGGGAATGGAAAGGGAGGCAGAGCAGGAGAAGCATCTTATGGATCAGGGAACGGAGTTCTGCAAAGCTTCTCTCATTTGGGCTCTTGTTCGGGAGGTACAGGAGTTCCGGGAGGCCTAGGCATTGCCACGTGCTCTAGGTGTCCCTACTGGAGCAGGAGGTTTGAACTAGATGATCTCTAGAGATCCCTTTCAACCTCAACCATTCTGTGATTATAGGGGAGGAATGTTCTTTTAGCGGTCAAAATGGTAAAATACCTGGTTTTGGTGTTGTGAAAGAATGACAAATTTAATAATCTTAGGATGGGTTTTAAATTTTAACAAAAATTAAGATAAAACTGTATATTTACAAGATAGCATTTTGTTGAGCAATTTTTATCTGAAGTAATAAGAAAGGAAAAGTGGTTAAGAGAACTACCCCGCAGGTCAGTTAAGACCTGTGGATAGTGCTCATAGGAAGACAGCAGCCGTCCAGTCTACAGGAAGCTGCCTTACACGGCTGGTTAGTAGAAAAACATGTAACTCGAGCTGGGAAATCCTGCCAGAATTTAAGTCTTGACTCTGAGTTAAGAAAGCTCAAAGCTTTACAATGCAAGGATGAGGATATCAGCAGACAGATTCAACATGTGAACCAAATGAAAACAAAAATCTGAGAACGACTCCTAGAAATCAAAACAGCATATGCGCAAATTTAAATGGACAATTTGGCTGGATGGTCACTGTCATCACCATAGTGGCTACCCATCAGATGTTCTAACAAATCTCTCCAGAGCAGGGATGCTGAATTTTAGCACAAGGTTAAAGCATCAAGCACTGCCTTCCCAAAGACCTTCCTGGCAGAAATGACAGGTAGCTCCAGCCTGTCTCTTTCGGCTGCCTTTGCTGCTAATTAGCTGTCTCTAGTAGTGGATTTACTGACAATTTGTGACTGTTTTCTATGGCAGACTGCAAAGCTTTGCTGCTTCTTCAGAGCAGCATGCTCTAGTAGATTCAGAGATTCAGCATAAATAATCCCCAAACAAAATTGATAAAAGGCAACACTACTTTTCCCCCTCACATACACACCAACGTATTAAACATGGGCTATTTCTCATAGCATCTCTGTGGCTGGAAACTACAGTTTTTAAGAAGCTGTTGAATGATTCTTCCCACGCCTAGAAGTGAGAGAGACCCTCTGACTAGACCCTAAAGGTCAACTCCTCACCTTGGTATGAAGCAAGCTAAATAAGGGATGTGTCTCATTCCATGAGCAACTTCCCAACTTTTCAAAGCAAACTGTTATTTGAGCGCCTTTCATTATTGTAAATAAAACAATTACTGGCCTGATGTTAGGGCCAGGGTGCTGACATATAACTTTCCACAGCTGTGTTGTTTTTGGATCTACAGCAGTTGGCTGTAGGAAATGGCTTCCTTTGCTTGCACAAGCACCGCACAGGGTTTTGTTGGTGATTTGACAATGTGGGACTTCTGCAAGAGAGCCGGATCCCTAGGACAATGTAATCCATTGCATCTCTGGGTTACTGCCCGTCCTGCAGCAAACGTGACAGTGGGTGCAGAACAACCAGTTTGTCACATCACCCTCCAGCTTGCACAGCCTCCACTCAAAGCTCTGTTGCTTCCTCGGGATCATCAGTGTAGGTGAAACGTTCTTCACTGCGTCCACTCTGCTGTCTGCTGCTGTAACAGTGGGCAAGCAAGAGCTGCCGTGCTGAAAGCAATGTGCAATGTTTGCAAAAAAAAAATACTAGAGGAGCATGCTGAGCTGAAAGCCTATTTTGCTGCTGTCCTGAAGAGCCAAGTACTCACAGAATCACAGGATGGTTAAGGTTGGAAGGGACTTGTAGAGATCATCTGGTCCGAACCCCCTGCTCCGGCAGACACACCTAGAGCACGTGGCACAGGGTCACATCAAGGCTGGTTTGCTCATTTGAGTATTATGGGCTGGATCTTCCACAATACAAAAAAAACCATTGCCACTTCAAGGTAGTGATAGGCCAGCAAATGGTATATGCTCATGCTGTCCCAGAGGCTTAGTTTGAGTTAATGCAGTGTCTTTCATGCTCATTCTTGGCTTACACCAAACTACAGTATTTTACACTTTTTTTTTTCTCTACAACAGTGTTCTTGCAATTTACTGAAAAAAAAAAGAAGCCCCAAATAAACAGCAATAAGTGTAGCAGCAGTAGGGAAGACTTCTGCTCCCTGTTTATGCAATGGAAGATAAAAGTGTATGCTTTGGGATGACTGTACTTCGCAGTACAGTTCTTGGGAGAGGGCATTAGAGGGGCTTCTCAACTTCGCAGAATCCCAGAATGGTTGAGGTTGGAAGGGACCTCTAGAGATCACCTAGTCCAACCCCACTGCTCCAGCAGGGACACCTAGAGCATGTGGCACAGGGTGGCATCCACGTGGGCTTTGAAGGTCTCCAGAGAAGGAGGCTCCACAAGGAGCCTCTCTGGGCAGCCTGTTCCAGGGCGCTGTCACTCTCACAGGAAAGAAGTTCTTCCTCACAAGGAGGCGGAACTGCCTATGTTTCAACTTGTTCCTATTACCCCTTGTCCTATCACTGACCACCACTGAGGAGAGTTTGGCCCCATCCTCTTTAAATTCTCCTCTCAGATATTTATACATATTGATCAGATCTCCTCTCAATCTTCTCTTCTCTAGGCTAAACAGGCCCAGCTCACTTAGTCTGTCCTCATACAATAGATGGTTCAGTCCCTTAATCCTTTCTGTATTGTACTTTGGAGATACTCTTCGGAGTTGACAATCTCAAAAGAAAATTCATAGACAAAATATGCTGTGTTCTTCATAGTGCCTGACTAAACACTAGATGGCAGCCGGAACCAGGGAAAACCAGGAGGCTCAGTGTATGGCCTCACAAACACAATTCTGCTTCCACTCATCCTTCACTCTCCCTTCTGATGGCCATATTTAAGGCAAAATTGAATGCAACTAAGAGTATATTATTACTAGAACAGTTCTTCAAATACTGAGAACTTGGGCTCTGTATGTCTGTGTCTTGTTACAAAAATTGGAACAGAACTTCCGTTGTGTCAGCAACATTAGCGTTTCCTCCCTTTCAGTGTTTGTATACTGAAAGATTGTCATTTTTGTCACAAGAACTCAAATCTGCGTTCTAAAATGAGATAAAAGCTTTGTTTACGGCATCTGTACCACAGATTAGATGATACTATATTTAAGCCTGGACCCGTTTATCCTGTGTTTTTGCTCTCATAAATTAGCACATGGCTTTTAGAAATCTGTTTCCATACCTGTCAGATAATCTGCTGGATGTATATGCAGAAATTTGCATGTGAACACAGCAGCCCTGGGAACACAAATCTAGACACCCAAGAGTAGTTCTTTATGATTATAAAGGTGTAACTGCTTTATATTTTCAGAAAATAAAAGACTCAGGGAAAAAGGCTCAGAACAATATTTCTCCCACAATGCGTTGTGTTGAGCCCACTGATTGTGTCTGCACTGTCATTGTACAGCCACTATACCATCAAGGTCATTGAGACAATACTTTTTCAGAACCTGTTCTAGTATGTATAGGTTACATATTCCCTTACATCATTATTCTGCAGCTTAGATCCTGCACCTTATAAAAAAATCCTCTGTGTTTGAGACTTGCAGGGAGACAAAGTGCCAACGTGTGGCTGCCCAAAGGCTCATGAGCGGTTAAGGGTTGCCTCAGCAGTACTCTCAGGAGCCGACGTGCCTGCCCTCCCCATAGCACATCTGGAGAGGTCCCGCCGGAACGTGCCAGGCAGGACATGCCCAGCGTTACCAAACTGCCACGCGCCTTCGTGGAGGCTGCGGGCACCTCACACGGTGCTAGTAGGCAGCACAAGCAGAGGTATGGCCGGCAGTGCCTGCGGCACCGTTTCAGTCGCAAGTCATAGTGACTTAAAGTCTCGGGGTTAATTTAGCGTGGGATCATCATGACATAACTTACTTCCATGATGACCTCTCTACTGTGGCACAAGACAACTACTCTCACTCCTTTCGACAAGAGAAGAGCTGGCTCCAGACAGATGAAATTTCTGGCAGCGGCACCTTGGCTGAGGATGAATGTGCAGGGAGAGGAAGAGGGAGAGGGAGGGGGTGTCCCAAATGATAGGAATGTGCCCACATGGGAAGAAGGAACTGAGTGGGGAGTACACAGGGTGTGTGATCGTGCTAAGGAGTGGAGAGGGGCTGGCCAGAGGTGGCTGACAGGAGCAGATAGTTGCGAAAAGGACAGGAGGTCCATTTGGGACTCTATCTATCTATCTATCTACCTACAGGGAATGTCTCTAGTTTTAGATAGGTCATTCTTTTCCATGATTCTTTTCCATTTTCTATGATTCTTTTCTATTTCTCATGATGTTCTCATGATGAACAGATAGGGTGCCTTTTTTTTTTCTTTGTTGTATAGCGATATAGAAAGCTTTTGTATAGCTCTTCCATTTTCCTAAGCTGTTCTAGAACAAAATCCCAAATTAATTCAGGGTTGCGGGTTAATCGGGAGGACTTTATTTGCTATTAATGACAGAAATCTGTAGATTACTGGATGTTGGCATTGACTTTTTTTAATGAAAACAGCTAAAAATGCTTATTACTTTCACCTCACTAGTGAAAGCTAAAAGTAATAAAAACTCCCTTTCTTTCTGCCTCATTATACTTAAAACCATGACTGCACTCCTGAACTCCTACAACAAAACACATTTAAATGAGAGCAATGGTTAATGTTGTTAGAAATTACTATTTCAATATTTATTCAGGTATAATTAGCAATGTATTAGTTGTATGAAAGCAAATTGTATCCCACTTCATTTGTGCACCTTGTTCAGCTCACTATACTGAAATGGAATTCATAATGATAACCTATCATAGCAGGAAGAGGCTAAAAGGTTTAGTTCTGTAGACACTTGGCTCTTAACAGCTGTTTTCACAGAAAGGCAGTGCAAACACTGACATAATGATTCCCATCAAGAGTCATTTGTGTATCTGAAGCTGAAAAATGCCGCTATTCAGTCAACAAAATCAGCTGAGAGGGAAAATATGTTCTCCACTAGGGGGTACTTATGTTCAGTTAATTTCTCACATGCCTTTTACCTAAGTGTGATGCACAATGAATAACTAGTAGAATCTATCCAAAGTCTTTCAGCCCCTTGCAAACCAGCCAACTACTAAGCTTGATACTTTAAATTTTTGGAAATCAGCCCAACTCTATACTAAGCTAATTACTCCAGTTCAATTTGCTATATCACTGATATTTCTTTCCTTTTCTTCCCAAAGTTCTCATTGCAATCTTCAGTGGGAATATATCAATCTTCCTCCATTGAGATCATGTTGATTATGTCCCCCTGTGAAATCCAGAGTATCGGGATGTTTGCCTAGTCTTCCCATGCAACAAATATGCAGAAATAGGGACTCATCACAACTTGAGCGCTCTTCAGCTGCAGATTGTTAAAATAAATCAGTAGATAAAGCTGAAGAATGGAAATGTCTCATAGTGCTAGCTGAAATTTAGAGCTAGATCTCAGAAAAGAATGTAGGAGAGCCTGAAGTTGTCAGTGAAGAGAACTTTTGAGTTGAGAGTTATTAAATATAAAGAAATCACATCTGGCCCAGGAAGTTTCTGAGCTGAAAATTCCTGATAGCTGGGAGTGTACAAGGGGGAGGATTTTTAAGGTTTTTCTGTTCTTGTGATCCTGAGGCAGAAACAAGGAGGTTTTTCTTTTGCATGGCCAAAGACCCCTATCTTGTGCCATATGTAGAATGCTCTCAGCTTGTAAGAATCATGCAGATTTCCTTAGCCTACCTCCTCAGGTAGGGCAGAGACTCTTCCATTACAGACAGTGGAATACTTGCTGCAATGTCTCCAAATGCGTCTCCTTAACTGACTTCCTGCAACTTCATTCCTGATCTTACATGTTGTAATTTCTTTCTGTGTCAGTGAGTTCAGAGCTCACATTGAAATATCATTAGACAACATGCATTTGTTCTAGAGAAGGGCAGGTAGGTCATGTCCTGAGATGTCATATGGTGGCAGAAATCTTGCAAGCCAGTGGTAGAGAAGGCATTTTGTAATAACTTTCTGCTAGAGGTGGTAGAGGTTATACTGGGTCAAACTCAAGTTTCTTGCAACAGAGTATTCTTGATTTGATGTTACTTAGGCTCTTTTTTCATTGGCTTTTTAAAATGGACACATTTGCAGCAAATCTGTACGTTGCTCTGAGCAGACATACAGCAATTTGTCATTTTAAACCACATTGTAGCAGATGCAACTTGCACTAATTAGTTCATTGACAGTAGGAGAGAAAACCTCTTAAGGGCAAAATTGCTATAACTTGGTATAACTCCATTGATTTCACCATGGAATCGTAAATTAATAAGCCACAGAAATGACTCCTGATCTTTATCATCAGATGTTACATGAACCTGCAGCACTGCAGATCTGAAGAAGGACAGTCTGTCCTCGAAGACTATTACCGGATAACAAGATATCCAGTTAAAACAAATAATGTGTATTTTCCTTCTTTGACCCTTCTGCATAATATTGGCTATTTTATGTCATTTTTTTAAAGTTTCATCCAGCAAAACACTTTATTTAAGTTCACATGTATTCCCTATGACATCATGGAGCACTTTGTGAAGCTAAGCATATATGTGAGAATATCCAAGGATTTCAGGGTTTTGCTGGAGAACAGCCGTCTATCCCAGCAGTCAACAGTGCATGTGCTGAGCCTGAGGAGACAACGCTGTCATTATTTCTTTTTAGGTTGGGGATGATGACCCAGCAATTGGCTTTGCTGAAGCAGTCTTTTGTCTTTCTCACTAATTGGAATTATTTTCACAGTGTTGCTACTGCTTCATTTAATAAATCCCTGCATTTCCTTTTAGCACTTAGTCTCCCACAACAAACACATTTTTTAACGTTCTCTGCCCTGAATGTTCACCCTTTAATTAACAGTTCCCGAGATTGATGAGCGTCTCAGCAAGTACACTGGAAAGCAAGAAGGTTTAACATGAACCATAACAGCAATGTTGAAATTTAAGTACGATTAAATTAGAAAAAAGATAAAAGATACATATAAATAATGATGTTGACAAACATCATGATAGCATGTGATGTGATAGAGGGTTTGATTCTCTAAGCTAGGTAAATACCTGACTATAGAAAGCAATGGGAAGCTTCATCCCTTTTGGAAGACAGGAAAATGATTTATTATTGCATTTATGGTCAAGATTTTTTTCTTTTAATGCCTTTAAGGATAAAGGAGAGGGAAAGAGAGACCTAACACATTCCTCTGCCTCAAGGCAAGGTCAACTACAGTTTTGTCATCCCTGACAGATGTTTGTTTAACCTGTTATTAAAGGTCTCCAGTATCAGAAACTCTACAGTCTCTCCTCTTGCTGCTTCTTATGGTTAGAAAGACTTTTTTGTCTATAATAAACATTACTAAACTTAAGGTCATTAATTCTTACACCATCCTGCATAGACATGGGGAAAAAAAAAAGAATTCCAATGTCAAATAGAAAATATTAACAGGACTGAATCTAAGTAAGGGCCTTGCAGAGACCGCAGTCCTTTCATGTTGATAATAAATCAAGGAAAAGTACATTTTCCTTATATTTTCTTGTACCCACTTGCACTAAATTCTTCTTACCTGCGTCTGCTTAGCACCCTTTTATGAAATGGAACAATGTCAATGGCCATAATGAAGTCCGGACAGATGGTGAGCATTTCTTTTCCCCTAAACACAAGACAAGCTAAAAAAGAAATTCAGCTGACTTGATGTAATTTGTTCCTGACATGCATTCTGGCAAATATCATGATATTTTTCATCATCCAGATGTTTACAAATAGTTTTGCAAGTATTGCCAGTAAGGCCTGCTATTCAGAGGTCTCCTCTTCAATTCTCCCCACCTCTCCTAAGGACGGTCACGACATATGCCCTTTTCTAGTCTTCTGAAATATTATACACGTTCCATAATTTCCCCACTAAGTTCTGTTCCTTTAATATTACACCAGACAATTTATTACTGTGCCAAAATATCAAAAAAGAAATGACCTCCAAGTTCTCTCTAGTTCCTCCTCCTCCCTTTGTAAAATGAGATCTCCCCTTTTTTTTGGCTGGTATTAGGTTTTTTTAGACCTTTGTTTACAAGTGAACTTTTTAGAGAAAGCTGAGCAAAGTAGAGAACTGAATGTTCTCTACATCAAGCTGTTCAGAAATTGAAGCAGAGGACTTCCTCCTGCTGGGTGCTTCCCTTTCTAAGCTTATTTAAAGCAGAATTTTGTGTTATTTGTCATCTTTTTACAAGTTGCATCTTGTCTTGTGGCTTGGCCTTTGGATTCTATCTATAATTACTAATGCTATTCTTCCTTTTCCTGTAACTATTAATATGGCCTCCTTTCCATTTCTTTTTCTTCCTCTTGTCTTAGAGGTCTGTGATAAACTCACAATGAGACAAGATGACCTCTCTTTAACTTACTTTTTGCTTTCATTTGCTTCTTCTGAAATCTTGTTTATGCGTTACCTGTCTTACTCAAATATATCTTCCAGAGGTCTATTGTTTTATTTTGTCTTCCTTTTGCTTTTCCTTTTAATTGTGAATTCTCTCTCATGCCAGCTGCTTTCAGTCTTGTAATCTCTCTCCTGGTTAATTAATTTTTCCAGAAATAATTCAACCATATCTTATATTGCAATAAAAAAAAGATAGGAAAATATATGTAAATTAGCTACTAAAATACATCTGAACGACTGAATTAGAAACATGCATTGTTAACATATTCAACACACTGAGCCGCACCACAGTCTGAAACTCCCTGGGAAAAGCTTGTAGTAAACTACCATGACTACCTAAAAATTCTTTGATGAACAGAGGCAAGAAAGATATATTAATTAATTGGTGTCTTGGGCTCTAAGATACAAGATAACAATTTTAAAAGTGGTCAACATCCCCTAACACCTTACTGGTGTAATAGAAGTAAGTGTAATTTGGAAGTTAACTCACTGCATTGAAACTTGGGAATTCTTTTAGACGTGTTGTTTTGTCAGGAAGACCATTTAAAAGCAGCTGTTTCCACTTGGGGCCCTCAGGATCTCTCTCTTAGTTACTACTTAATCATGAAAGAATCCAAGTTTCCAACATTGCCTCCTCTTCTGCAGTAGCAGAACCATTTCTGGGCCTGTTTAAACAGCTGTGAACAGCTTAGCTCCTCCCCTGCCATCTCTAAATCCCACCAGCCAGTTCCCTGTCTGTACTGTGGTCAGAAACATCCCTCTGAGCTCCTAGATTTGAGTCCGCACAAAGCTCAGTAGAAATTGCCACTTTCCTTCAAAATACAACTGGACTGAGAAGTTTTAAATCATTGACAGCAACCACCAAGACAGGGTTGTAGGGCTGAGCTTTTCTCTATGTTGGACACTATTCAAACCACCATTATTCACTTCCCAAAGGGTGTGTGTTGCAGGGCAGGGTATAGTCTGCTTCGCCTGTTAAACTTGTTTCACTGTGTGGAAAAGAGCTGTTCAGTGAGTCACAAAGTGAGCGTGATTCTTGAGAGGCTGGGCTCTCACCTTGAGGGTGAAGGGAGATACCTGCTTTGAGCCAGGGTTTGTGTATGCATTTTAGATGAAACAAATATTGCACAAAACATTTATACAATCCTTGTGGCCAGGCCCAAACCCACCATTCTAAGGTTCAATGCAAGCATCTAACTGCTGGGCTAAAAATCATCTTCTTGCTTTCTAGTGTAATGAACATGTGATAATTTTATGCCAGGCAGGATACTACAGCAGGGAAAGAAGGCAATTTCTTGCAGATCCAGAACAGCCTGAGAACAAAAAACCTTACTGCAAGGATTCCACGGACAAAAGAGGACATCCAATCTTATTTTCCTCATCTTGCATGAGTACGCCAGTGAATGTGTGATATATGAAGAGCACTTGTTCCCCCTTGACTTTGAAGGAGAGGCTCCATGAGAAGGCTTGGAGTTGTGAAACCTGCACAGACATAGGTATCACTATAGCACTGAGTAAGACACCTAAGGCCCAATGACGAATGAACTTAGGAAACATTCCTGACCTCAGCATTGCTAGTCACCTCATATACATAGCTCCCTAACAGGTTTGCTACTACCATACTCAGATCCATGTTCGTATCTATACAGATCTCTCTGGTTTAGTTCCTGAATGGTGTTTGTGTTACTCTTTTATTGCAGTTCTATTAGAGATAGGTAGAAATGCTACTTTACTCTGAACCTACCATTCCTTGTCTAAAGAGAGTTCATACATTAGTCTTGTCTAAATTATACATTAGGAAAAAAAAGTGAGAATCCAAGCACTGGAATAAATTGCCTCAGGAGGTTTCTAATTAATCACTGGAGACTTTTTAAAAGAGTCTAAACAAACATCTGCCAGGAATGTTGTAGGTAGAGTCTATCCTGCCTTTGGGTGGGAGAACATAAGATCTGTGGAAGCCCTTTTTAGCTGTAATTTTCTATGATTCAAACATCCTATGATTGTAATGAGCACTTCACAAAGTGTGTATAGCAGCCTGTGGATCTCGATTGCAACTAGATCTAAAACTAGATTATGCCACTTGTAGCTTCACACTTCATAAAAGCTTTTTTAGTGGAAACAGCGTTAAAAACCTCCACAACATCATGTCCAGGCAACAGATAAGGCTTATTGGAAAAGATGAACATATCTGCTGAGTTCTCAGCAATAAGAGCTGTCAACCTAGTCAGAGGAATGCAAGCAATAAACAGATAGTTATTTGAAAATTTGCTGCCACACAGGCAGCCAAGGTCATGTAGCTCTTTCCCCCTGTGCAGCATATGCCTCTGTTGCACTGTAGCTGTGTGTCCTTGCAGTCAACTCGACCTCTGATGCCTCATGGACCAGAGGCCACATCCACATCTCCTGAATGGTGCCCATGAAGAAGAAACAGAAAAGTTGGCCTGTGAAGAAGAACGATTGTTAAACACTGAAAAAAGAAAACGAAGGCCATACAGATATTATTTAACTGCTGCTGAAAGAAAGAGTATAAACTTTTACTGGAGATAGGACAAAAAGGACTTAAGCTATAGCAAGAAAGATCTCATTAGAAAAGATGTCATTATGGTTAACCCAAAAAGGATTGCCTGGGGAGACTGGGGAAGATCTATACTTTCAAGTTGTTAAGAACAGGTTATGCAGATATCCATCAAAAATGGGGTGCTGCTGATTGTCCCTTCAGGCCAATGACCTCTCAGGGTCACTTCCAGCCATATTGTCTGTAATTCTATGACAATCTTTAAAACAGATAGAGATATGACAGATATTTGCAGTCAGAAGAAAATCCATCTATTTTAAAAGATAAAATGTTCTCCTTTGCTTCACTGTCTCAGTATATTGGAAGCTCCCCAGGGCAGTATCTGAACATCAAATGCAGACAAAACATAGAAGCAGAAAACAAAAATTTAAGTGATAAGCATGAAGGTGTAAACAAAATCCAGGTCTTCTACACCTCTTTCCCTTTTATTATCCCTAGGCTGGTTACTGAACTGGAAGATGTATAAATATGTACGGCAACAGGTAAGAGTAGGCTTATCTGCAGTGGCACCAGGAGGGAACTGAAAGGCCCTCTGAACTTTTGGATGCATAAGTGTAGCAGTAAAGGAGAGTTTTACACTCTAATGGCATCACCATCAAGACTTTAGATATTAATTATGAAGGTAATTAAACCGCTAACAAAAAGGTAAAATTGTGGCCACATACCAAAACTCCTAATCTTTAAGAAATGCACTGCACCAGATGCAGCAACTTGTCTTCTGCCCAGCAGGACATGGGAAAAAAATGTTGCTAAACAGTCACGAAGGTGTCACATGCATTTTTGCAGATTTCAGTCCATCAGATTATCTCACCCTAAACTGTCAAACATGAGTCACTTAGGAAGAGCTCAGAGCAGTTACATCACTTGAGTATTGCAGCTTTTCTTCTTTGTTACTGCTTGCAAAATCAGCAAAAAGCCTGTAATAAATTTGAATGGCTTGTTAAAACATGACCTTCTATTTTCTGGTCTCAGCCTTTTGGACATTTTCTGTCCATACTCAGGCAGAATTGCAGCAAAATGCAAGCAGCCCAGCCCAGGGATTTCATGATGCAACCAACTACTCTACCTGTTATGCAATCTGGGGCCAAAAAAAAAAAAAAAAATCTGTGAAAAGAACATCTTTTGACCAAGGTCATGCACTCTTGGAAAATTCTAGCATCAGAAATTCTGCAAGGATTCTCACACAGCTGGATTTCCCAGCTGGTGAGCTGAAAGGATTCAGGACTTCTCAGTAAAGAATTGGATAAGCAAAAACCAATATAACTTGCAAAGTAGAAACTGACATACACAGAAATATAGATACTACCTCTGGGCTGAGTGATCAATGCATGTGCCAGCACTCTCCACAGTCCTTTGTCCAGAATGTGCCCAGGTTTCTTTCCTATAAGAGCGAGCAGACAGAAATAGGAGCGATGGGCACTTGGGACTCAGCCCAGAATGGAGCTCAAATGGAGCTCATATTGAGAGTTCACATCGGCACCAGACAGGGTCATGGAGAGGTATTCAGAGGTAACCACACACAGGTTTCTAACATAAAAGAAAAAAAAGTAGAAAACAGGAAGAATAGGCGTTAAGTCATTCTGTAAGTTTGTACAGCTACGGTTTCATCGTTAAAGGATTTGATGTTAAAATTCCAAAACAGGTATTTTGTCTGCTAAATGTCAAGAGCTTGTTCCACAAAGACAACGCAGCTCCAGGCAGCAATTCCTCCCTCTTCACTGATCATCCTAATCTGTGAGACTTCAGAGCCCTGAGATTGTACCCACTTGTCTGCTCTCAGCAACCTATTGGCCAGGTGGCAAAATCAATGTAAGGGGAGATTTTGAGGCATGGAGGTAGGAGATGAGGCAATTTGTAAGAAGGTTCTATAGGAGGCAGTGGTCCTGCTGAGTGCTGAATGTGCATGCCAGTAGCAGGGTCTTTAAGAGGCAGCAATTCATAGCACCTGATGAGTTTCTGATGATGTTTTGATTCTGCTTGCATGTGTCACTTCTGACTTGTGGAAGAGAAATACAGTCTCACACATCACTCTTGAAAGGTTGCTGGCTCTTATCATTGAGTGCAGGGGGAGAGGTAAGCGCAGAGGAATGGCATCTTCTGGGCCATTCCAGATGGGTCACGAGCACCACAGCCATTCTACAGATATCCAATAATACTTCTGCTAGCGCTGAGACCATAACAGTTCAGTTACAGCATGGCCATGTTTCCAGGATACTGCCCTTCCCCGGGAACCTGGCCCAGTCAATGAGTGGGCACTGAACTCCTTAGAATGAGCCATTTCTGCATGGCTTTGGTCTACCCAGCTGGAAGGGAAAGAAACCAGCCCTAATGCTCGGACAGGGAAGTTGTCCAAGCAAAACTGAGCAACGTGGCTCACCAAGATCTCACTGCAGCTTGCATGGACAGATGGGAGCAATATGTGCAAGCTCTGGGATGCTGTCAGCAGAGTCTGTGTGAATTCAGGCAGCGGATGGCCACATATGGCTTTTGCCTAATGAGCAGCAGCCCTCAGGGACTGGAGGACCTGTCTGTTCTGAATACATAAAAGATAGCAAGGCAGACAGTATCCTGGAAGAGCTGATGTGCTCAAAATTTTGTCTATTTTTGATCCTACCAGATCAGCTGGTCTACAAATACTGTTATTGTGCTTACAAACCCTGACTCTCTCTCAAACATTTTTGTATTTTTGGGTCAGGGAAAATTAACAGTTTTCTGATGGGAAAAAGAGACCCAAAAGTGAGAGATGCAAGATACTGGGTCTTCTCTTTAGTTGGTAGTGATAAACACGTGATATTAGTGAAGACACAGCTGCAGCTGGTCCACATCCTCTAGCTCAGGCTTTCCTCATCTCCGCTTTTTGAACCATCTTCAAACTCAGAGTGGCCCAGGTGATCTGGTGCATAACTTCTATGTGGCCTCCATGATATTTACTATGGTATCTATACTGCATGCTGTATTGTTGTTGTGTACTGTGATATTGTGTGTGAATATATGTGTGTGAACATGTATTTGCACAAAATATTTAAATAAACATATTTGAGAAAATTCAGTGCCATCAACTCTCAACATTGAAAAAATCCAAACACTGAGCTCATATGGCTAATTAAAAATACATGTATACTTGAATCAGTGAAATAGGTGTTATTTTATTTCTTTCTAAGTACAAATTTTCAGGGTCTTTCTCACAGTCATTAAAGCTAGGAACAAACTGAGGTTTTAAAAGAAAGCTTACATGTCACATGGGGCTTGCAAGGAAGGTACTAAATACTGAGACATAGAATCATAGAATCATAGAATCATAGAATGCCTAAGGTTGGAAGGGACCTCTAGAGGTCATCTAGTCCAACC
>JAWLRI010000963.1:5935444-5955341 GCA_034781795.1 Crypturellus tataupa | reverse complement strand
ACCCCCCTGCACACGCAGGGCCACCTAGAGCACATGGCACAGGGCAGCATCCAAGTGGGTCTTGAAGATCTCCAGGGCATAAAAACATTTCAGCTGGCAATGCACGCTACCTGGGCAGAAATATTCTGTGCACGTGCTCCAAGGTATACTACTAAAGCTGACAGGATCAGAAAATAGACAGTTTTCTTAGAAAAAGGTTATTTTAAGGAGAGCTATAAGAAAGATTAGGGGTTTTATAGTGTTTTGACTATTTTGAGATAATTTGTAAAAGTTATTTATGACCCCACGGAATAAGTGATATGGAGCAAAATCAACTGAAGAGCAGAAAACATCAGCTTCTGTATTTCTGCACATCTCATTCTGGTAGCCAAGGAACTGCTTGCTCTACTCTTGCTAAAAGCATGATAATACACGCTTTGCTAGGAAAGAGAAATGGTAGGGTACTCTTTTGCTTTTTTTTCTTTCTTTTTCTTTTGTAATTCACACCTTGCATTTTTATCTGATCAGTGATGACAAGTTTTTGAGAACAGTTACACTCACCAAAGAGGGAAGCCACCCAGCAACTGGCTATTTTCACTACCCAGCAACTGGCTATTTTCACTATCACCTCCTGTCAGGGCTTTGGCACATTACTTGAATTATGTTTTTTTTTTTTTTTAGCAAGGCACCTGCTGCACTTCAAGAGAACTTCATTTCCCCAGGGAAAAAAATGCTATAGCAGAAAGCCTGGCAGTCTTGCCTGCACGTGTGTGATTTTTATCAGGCATTGGAAGATGCACACATTTTCCACCTATTTTCTCACAAGTAAGGTGCACATGTCTCCTGAAAGAGTAGGAAGCCGTATTTGGACTGTTCTGCCTACAAGTGATGAAATTACTGCTTGGAGAGTTCTCCTTGAATGATGAATTTTCAGAGGATCTCAAAACCTTTCCACCTTGGGCGATATTCAATGAGTTTTGTTCTCAAGCATCATGATCACTCTCTCCTCAGTTACAGATTTGTTCAAAACTTTAGATTCAGAGAAGTATTGAAGTACTTCAACAGATTTCTGCAATTCCTCTTGTTATTATGTGTGTGTGCTGAGGAGTATGGGGGGAGGAAATCCTTATGTGAAACATTAGCAGGTTTCATACTCTTTTTAATCCTATTTAGCAAAAGTAAACCTAAGCCTTCACGACTTTTGTATTTTTGAGATACTTTCATTTTCCTGAGCCTCAGTTCATTGATAAGATCAGTATTTTAATCCCGCTCTACCCAGTACCATTTTCCTAAGCAATTGTTTAGAACAGGATTTAGTGAAAAGAAGATTATAGACATTTTTACGGCATGGAGGACTGCCACACAGAAATATTACACTAGTAGCTGGGTTTAGTGACACTTAGGGACAGATTGCAAATGAGTCCCTCATTCTTTGGAATATGCCGGTAGAATAATTGTTTCTTTCTGTCCAGAAGCAGCACCTAACCACATCCAAAATGATGCTTGATCATCTTCTGGGCACTCAGAATTCACCGTCCCCTGAAAACTTTGAGTACATGAAAGAGTTACTGAGATGTGGTTTTTTATATATAGTGTAAATATGTATATATTTGCATGTGTGTTTTTTTTTAAAAGATTATATTTTAATTGAAATATGTTTTCTTTTTTTATGACTATTACTCTACAGTTGAAATAGAGATAAGAATAGGAGAGAGAGCCTGAAGTGTTGTTTTCTTTATTACATTTCAAATATAACATGGTAGTAACTATGAATGCATAGAATGTCAGGCAGGGAAAAAAGGGAATAATAGACTAGGCAAAGACCTGATATGAAACTGCAGGGACTACCCTATAATGTCAGGAAACTCCCTGTGTAATCTGTTTCTGTCGGAAGCGTGTCACATCTCTATTAATAACTTATTAATAACTCATCTGTAAATGAACTCGAACAGTTCTGCTAAAGATACCTTTAACACCAAAATAATGTTAGAAGATATGTCTGGTTGTAATTGTTTAATGATTATTCTTAATTTTGCATGAGAGAAAATGAATTCAGGAATCTAATCAAGTGGATGAAAATTTACATCCATAAAGCAAAGACACAAGGTTTTGATGAAAACATTTAAATACCAATGCTACTTGCAAATGAGCTCACAGGTATAATTTGGAAGAAACTGTAGACGATAAGAGCAGAGGCATTTTTTTCATAATTTGCCAAAACAAATTAGATAAAATCTTCTGGTCTTGTTTTATTTTTCTTTTTTTGTGCTCCTGCAGTCTCATACCAGGATATATAACAGCTTATCTCAGATACCTTTCCTATCCTGAGATGCTCCTGCACAATAATAAATTCCAGCTGATTGTGACAGGTGTTCCCTGGACTCTGACCTGCCCCGTCTGCTTTCTAGGAACCATTTGGAAACACGTCATGATAATTAAAGCCTAAATGAAATTCGGTAATCATCTGTAACATTTTGGTAAACTGTGTTTTTAAATCCCTCGTGTTTCAAAATATACACCACTTACATGCTTGACTGTGTTTTTTAGAGGTGTGACAAAACCTCTCTGTGAAAATCTAATAAGATTTTCTTGTGATTTTCTTGTCCTTCCTTAAGTCTTACCTTTCAATGGCATGAAGTCTGAAAAGATCATTTTGTCTCAGTTTTTATTGCAATGAACTGTAGAATTATTGATGTTTACATAAAAATTACTTGTACAACTCCATAAAATATCTTATCCAGCACACAGCAAGCCAGCAAGCCAGCAGCACTCAGAAGAAAGGATCTAACCATAGCCATAAGGACATCTGCCTAGTGGGAATGCGCATAGCTTATTTCACTCCTCTCACCTTTGAAAAGGCAAAGCTGGCAGTCCGGTCTCCGGAGAAGGCTCTCAACAGCTTCCCACAAAGGGTGAAGAACTGCAAGTGCTGCAGTTATTTCTCCTGAGACTGGTCAGGCTGGATTGCTTCAGTTTGCTCAGTTCCAGCAACCCTGGAAATTTCTGGGTTTTTCCTTCAAACTTGCAGTGTATTCTCATACAGCTTCAGGAAAGGTTTTGTTATGTGGAACACAGCATCCTCACCATGCATCATTCACAGGTCTCTGGCATGTGTCTAGAGTAGATCCATATTGTGATTTTTGCTGTTTTCTGCTTTGGCCCTCACAGGCAGCCTAAATGCAAGCTCAGGATTAAGATTCCTACTCCTTTTAATGTTAGGCAACCTGCCAATAACACAGTTGGTATCCCCTCAGTAGGGCACTATTTTGCCATTTCTTGACACATTTGGCTTCTGCAGTCACTGTCATTTATTTCAAGCATCAAATTCATGTAAAACCCTGGCTTTACTGACACAAGACAGACTAAACATTTATGATCCCTTCTTTTCATTTTGAAAATGAATGGTGAAATTGTAATGTACAGGAGAATACCTGTCAAATCGGTTTGGGCTGCAAGTGGAGCTGCTGGGCTGGAACTCAAGAGCTTGCATTCGGTCCTCTTCACAGTACCAATATTCATCCCAAAAGCATGTAGCCACATTTGTGTTTAGCTTTAGAGCTTAGTTGCTACCAAAGCTCTATCCAACCAGGAATGCTGAAAAACAGGAATGCACTATTGCCCTTAACAAAAATTCATCCCATGAAGCTTGTATAATATGTGCCTTTATTCTTACTTCATGAAAGGCATTCTTTACAAAAGTGCAGAGTCCATGTGGCAGTCTAACACGTTTACAGAACATCCTAAAAAGTAGTTATAAAAGTAGGTAGTTATAAAAGGTAAGAGTGAACTGCAATAACCTGTCAGTCATGGAAAATATCCTTCCTACTCAGTAAGGAAAACACTGAGCCATTGACATTAAAGGGTAATAAAAAAATCCTGTCATCTGTAGGAATTAAGTACTGTGGATGCTCAGAGCTCTTTCAGACTACCTTGTGAAATATTTGCATTTCTCATCATTGCTACGTTTCACTTTTCAAAGCTTTTTTTTTTTTTTTTTGAGTAGGACTAGCCTCCACAAAATTGACTACACTGGCCAAACACATCATGACAATCTGTGCTGAAAGGAATATGAACACCATTGAAACAAAAAGTGCTTTTAAAACAACAAAATCTCCTTCACACTGTAAGGAGTTTAATGAAATTATGCTACATGGCTGTAAAACTAAGATAAAAATAAAAGATATCCTTTAGATTGCCCATATGTTCAAAAGAACACAAAAAGATCTGCATATTATCAGCAAAATAACTGTGAAACCCAGCTTCTTTTGGAAATAATGAAATTGAAATGAAAATTCCATACCTGAGAGTACAGAGGAGCCAGATATTTTCAGAATTCCCCTGTTTTTGCTTTTTCTGCATCAGATTCATAGAAGCTAAAATATTAATCTAGCCTGACTTATGTATTTCCTAAGTCAATCTACTTCCCTCAGTAGGGTCTATAAGTGGAAAAGATAACTTAAATCTGACTAAAGCACCTGTCTTCTAGACACATGATTCTGAAAAATATCTAGCCCTGATTTAGAACTAAGACACAATGATTTCCTGTCGTATTTTATTAATGTCGCTCACTCAGTAGGTATGCTTCACTGTACTTCACTTTTATTTTGAAATTGTCCAGTTTGGGCTTCCAGATGTAGTTATGCCTTTCTTTTTGGAATAAGGAGCTCTTTCAAATCTGGTATTATCTTTCTATTGAGTGTCCACTACAAAGGGGTGATGTTTATACGGTGTCCTGCTCACATCTCAGTCAATTCATGCTATATATTCCTCTCACTGCAAGACCTTTTTTCTGCCCTCAGAAACTTTGTGCAGATCTGTGCTGAATCTACTCTAGATTCCTCACAAGAAATACAACATAACCCATGCCCTGCATCCAGTAACCTTTGTACCATACTGGGAATCTAAATACCCTCCTGACTCAATACTTCCCAAAATCACATTAACCCCATTTGTCACTGCTAGACTGCAGTGGTTTTGTTAAACATTTTTCAGATTCACTGTTTTGTAGTATCTCATTTTACTTGCGTATTATAACACATTTTCTTTTTGTTACCAAGTCATGCAACTCATGCTGAATTATCGGTCCTTAGTCTGTCACTGTTTATCATTCTGCCAGGCTTTGTGTCATCCACAGGTTTTATTTGGCAGGGATTTTATGTCTCTCTCCATCATCAATAAAGACATTAAATTATTCCAAAACAGACTGCTGTACCCATGTGTTTTATGAAAAATTTATTAAGGTAATGAGCTAATGAGCATGAAACCTCAAGATAGGATATGGGTATTTCTGAGTGTTGTTTGGTCTGCCAGACCAAAATCTATTCAGGGCAGGAAGTTTAACTTTCAGCTAGTCATCTCTGTTCTCTTTGTAGACAATGAAAAGAAATTCAGTTCCACATGCACCCAATCATAAACTAAATTGAATTAACCTGTAGTCTGGATCTGCCTCTCTCCTTTCTCATTGTCTGTAGCCAGAGCCTAGCTGACTAACCTTAGTAAGTTGACTAATTACTTACTGAATGGATGGAGTTAAAGGACTAAAGGTAAATCTATATGTTTCTGTAGTTGCAGTATGATAGAAACACTATTCTGATGAGGGAACAGAGATATCACCACAATCTAGAGTACAACTGTGCTATGACTAGGAGGCTCATGACTACCTTCTCCGTATTTCCTCAGAGCTGTGTGAGGCCATGGAACAAGGTCCAGAACTGAGACAGCAAAGAGAGCATAATCAGGAGACAAGCAAGGAGGGGAATATGGTGGTGCTAAGTGTCCTGTGTCCCAGTACGGTCAATGCGTGGTTGACCCCACTTGACTTTTTTCATGTCCTGCCTTCTCTGGGTAGCCAGGTCCCACACTAAGAACATGATCAGCTAAAGGAACGTGAGGTAAACTAACATTATGGATTCTAGAAAGATTACACATATATTATGAATTATAGCTTCTGAATAACAACATAATCTTTCCTCTTAACAAATTTTTAGCACCAGTTAGTTACTACTGACACACCCAGAGCTCTCTCCTGCAGACGGGGGATTTGGGGACGGTAAGTTTCTCATGGAGGGCTCTGGCCTCAGGGTTCCTGCTGCCCTGCTCTGAAGTGCCCTGTACACTGCTGCCTAACTCTGTACCCTTATAAAATGGACATGAGAGCATTCCTACTCTCTCCAAGGACAAATAGATTAAAAATAATGAGAAATTTAGATAGAATTGCTTTTGCATCCTTAGAAACAGAAATGAAGAATCCAACATATGGCTGAATTTATGCCACTGTCAGTCATTAAGACAAAAAATCTGATTATATGCAGCAAGTCTGCAGGCTTTTTTAAGATATGTTTGTCTCAGAAAACTTGTGAAAGAAAATTTCTTTCTCTATTTTAAGTGCACTAGTCTATTATCATTACTTTTTTTTCTGTGATTCTGTGTGTCATTTTCAGTATATGTTTTTTTTTCTTAAGAAAAAGGAAAAGCACTATGATTTGTTTCACTAGCACTAGGAGGTAAGAGAAATCTGTCACTGCAGCGTTGGACCAGAGCTACTCACAGGAGATGATACAGTTCTGGGTAATTATTAAAAAAAAAACATGTAAATGCAGTAAGGTTTTTCTTTTGAAACTTACTATCACTATTAGTTGCATTGTTCTCAGGATTATCATATCAGTATTTTTGCCTCACTTAAGAATGGTGAATGTGACAGATGTTCTGTGCTTGAATGAAACCAAATCCAAAGGTAGCCACAGACAGCATCATATCCAGATGAACAGAACGAGAGTGTTTGAGTTATTAGACAAACACTGCCTGGAAATCGAGAAATATCAGGGGTTTGTTCTGACTGCTTTCCCTTGCTTAGAGAGGCCTGTACTGGGTGACTGTGTCTAGGGGCGGGGATGCTGCCCCTGAGTAGACATTAGCTACTAGATTGCTCAGATACTTCAGCTCTTTCCTGAGATTGTGGCTATGGTGTGCTGTGCTTAGAGTAGAAGGACATGACTCAGACATCATGATGCCATCTTCTCTCATCAAGGAAAACATCAACATGAGTTCTGTCAATTTGAAAACTATTTTTCCCTTCAATGTTATCAAAACATTATGAGCTTGTGGTAAGACATAAAGAGAGGTGAATTTTGAAAGCACCACTTCTGTATCTAGGATTGTCTCTTTTCTCCAAACACTTTGTAAATTTATTACAATCAAGATTTAGAGTCTTTGCAATACAGTTTTGAAAAAAGAATGTGAGAAAGATCAATATTTTAAAGATAACATCTCAGAGATTATTTCATCTACTGAGTTTTATTAGCTCCTGATTATTACAGGGAAGTAATGCAGGGTTACTTAGGATCGAGGTGTCATCATGATATTATAACTACAAATGGAGAAATGACCTTGAATATCAGGGAATGAATGAATCAGGGAATGAATGAAATTGAGAACTGGCTAGTGTTCAGAGTTATGGCTGGAGGGATATACCTGGTATCCCATAAAAGAAGTAAGTTCTAATTCAAGAGAATACTCTGCTGAAAAGTGCTAATTACCAGAAACAGGGACAGCCATAAGTTGATAATGCCTTCAGCTACTAAAGTTCCCTAAATGCAAATGGATACAAATCTTAAGTGCAAACACACATATCAGAAACAGGACATATCTCGACAGAATTTTGCCATGAATATACAGGCAGTGACATTGCAGACACATGTTGGAGCATTATTTTTGCAAGATATTAATGCAATTAATAAAATAATTCCTCTAGCATAAGCAGTTACCTTAAAAGGGGAGGATTTGCCTGCTGAGATCTCAGCTAAATATCTCTCTGTTGAGTAGTAAGGGGAATTGTTCTCATGTTTTAGACATTTACGTTATTGACTGAGTCACAAAAGCCAGAAAATGCTTCAACTTGCCTTAGTCCACAATTGAAAAGAGTGAAACTAAATCTAAGTACTTTATATCTGCCATAGGCTGGACCAGACACAGATTGCTCTCCTAATGGCCACAGAACATCCCATAAATAGCCATTGTGGTGTCTTAGCAAATTGCAATTTCATGACTGAATGAAAGTTATCAGCCTTTTACTATCACAACTGAAGTACAAAATCTAAGATAACTGATTTAGAAGGTCCATGTTACCACTCCAATACCGGAATAGGCAGAAATAGCCCACATACAGTGACAAATTTCAGTTTTTTTGAAGAATACATTACTGAAAGAGTCTTAGTGTTCTGTACTCAGAGATTGAGTTTGGACTTAATTTGTTTTAATGGCCTTGTTTTGTACGTGGTGGCTTATTGCAGCAGTATCATAATATACAGGTTTCCTGTAATGGTTACAAACAGCTCACCTCTCAGATTCCAGAAAGTAAACCCTGTTTTGAAGCAAATCCATAGATCATCTCCAGTAAAGTCTTCTATTATAAAATTTAATGAGTAAAATATTTCTTCCTTGTGCTTTAGGAACAGCTATTTCTGGGATGTTGGTAAAAGGCTTAACCTTACCATTCTTATAAGGAAAATAGAATATTAATAAGTTTTGCCTTGTCTCTTCCCTCATGTTCACCAAAGTAGACTATCTTTAAGCCTCTCCTCAGAGACTGAAGTGTTGACACACTTCAAGGCACCACTTGAGGCATGACACTGGCAGCCTGCATACCTCTTCAACTCATAAGGATGCTACGCAGGAGGAAGGATAATCAGTAAAGAGCCATCCACTATAGATCTTGACTACTCCTTTTACCAGCAGACTGTATACATGTTTGCAAGCACTTGTCAGTAAAAATATAATCCCAAGAACTAAACATTTTTCCTGGAGAACGACTTGTCCAAATACATACCAAATTGGATGGATGTATAGGAAGAAAAAAGAAACTGGCTCAGTAATTGAGAGCAGGAGCTGAATAGCCGGGCCTCAAAAGAGACAAGACAAAGACTTCCAAAGGAAAGGGCTTGAGTTTGGAGAGTAGCAAATGGGTACAAGCAGCCTTGGAGCAAGAAATGTTAGTAATATGTACAGAGAGGAATAAGTGGAGCAATGATCCTCTTCTATTTTCCTTTTGCCTTTCCACAAGTTTGAATGATGCAGGGTTTTGTTCATTTTTCAATAGGCTCATTGAAGTGGCTATTTAGACTTGGTTCTTGACTTCCTATTCATCCTGGCTGCATTAGCAAACCCTGCTTTAGGAGAGGCTCTTTCTGCTGTTTCAGACCACGTGTCAGTGCTCTTGTTCCCCAGCCCTAGCCCACTTGTTCACACTTTAAAGCAGGTCAAAGATCTCAGACAGATGCATCTCAAGCTCACTGGCTACTCTTTTTGCAAAAGAGAAACTTTTTGTCAGTCTGTTTGGTGAGGAAAGTGGAGGAAAAATGATGTAAGAGAAAGATTATTTAAACAAGTATCTCATCTTCTACCCAGCAAACTTCACAACTAACCATTGTGTCTTGGCAAGTGGCAGAAATGTGTAAAGGACACACTTAGCCATCCCTTCTGCAGAAGATGTGTTAGGAATCAATCTATCCCGGGTTCAGTCCCGGGTGAGTCCGGGACAGTCCACACTCTTGCTTAAAAACAGACTTAAATTTGACCATCAAGACAAAAATATGAAAACATAGAGGCTGAAGTCACTCTAACTTAGATAGTAATCCAAGCAACAGAGCAAATGGATATATTAAGTTTATTTTTCTATAATCTAAATTTATTTCTTTTAATGCTCAACACAGTCTTTCTTTTTCAGAGATGTTACTTTAACAATAACATCAAATTTAAGGATAAAGGTAAAACTTAACACTCCCAGAATTAATGGCAAGGTAGTCAAATGAGTGGAGAGATTAGATTATACATTTAGTATCCGCTCTTGGCGTTATGCCAGACATTCAAGAAGACATTTTGCCAAATTATTTGGGTTATTCAAACAACATTTATTCTTCAGACCTCAGCTGGCAGTCATAAGGGCCTCAAAATTATTCTGTTTACCTGTAAAGCAGACCTAATCTCATATCCTGATGTGGCTGGCTGCTGGTGGACCAGAGCTTCATTTCTCTCCTAATTATGAAGTTAAAAGATCTTTTAAGCATTAAACAGTTCTTTTAGCATGTATTGTCAATAATCTTAAGTTTGTCTTCATGCTAGAAATATGAGTACAAATAGAAGAAACTAATCAGCATTGGTTAATTATAGAACATTAAAATAATAGTCTAATAGAAATACTGGTATATTTAGCAGCATAGTACTGATATATTTTCATCCCATTTACCATGAAGCGAGGGATCTTCTAAAACGCTGCAAAAGTAGACATGTATCCTACAGCCACTGCTTCCAGCTTATTGATGTTGATCATGTATGCAGTAATTTTAATGTATGCAGTGATTTTTACTTTATTGTGACATCTTCTATGACATGTGCACACACACCATTGCTCATTACTACTCTGTGTAGTGTACCAGCAAGAGATGGAAATAATAAAAGTCAAAGTTGTCTACCAAGGTATCAAGTTATTCATTGCTTGAAAATAACCTACAGAGAAAAAGTTCTTGGCAGGCAGCTTGCATTAGTGAGACCAAGATTTTGTAGTTTATCATGGCAGAGTATGAGTAGATGCTAATGACTTGTAACTTTTAAAATACATCTGAGATGGGACTATGTGCATCAAGGGGGTTATTTATGCCCTTCCTTCAAGTCATCCTTAAAAAAAGAGAATAAAGGAAACAGTAGGTGGGGATTTAAACCAGAGTTAATCCTTGTGCCTTCTTTTTGTCTTGGAATTAGATAATCTATTCAGGCTCTTTATTTTTAACTTCTATCATTAATCACAAGGGTAAAATTAATCAAAGAGAATAAAAGGCTACAGATGAAAAATGTCAAAAAAGAAAAATTTTATTTTGACATTCCTGTCATTTATTTTATTTCTCTCAAGTTCCTCTCTTGGACTGCAGAAGGTCTACAGTTCTGTAAAGATGCTTACTGTCTCAAATGCAGCTATATTTCTGTTTATGTTGATAATCGTTCCAGTTTTCACTGAGTTGAACTTTCTGTTGGCAAAATCCACTCAAAGAAAAGGAGAAAAATATCAAATTATATTTTATTTTCCTATTGACATCCTCAATCAGTAGCTAGCTGTAGAAAGAACAACTTCTAGATTTTCAGACTTTGTTTCACTCTTATCTTCACTTGCCTTTCCTCTTTAATGGGATATCACTGACATTACAAGATAACAGAGACAATGAAAGCACAGAAGAAAGAAAACAGGAGACAAACTAGAAACAACATGCATGTAGCCTTTTAGCAGTTTATTTTAGGGGGAAGAGGGAAAATGTTACAATATCACATTAACAATCAACACCAATTCATGCATAGATGAAAGAGAAACCACATGTGAATAATAGGTAAATGTTTGGCAAATGGAAAATATCAAGTTTCTTCCAAGCATTTGGCTTACCTCTAATTAGTCATTCTTAGAAATATGCAAAAACCTCTCACGTAACACATTTGTGCTAAGTACTGTGATTGTGCTATAGTGGCTATGGCATTTACTATACTGCAGTTTCCTGAAAGCCAGCAAATGTCAACACCATATTAATCACAGTTTTGGCATAGATCAAACTAAGGCAATTTAATCCTAGTAGCACCCAAGGACGCCTTTTAGTTGGTCTGCTGCCTTCTCATCCTTTTCTGTTGCAGTTTTGAATCTTTACCCATTCCAGAAGTGAAAGTGTTTTTCCTGGAGTCTAAACAACCTTGAGGAACCCCCTATAAATTTTACCTTTTGGAGTGGGGTCTAATTTCATAAGAATGCTACCATTCTTTAGTGGCAGTGGTATTTTATGGTTTGTCCAAGTTGCTGCTGTTTTACCTCGTGGCTGTTGGAAAAGGTAATATTTGCTCTCTGACAGAGTATTTGGGAAACATGGGGAGTTCCTGACTTTTCCTCAAGACCTTCACAGCCAACCCAAGCCTGAACTCATTCCTTTCTCTGGAGTTGAGCAATGAATCTAGATTTAGCCAGCTATTGGTATTTCCTACCCTGACAAAGTACTGAAGTGTGGAGTTAGGAACCAGGAGCATTTCTGCATGAAGGTCTCCAGGGGACCTATGCAGAGCACACCACTCTGGATGGCTTTCTGGCCATGGAGGAAGTAAAGTCAGTAATCTGCTCATTCCTGCTTGAGACCCTAACTTCTTTCCTGAAGGAAGAGAATATCATTTTCTTTATCCTCTCCCTTTTTGTTCTAGCTCCTCTCCCACTGACAGGGCACTATGTCCATCTCGAGTATCTTCACAGAGCTCTCATCTCATGCATGACAGCAGTCTTACTTTTCTTCATTTCTCTCAAAGAACATGACTGCTCCTCTCAGCAGTTTTGTTTAATGAGTACCTAGTGCCCACAAGAAATAAGCTCTACTAACTAAACATCTGCTCTAATATAGAAGTAGCTCAAATAATTCCCTGTGCTCCTGCACAAAGGTTTGAGTACTCTTGATTTATCAATGCCATTTAGTCATCTTGCTCTGTGGGAAAAGCAGTCTGTCCCTTGAGCCTAATTGCATCTCCTAATAGGCTTGTGAGTGTGTTTTGATCAAAAGATCTTTTTAGAGGGCAAATGTTTTTCTCTCTTCTCTCCTTAACTTATATACTTATACTTTTCTCATTAAAAAGTAACAATAGGTGTTCTGACTTGTTTCAGCTTTAGCAGAAGTGTTGCTTTGACTATCTTGATAGTTAATGAAGGAGGATTCGGTGGTTTCTGACTGTGTTTATGTTCTCTCGTTTCATAAGGTCATCTTCCCATCAGGGAGAATATTAATGGCCTGCTATTTTTTTCCCAATGAACATCTTGAATATTTCCCTGAAAATGGATTTTTTTTTTTTTTTTCCAAGACTGTATTTATTACATCTTAATTCATCAGCTTTACTCCAGTTTTCATTCTTGATACATATCAGCCAGTGATATAGTTCCATAAAGGAGATGCAGATACGATGTCAGAAGGACATCAGTTTATGGTATTGTGCTACATAAGAGTCTAGTAGCTTCAATAGTAAATGCTAGATCAAAAAATAGATGAAAAAATACTTAAGCTGACGTCCAGAGATAGAAATCTTAGCACCAAATGACAAACTCTCCTCATTCAACACAGCAAGAAGTTTAAGTTTCAAAGAGAAGGACCTATACTACACACCTTGTAAGGGAAGAAATGCCCATGCAGTGGAAGGAGGATCTTCAATCTGATGTTCTGTCTTACATGGTGGGAGTTTCTCTCAGGGAAACTATCAGCCAGAAACATATTCCTGCTCCACACAGATCTGGACAACTTTCTCACTAATAAAAAAAGTACTCAGATCAACTGAAAAACACTTCCCTCTCTCCCATTGCCTAAATATCAGGGGACTTATCTTCAGTACCTACTTTATCCTGGAGGACTTCAAATCTGCATCTCTCACCCTCAAAGTATAACTTAGTTTGGGCAATGGGTGCTCTGCTCTCAAGGTGAGACATTGTGCAAACCAGAATCCAAAACTAATGGACAAATTCCATTGTTTTTGTTTTTGATTTATTTATTTATTTATTTAACCAGCTTAACCAGTGCCTGCCTTCGTATTAACATTTTAAAATATTTTGTCCCTGCTTTAGATCATCAAAGCCCAAACGGTATAAATTATTCCTTCACCTTTTTGATCTAAATTTGGAAAAGGCTTGGGTGAATGATCACCATTTTTTAACACAAAGGGATATAGCTAGAACACTGGAAAATCAAATACTGCTATCACTGTTCGATGCTACTGTAACAGGCTTGCAGGAAACTGAAGCAAGAAGACTTTATTCTTCAGGCTTCTATGCTTAAGAACAGGACTGAAAAGGACTGGAAGGAAACATAGCTTTTTTGGAGTATCCACAGATATATCACATATATATGGGTATACACAGTTTAATAATCTCAGAGAACCTGGTAACACCTTGAGTACATGAAAATAGGCTAAAGAGGTTTCAGGCACTGCTTGGAAATTGAATGAACTGCAGTACAACACAAACTGTATGAAGTACTCTCTTTGACTGAGCCCATTTCTGTAAACTGTAGTGAACCATGTGTGCTACGTGTTTCTTAAATAACCAATATCACTGTTTCAGGCTCTATTGACCCAGGAGTCTTTCTTCAAAGTCAGGACAAGAGTTTCTGTCTTTCATATATTTCCTTCATGATGCTTTTGATCTTATTCATGTCAAACTTCTACTGTGGGGAAACGCTCTGAAGGGCAAGAACTGCAGGGAACTTTTTCACAGCCGCAATTTTCTAAACATCAAGGACAGGGCAGCCATGCCTTTACTGTAGTGAGCAGCTGAAATAGCAACAAGCCAGGCAGTTAATAAGTCATAAAAAACAGAAAGGATTTTCAATACTTAAATATAATGCTAGCAAGTTAGTATTATCTAACTAGAAGTTCATATTAACAGAACTAACACAGAAGGTATAGTACCCATGCATACCATTAAGCCACACAAGAACATAAAAGCAGTTAAGTTACTTTCAGATTAAGTAATTTGGCAACAAGAGTAAAATGATATAAGAGAATGAGGAAATCATACCTGGAGGGGCTGAAGAACGGAGTTGGTTTTTAAAGAATATTTGTTTAGCAGAATGGTGTGTTTCCTCTCTAATTCCTTCAGTTCCTAAGCCAGAAGATCTGCTTTGGCCCACTCTTACACCCTCCATTGTTGGGGCACAAGGTATTTGATGATTTCAAAAGTGCTTGCAGAAGAGTCTCTGATAACGTGTACCTTCATCAAACACGTGTACCTTCATCAGACATCTGACATTTGCAACAACCCCCGCCATGAGGAATGCCAGAACTCAGTGCCATTTCAATCAATAATGAACATTAGAAGCTCTGAAAAGAATGCAGGTGGCCAAGTCAGTGAGACCATATTGCAGGGAAACCAGGCAGCAGTGCTTCTGCAAACAGCCTTGCGTGCTCCAGGCCCTTGGCTCAGCTGGACACTACAGCTTTAGCCTGAGAAGACTATGAAAGTTAGCAAATAACAGCAATAGTCATGCACTGTGTTTCCACCAAGAAATGCCATGCCAGCATTACAATAGCTAATATGTAAATACAAATAGCTGATGTTAGTGTAAGACAAGAGGTCCAGGGCTGTTTACTTAGTGACAGCTTTCTAATAGTTCAAAAACAGTAGTTTTAGCAGTCACAGGCTGAAGCTGCACTTCAGTTTTTAAAGTTTAGATGAATTTGAGGAGGTGTTTAGATAAATAGAACTCTGCTCACACTTTAAAACATAGAGAAGGTAAATGAACAAAATAAATTTTAGCAATGAGAAAAACATCTGAAGACATTCCCTCTTCTTGGAAAATCATACTGTCTCTTCTAGAAAGCCCCAACTTCCAGTGAATCCAGCTGTGTTGAGATTCTCCAGGGGGAAAAGGTAGAAGGCCAAGAGGATTTCAAAGTCGTTTTCAGGCTGCAGACATTTCAGGGTTTCAAGCAGCTTTAAAGTCACCGTGTAGACTCAAATCGAGACTCTGACAGAAGGCTGTGATGAGGGATTGACCATCCTGTACATGATTCTCCTGAAGGCACCTGTCATGAGGGATGAGTTAGGGCAGCTCCTGCCCACACAGCAGCCCAGCTCCCAGCTGCCTGGGCAACCTGCCCAGCAGGTGCCAGCAATCCATCCCCTCTACAGCGTTAACACTGAAGGGCTGGCTCATTACCCAAGATAAGCAATGAGCTTCACAGGCACTCCCTGGTCCAGGATGTGATTTTTTACATGCCAAACATAAGCGTTGCTGACTTCTGATAGCTGATTCTGGCAAGGCCGCTTACTAAAGTGGGAGGGACAGGAGTGATAGATGGCTTTAGAAAACTCTCCGTTTTTTGTCTCTGTGATCCTTTGATTCCTGGCTTGCTTTATGCAGTGCAAGATGAGGCTAAATTGCTGTTACACAGTGACATTCAGTGAAGATGCCGCATAGGAGGCAGTAGCATGGAGCCATGCTAGCATAAGGCTGCAGATCCAGTCCAGACGCACTGTTGAGCAATAGCCCATGACCGCTGCAAAACGGCCATCCTCTCCTTTCCTCCAGCTTCCAGCACCCGGGGGCAGCAGTCAGCTTCACAACACGGCAGAGAGTTGTGAGAGCTTTTGCACACACCAGAGCGAGAGGGCTGTTTTCTTTAGTGCTTGGTCTCTGAAGTCAATGCATTTCATCCCTGATCCTTTCTTTTCCTATCCACGGAGTAGTAGGCTTTGGATGAGTTCCAAATTCACCAGTAATAAAATTCAGCTTTCCAGCAGATACAACAGGAGATCTCAGAAAGGTTTCATAAGTCTTTGAATTATTGTGTTGCTAGCAATAAAATGTGGCATTCAGAATGAGGAGGTGCAGAGACTAGAAAAGAAAAAATATGCATGGCATTTACTCAAAATGTAGAATCAGAAAAGATGATGTGTTGTGTAGAGAATCTCTTTATTCTTCTTGAAATAGTTTCCTATACTTTGTGCTTTAGCTTTCTTAGAGCAGCTAAATTCTGGAAAGATACTTGCCTCACAAGAGGTGAATTTTTGCAAGAGAAGGGCAATTTTTCATAGGAATAGCTTAAACTTACAAGAGATTACCCAGTAACAAATGAAATAATTGAAAATTTTTCCTTAGTTTGCAAAAATTGCCTAGCAGTAGATAAAAAACAGCGTAAGGATTCTGAATGCTGGTCTTCCATTTATTTTATAATAATATTGAAAAAAATCTACAATAACTGTGTTAATCTACAAGGCTATGAGTAACTAACAAACAAGGTATGTTTAGTTGGGTTCATGTAAGCAGCAAAGGAGGATCCATATAAATAATCTACAATATGCCAAAGTCATTCAATCTAACATGTAAACTTTTAAATGCATGCTAATAAAATGAGCTTCTCAGCTAGATAGCAAGAATTTGGATTCGTATCCAAAACCGTCCACATTATGTTTTTGAAGTCTATCCCCTACATACCTGTAGGAGGTAGCATACCCGCATCTGCTTTCATTGAAATGAAAACTGATTAGCAAATATTCCACTTTCCTCCTTCTCTGATATTTCCTAGGACTCATTGACTGCAATTCACAATATTACTTGATGGGTTTCACACCACCAGTTGGCTTGCTCCAGGAATCAGAAGACATGTCCGTACTAGAGCAGCGTATAAGAGCTCAGTGTTTTGCTCAGGAAGAGCACTCGCCTGGCATAAGCCACTACTGTTTGAGTATGTACGTTATTGCCCAACAATCTACTGAGAAAAGCCAGACTCTTGTCAGTCAATATTAGTTTCATGAAATAATTTGCAGAGCAAAGGTGGGGTACCGGAGGCTTGCCATTCCCTCCAGCCATAGATGCATTTTGCTTTCCTATTTTAAGGAAGTTCAGAAAATGTAACCATGCATACTTTATTTGCTAGTTAATGCTCGCAACCACTAGGTTTATCTTCAGTCTTGATCTTATTACAAGATATCACTTTATTCTCTTTGCATTACCACAAACTTAGCCCAATGTTTGTGAAGCATCTGTTGGATTTTTCAACTGTCATGGTTGTAACTTGGAAACCTAAGTGGTTGGTCTGAAGTCCAGTGGTTGGTCTGAAGTCCAGTGGTTGGTCTGAGTGTGCCAGTAGTCACTGGAGAAAATGATGTTCTTGCTGCCAGACAAATTTGATTCCTCCAGCAAAGTGACCACTTGCAACAGCGCTGCAAGTCCTGAGTCAAGCCTGAACTTAGCCATGAGTGCTTGGGGAGTGCTGCTGGGAACTGTCCTGCTGGGCAGAGATAACCACGGAATATCCATCAGCCTCTTGAATTTTCAGACCAATTAAAGCTGGTAGTTCAATCAGTCGGTAAGTTACATTATGAGTATTGAAGCTTTAGGCATACCTTTTCCGGAATAAGTAGAAATGTAAGCAAGCTCAGCTATCTTGAACCTTAGTCAGAAAGTAGCAGCTGTCAAGCAGAAGAGGACATATCTTTACCTATACCTGCCTGCTCTCCAGCATTAGCCCAACCCTACTTGAAACTAGCCTTGAGCCTTAGGTCATATTCCCACTGATATTAGCCAGAAAGGTAACAGAAAAACCTTTTGCTAGTTCTAAGATACAGTAGTACCAAAATACTGTGATGTGGTTCCTTATTACTGTCATGAGGCAGACAGTATAGCCCAGCTTCTCAGTAGATTTTACTCTCTGAAAAGGAAATTTGCCATGAAGCTACACTTGCTTCTCTGCTTTTAGAAAAAAAAAAAAAACCTATTTTTAACAAAATATCTATAAGGAGCAGTTTCTTTTAAGAGAGTTTTCAACAGAAATCATTATCAACAGGTTAGTGGACGTCTTTTTACTTTTTGATTCAATAGGGAGGATAAGCTAGATCTTTCTCCAAAGAGTAGCAGAGCTACATAGACAACTGTGTTGGCTCAAAACTCTGCTGCTCATTGGTACTCATCAGTTTAAGAGATACAACAGTCTAAAGAGCTGTACACTACTGCCCTTCTGGGGCAAAGAGGAACCAGGGAAAACAGCTTTTGTTTAACCAGAATATGGTGATTAGTCATAGCTATCAGATTTTCACATTTGAGAAGGGCCCTCTGTGATGAGCTTTTTTTGCCAGACCTTCCTCCATATGTTGGGCCTGCATCAGTTTCTCTTTCTGTCATCTTGTTTTTCCTCTTACCTGCTGTGGATTCTTCTAACTCCTCACCTATTTTGAAGCAGGTTCTGTGCTTCTGAAGATGCTCCTGCTTTTGATGATTATTAGATCCCCATCAGTGCTGATGAGCACCATTTAGCCAAGCAGCCCAGCTGCCTGCTGGCCAAAGACATTCCTGCAAGTGATGCAGATCCAAGTTCACCTAGATTTCCAGGATTAGAGGCAGCATTGATTTTGTCATGGCTTTTAAGTATGCCACTCTTTATCAGTAATGTTACATTACTCAAGGTCTGTTCCCCAGAGAGCAGGCAGGGTTCGTATTAGATGCCATCAATGCCACAAGCCTCTCTCTCATCACAAGAAATCTCTCTCAAGGGAGAAGAGACCATCAGTAGAATAATTCCTAAATATGAGAGAGTCCATGGGCTGGCTCAGAGATAATTATTTGTTTTGAAATAAACAAGCAAGTCAGCCCACAAGCTCATTTTCTTTAGCTTGCGTTTTTTGAGTCAGCACGTTTGCAAGTCATCTGCAAATAGCACATATTCACTTTAAATAGGTGCAAATAATTGAGTGCCTAGGGAGGCTGAATCTGTCCTAAACTGGTTTGCATGGAACAGGTACTTCACTTTTCTCCAGAGAAACCCTATCCAACAGCATAAGAGTTGCAGACAGCTCTTTGCACCCAAGGAAAAACCATTTCACACTTTGAGGCCATAGTATTGAATACAAATCTACATTTCTCTTCTGAAGAAATGAATGCTAATTGTAGTAAGCTGCATACAGAACAGTTCCCCGAAGGCAAGAGAAGTGTAGGAACCGAGTTCAGCAAGATCACATCCTTTCTGTATGAGGCATTGCCACATTCCTCACCCAGCTCTTCCAAGTAGTATTTTTCTGGATTTGAGTTTTGAAATTCCTACAAATTGCTCACACAGGGTTCAGTATTTCTCAAGCTAGTAATCCTAAGTAATAAACAAGATGCTGACACAAACTTCAGCCCCTTTCCCAGAGTTTTCTTTTTAAAGGGACTTCAGCATCTGTCTCTCCTCTTTTCCCCTTACCTCTGAGAAAACCAATAAAGAAAGGCATTAGGGCTGCTATTAATAAGAAAAAATATTTTGTTTCTTTCAGGATTAACCCAAAGTCAGTAGATGTATAAAAATTGAAAAAGAATGGACCAAACTTAACGTTTAGTTATTTCTCTTGCCTTCCTGGGGGGGGGGGGGGGGGGGGGGGGGGGGGGGGGGGGGGGGG
>JAWLRI010000963.1:5908678-5935434 GCA_034781795.1 Crypturellus tataupa | reverse complement strand
CCGCCCCCCCACCCCCCCCCCCCCCAAAAAAAAAAAAAAAAAAAAGACTTGAAAAAATCATTTTACTCACAAAAAGTCTATAATCTTAAAGGGACAAGAAGCTAACTAATCATATACATGCACACATATTTAGCCCCTGTAGCAATATATTCTGGGAATCAGCTGGATGGGGAGCTGCTTTGACAAAAATGCCCTGACAGTCTTGGTGGACTGGTGGACACAGGAAAGGCACTGATAAACAGGAACAAGCTCAGCAGAAATCACCAAGTTGTCAGGGTTGAAGCACTGAACCTGTGAGAAGAGGCTGTGGAAGTTGGGCTTACTCACCCTGGAGAAGAGATGGCTTCAGAGTGACCTCCCCAATGTCTACAGGGAGGTGACTGAGGAGCTCGAGACAGACTTTTCCTAGCAATGTGTAGTGGGAAGATGAGACATGGGAATAAATGGAAACAAGAGAGGTCCACACTGGATATAAGGAGATCCTTTCCACCACAGTCAGGCAGGCAGAGGCACAGGTACCTCTGGGAGGTCATGCTATCTCCATTCTTGGAGGTTTTCTATACCCAACTAGACAAAGCCCTGAGCAACCTGTTCTGAGCTCAGAGATGACCTTGCTTGAGAAGGAGACTCAACTGGAGACTTCTGGAGGTCTCTTCTCACCCAGATTGTGGTATGATTCTATATCAATTATTTCTTTAAAATTGTTACTCCTGAGGTCAACAATTCCCCAGATATGTGGAGCAGTGTGATCCACTGAGGAAATTTATCTAAAGAGGAATGCAGGGGCTGGAGTGTGTACTTACATTTTTTGCCTTTGGAACAGTATGTTACACCCAGAAACAAAGTGTAAGAAATTGCTTGCCTGCTTTCCAATATAGCTACTAGAGGACCAGTCAAAGTTGGGCCCCATGTCTCAGATATTGCTTCCCAAAGAGTGCAAACGAAAATAAATGACATGTGCAGGGTTGATATCAGAGCCTAGCTTTATGCCAGAACTATTCATAGTGCTAATTATTGGGACATAGGTCTTCAGAAGACATATGAGCCAAAGGGAAAGAAATAATCTGAAATTAGTTCATTTGCCTTTCAGAGAACCATATATCCCCTCTACAGTACACGAAAGCCAAATAAAACTTATTGGTCCAACACAACCAATTGGTTTAGGTGGGGCAACTGAAGGAGATCCCAGGCAAGGAAGTTGCTTTATTCCCTAAAATATTTCCCACTCCAAAGCCTCTTTCTCCTGAAAATCCACTCCTTCCTGTAGTACTGTTGCTCTCTAGACAAAGTCTCCGGATAAAGTCTCTGACTGTGCTGCTGCAAAAAGCAATTTAAATGATCTTCATGATACTTTTTGGTCCTACAGTCTAGGAATTTAGCTGTGTTCACTTGATACAGAGAAGTGAAACGAAGAGGAGTATGGAAGGAACATAACCCTTTCTGGGTTGAGTCTTCTTTTTATTCCCAAAGAAAATATGACTTAAATACTTGTCTTTTTTTGTGAGTGTTCTTAAATGATAAAAATAATTAAATAAAACCAAGACAGTGATCTTTGTGCTAGTAAGGGCATATGAATAATAACACTATGACCTACTGGCAAAAGGAGGGGGAAGGAGAGGAAGGAAAACACTGGGCACTGAGACTGCCTCTTCATTGGTCATCCTAGAGCATCATGTGGCCAAGGCTCCTTTTTAAAGATAACTCCTGGTCTCCTGGAGCTCATACTGCTCTGCAGTCTGGTATTTCTGCTTGATCCTGTAGAAGACTGCTCTCCAGCCTGACAGAATGGTTGACCAGTTTGTGGGCACCTGGAAGCTCCTTTCTAGCGAAAACTTTGACGAATATATGAAGGAGCTGGGTGAGGAATACTGTTTGGAGCTGTTCTGGGCCGGGGCCAGGGAAGAAATTTTGAATGTGAACTTTTTATTCTTTACTTGCTTTTCTTGGCTATTCTTTTCATCAAGGGTTTTTTACTCCAACTAGTTTAATTAGACAGTCTTAAACTGGCGAATTGGCTAGCGGTGCCAGATTCATCTAAGAGAAAACCTTGATTGGGAGGAATAATTTCAGGCAAGCCAAGTCTATGCATGCCTACTTAGTAGTGTTATAAATGCAAGTAAAACACATTACTGCAATATGTTGTGTGGTTTTTCTTTTATCCTTTGGAGATGCAAAGTATAATGCTAAAATGCAGCAAGCTTCACCATGGCTAAATATGTATTACAATGGGACTAGCAGACAGATTAACTGGCATGACTACTATAGTGAATAAAGTTTTCTGTAGTTGTCTCCACAGAATATTGGTATAGAAAATACCATGGACTCCAGAATAATATCTGGAAAAGACTTCAGGGATAATATCTTTCTCTATAGGTGTAGTTTCTTGTTTTGAATTAAACTTAGAGTCTTAACACTACTCACCGACAGTTCTGCAGCATTTCAGTGAGACTCTTCAACTCTTAATCTTTACCCCAGATTTTAATCAGGGCATAAACTTTGCCAGCTATTTCTTAATCATTTCCTTTTATTCAGTTTATTGTATTGTGTATTTTTTTTCGTTTGTTTGTTTGATTTTGTGGCCCAAAAGCTCTCATATATTTCTGCTTTTTCACTTTTAAATAGTAGTATAGTGCAAGGTAGTGTAAAATTGATTGCAGTTATTTTTGAAATTAAAATCTTGTCTCTCCACGGAGAGAATATTCTTACTTCATCCACTTATCTAAGTATGTAAATGGACCAGCTACTGAGATTTTACAAAGGAACATCTGCAACATAAGGTTATACAAGTTTTAGAAAGTAAATGGGAGATCAGTGCTGTTTTTTTTTTCCCTACACATGAGAGAGAAAAAACACTAAATAAATATAAGAGTTTCATCATGTCCTGTCTTACCTGTAGGTGTGGGGTTTGCCACGAGAAAAATGGCTGCTGTAGCCAAGCCCAGTGTAACCATCACCACGAATGCTGATGTGATAACCATCAAAACAGAAAGTACCTTCAAAAATACAGAGATCTCCTTCAAGCTGGGTGATGAGTTTGATGAAACCACGGCAGATGACAGAAAAACAAAGGTGAGTGCAGAAGTGTCATTCTTTCTCTCAACAAGGATATAGGAGTAGGAGGAAGGAGTTGTACTTTCGACATCTGCTGTAAAAAATGCCCCTTGAAAAGGGATGCGCACCAAGAATGTTTTGTAGATGGTTTCCCCCGTGCTTCACTACTGTTAGGACTCAGAAACAATCTTCTCTTCAGTGTGGAGGATGGATAGCCACACTTTTTGCTTTTTTTCTTTGGCAGAACGTTATAACCCTAGAAAATGGCGTACTGAACCAGGTGCAGAAGTGGGATGGAAAAGAGACTATAATAAAGAGAAAACTGGTGGATGGAAACCTTGTTGTGGTGAGTTCACTTTTTGTTGTCCAATCACTGCATTCATTTTGCTGAACAGTTTTTTTTTTTGACAAATGTTTTATGGTGCATTCTAATTGGGAGATTGAAAACATCAGTGTGTCTCTGCACTTATTCAGCAAGAAGTCTGTCTGAACAAGTCAAGAGTAAGTGTTAATGGTGTTACCAGAAAGGTATAAAGGTGCCAGTTTTCAGTATCAAGAGATGGCTAGGAAAGAGTTGCAAAGAAAACCATCATTGTGAGGGAAATACTTACATGGCAAAATCTTAAAGTTCATTGGGATATACAAGTAACATTCGTGTTTCTTCTGAACACTTAAGTCTACATTAAGTGTGCCCACTCCATGATGATGCATAATATTTCTTTTTTGTGTGATAGAGAATCAATAGCAATTTGGGAGAATTGTATTATGGCTCATTAATAGATGTGTTGTTAAATATGATGTCACTGCAAAAGGAAAAAAGGAAAGCTATAACTGAGTTCTGTTAGTTGCTGTTATCTGGTCAGAAGCAGAAGATAACTGTTGCATTTAACTTGATGCCAGTGAGCCCCAACTGCTTATCTTATCTGGACTTTCAGGGCACTGTCCTCTGGTTTTAGGGAAAACATGTATACTTTGAGGAATCTAGGAGTTGACTAAAAATGTGTTCATAAAGGTAACTAAAATTCCTAAAGTGCTACAAAAGGATATATGCATACAGAATTCCTAAAGAGTTCTGCCCTCCCCTAGAGAAAAAGAAATCCACAAATTTAATATTTGTGGATAAGGTCCAGAAGAAAGCACATAGAAGTATTTTTAATAACAATTAGGAAAGGGTGATGAAAACAAGTTTTGATCTAATAGAAGAATGGACGGCAGCAGAACCTAACGTGTAGTAGATGATATCAATAGCTGCAAGTCTGAAGGATGTGTAAGACTGTGTATGTGTGTGTGTGTGACATGTGAGAGAAGCCACAAAAGGTAAAAGACAAATGCCTGTAGAGGCATTTAAGAGGAGATCAGGCATTTCCTTGGGGTGGCTGAAGCAATGTTTAATATTCTTTCAGCCTTTTGTTTCATAGAAATATTTTTAACTTTTGTTTCTGAAGTTCTCAAACTTGAGTTTCACTCTTCTGGCAATTGACTTTAAGAGAGGAGAAATGCAAACTCTCTCCAGTATTGACTCCCAATGGAAAAGTAATTCTCTACCTTCTGACTAGCAAATATCCCATGAGAGCTAAAAACTGATTACATTTGCCTTTCTTTGTAGGAATGTTCCATGAACAATGTAATCTCCAAGAGAGTTTATGAAAAGGCATGAAGAAGCCATCATCACACAGGACTAATGCTGAAAGCTGTAGGAAAAAACAACTTCACTGAAGGAAAAAATCTCCCCAGAAATATTTTAGAGAACTGTACTTTTTACAGATATATTGCAGAACAAGTGTATGCAGTCCAAATTGTGACTATGCAATAAAATGTCTTGCTTTCTATAACATGTGCTTCTGCTGGAATTTGTCAAAATTAGATGGTACTCTTAACAAGAAAATTAACATTGTGCCTGTCAGCTGTGGCTCATCTTACTGTAGAAAAAGGATCAAAGCAAATTCTGGGATTGCTTCAGGCACATTCCCTAGCTGAACAAGTTCTGTAATGGAGACAGAGGTAGACCTGGCTACAAAACATCATTTAGTGGCCTCTGTGTGGTCCTGACTGCAAGTCTATGGCTGAGGAGTACACAAAACAAAATGAATAAAGGGCTGCTACTTTTCTGGTTCCAAAAGATGAGGGTTATCACTGGGGCAGGGAGGAGAGAGACTGTCATGGATGAAGTATGCAGAGTTGGCATCTAGCATGAACTGGGAATGGGGCATCTCATCCATGGCCCTGGTTTGAGAGCAGGTAAAAATGCCCAAATTTTAAACCTTTAATACAGTATCAACTGGAGTGGCCTAATTTTGTCCTGTTCTACCAGAAGTGAAAAGTCATAGGTGCTGTAGCTCTCTAGCTGCAAAACTCTTTGAACACCAGTTTCCCAACTCTTCTTATTCTCGAGCTAACCCCTTCAATTCCCTCCGGGCCCAGACTGTTATTTCAAAACTTAGCTTCCATAAATGCAATGATTTCTACATCTGGGAAGAGCACAAAATCTTAAAATTTAAGAAGTCTGAGGAAAAAAACAGCCAAAAAGTATCCGAAAAGATGTGTGATAGCCACAAAATGAAAAAAAAAAGTTCAAAAAGAGCTTAATGATTAGGTTAACCACTTGTGAAACAATATGCCAAATATTCCTGACATTCTTTAATTATCTATCTGAGGCCACAGTGCTGAGTACTTAAGGCCAACAGCAAATATCTCATAGTCTTGAACTTTCTCCTATATGACTCAGGCTGTTCCCAAGTTCCTGAACTATTAATACAGTCAGAGAGAGGAAAAGCAAGAGCTTTTACCCTGCAAATGAACTAAGGAATAATCTGAGATCATGTATAAAAGACTATTATCAAATTCTGAAAAAAAAAAGAAAAAAAGAGAGAAAGAAGCCATGAGCAAAAAAGCAACCTATTTTTAATTTGTCTTCCTTGGTTATGAAATCTCATCAGCTAACAGAACAGATAGTGGAAGGAAGTATGCTTCGAAGTATCCTAAAACACAATATTAAATGTACCAAGCACAATAAAAAATTTAATTAATTATGAAAGATTGATGATAAAACTATTGTAGTGGCAGAAACATATGGACTTTCAAAATGGAAAATAATTTCCTCAAGAAGTCATAAAGGAGATTCGTTCCACCCCCACAAACATAACTACAAAAATCTTCCAAAAAGTCTTGATTCTTAGAAACTTTTAGGAAAAAAATTGCAAAGAGGAAGGATCTTGAGGACTTGAGGTAGATATATACTCTGTATTTTTAATTTCTTTTTTTTTCATATCTTTTAAAATGGAGCACTCTTAGAGTAGTAGAAACACATGACATGAAGAGAGATCGTTGCTTATTGTGACAGAAGTGGAGATGGTCTTTAGAAACTGTGACATTAACTTAAGCAAAGTGTTTATAAATACTGAAGATCAGACTGCAGCTAAATACCACTGTGTTACCACCGTTGTTACCACCATGGAGATATTCAATTCCAGGGGTCAAAGTTCAATATATGGTCCCATTGCTCAGATAAGGGCCCATATTTTCCAAGCACCTGAGATTCCCTTAAGTTTCTAAATAAAGCCTGCAGATACAATTAGAACTTTGGCAGCCTGATTTTTGAGAGTCTAGCATCTCGTTAAGTAATTTATTTTTAAAGCATCACCATTTATTTTAGTAGTCAAACTTAGACTTTGTGAATGAATCAAATAATTTTGAAACTGAAAAAAAAGCCATTTAACGCTTCCATTGTTAGAAACTTCAATAAAGTGAGTCTCTGTTTATAGACTTTAATGGGCCAGAACCATAAGAAAGTACTGGAGGTGCTTTCTTAGAATATGGTCATGTCAAAAAGGAATCAATACTACTTCTTACAACTTACATGTACTCACAATCCTTTTGCATTCTTTGCAATTAAAGAAAAGATTGGTTTCCATTTATGCTATTTCTATTGAAGATAGAATTCCCTGCTCTTGTTCTTTCTAGACTGTAGATCCTTTAAATGAAGCTTCTGATTTTTCTTAACGACAAAGAGATAGAGGGTAGCAAAGTCAACATTGTTTGAGATGACTTAAGACTGGGGTTTTGTCTGTATAAATAATTCTCTGTTGCTTTTGTTCTTAAGGTTACTGGTACTGCAGTATAGCTGTTCTATTCTGACTAATTCTTCAGTTTCTTTGGGTCTGATTTTACAATGTTCCACTCATCCATTATTTTCCACAGGCACCAGTCTGCCTTGTTAAAGTGCCTTTCTGTGGATAAAACAATGTAAGAGCAAAGAATCCCTGCAGAGCAACAGCAGACTATTTCCGTATTATTCCTTGAGAAACAATGGAAAGGTTCATTTCAGAGGAGTTTTCTCATTTCCAGTGATTGGATAAAAGGGATAGCTACTCTTTCATGTGTGAGGTGTTCTAATGCATCTCGGCTTTAGAAAACCCATTGTGAGGACTACACCTTCACAGGTTGGCATTTATTTATATTTGACAGACACAACATCTGCTTCCTATTATGGGAAAAAGGGGTTGCCCTTTTATTAATTTTCATTTTCACTTACTCTGGACTTTTTCATCTTACATTGCACATAGTTAGACTAGAGAGGTAATAGGAAATTCTACTGAACTTACCTTTGTCGTTCTGAGCAACTGATGGAACAAAAATATTTCATATATCCAAACAAAAGTTGTAACATGAGACGTATCCCCACCGACCACAGTATAATTTCTACATATGGCATCCCTGGACAGAGGACCCAAACCTCTGTCTCCTTGGCCCAGCACTGGCTCCATCTGACTCTTTCCATCCTGAGTGTGAGACACTCAGTTCCATGACTTCTTCTCCCAGCTAACCACCCTCCTAATGAAGGCCTCAGAAGTCCCTGTGCACGGCCATAACCCAGAAAGTTTAATAATGTAAAACAAGAACATCCAGCTTTTATTAATGAAAGTAGGAAATAAGCCATCATTCTGTTAATATAGCAAAGAATAGCTTTCTTACACCAGGAAGGTTGGTTATGAAGGGGAAGCACAGAATTGCAATTGATGATGGTTTACGCTAAGTAATTTCGGGTACTTTGAAGTGTCTTGAATTACAATGTGTTAAAATTCCTGCTCTTCAGTATACATACGGTCTATGGATTTGTTCTTTGCTTCCATTTTTCGCTAACTGCAACACAATAATAGCAAAAGAGCATGGTTAGGTTATATATGGAAAATTGAGGTATAGTTGCACACTCTAGTTCATAATGTCACTGCAAGAAGAAATTTTTGGTGGGTTCTTGCATCATCTCATTTGGAGGGCAAAGATGGTCTGGCATGAGGGACCTCTTTTTTTCACAAAGATTATGGGCCTTCGTAACAACAAGAGACCAGAAGTAATCAGGTAAAAAAAGGATGCATTAGAATGCAAGGCCTATATGACCACACCACCTTACTCTGCCCTTAACTTTCTAACAGATCAACTACCCAGGTGTAGAAAAGCAGAGAGAGATGAGTATATTTCTCCTCCCAAGGCAATAAACCTGCTCACCTCTCACTAAGTAACTCTGAATGAAGCACTTAAATGAGTTCCCCTGCCAAGCACAAAATGTGATGTGAATCTACGCACTGACGTTCTGAACATATTTGTAATTGTGGAAGAAGAGAGGAGGCAAAATTTGTCTGTTTCTTCTCTTCATGGTGCTGCTGGAGTACACACATGGCAGCAACCCCAGTATGAGGTTATCATTCCGATGCAAAAGAGATGCAGAGAACAAGACAATAATTTAATTTTGTCTTTAAATGTTGGAATATACACCTGCTTTCCAGAGTGGATCATGGCTTCATAGGGACACTGTGGTAGCCTGCCTGGTGGCATTATGTGGCTCAGGCCCCCCCAGCACATCACCCACCTCACATCCCCACATGCCTCACATCCCCATCCCCACATACTCCTGACTGAGCTGATTTATTCAGCGGAGGAAGTGGCAGGCGTCACCCAGAGCCTTGGTACTAACACAACTGGCCTTGGACAAGGTGCACATTGTCTGGGCCTGGCATCGCCGCTCCCACTGGCCCCTCCTGACCGTTATAAGAACGGGGCATCTTTAAAAGGAGGCAACCGAGGTTTGAGTTGGCTGCGCAGTCCCTCTGCCTCCCTTTGAGACCTGCTGTTGCCACTGCCTGTCTTTCGAGGACTGCTGCCTTGCAAAGCCAGCACGATGTGTAACCGATTTGTGGGAACCTGGAAGCTCATCTCCAGTGAAAATTTCGATGATTATATGAAAGAGTTGGGTGAGAAATGTTATTTCTTTTCCTTTTTTTTTTTTAATAAATTTCATTTAACAATGTCTCTTCTTCATCTTATGCTTTGCTCACAAATTATGTCTTCTTCCTGCCCATAAATACTTCAGTTACTTTCTAGCATAGTTTCATTTATTACCTTTAGCTTCTAAAATGGAAAAGGAGAAAGGCAGTTGCTGGATTACTTTAATATATTTGCACCTGTCTAACTGATCTCAACAATCTATTTTCCTCTAATGAGAAGGATCTATGGAAACGCAGGAATTTTTTACTTTCTCTTTATTACACTATTAAACATGACTTGTGATAATTTACAATATATAATGGAGATGATATCTCATGACACTTGGAGGCCTGAATTCTATGAATGAATCTATCTGTTATTGAAGAATGCCAGGAATGCAATAAATTGGCCATTGTTTTTTAGTTTAATGCAGGCTTGATCTATACACAAATGCACACTCAGTTCCAGCATTTTTTGCTATATAAATGATTCACTGAAACATTAATTCCCCTCATTTGAAAAGTTTAATGGAGTAGCAAAAGAACTTTAGTTAATTAATTAACCAGAGTAAATGTGGGATGAAAATCCAGCTACAGACATTTTTCTCAAGGTCTCAGCGGAATTGCTGTAGTATTGAATAATTAGCACAGCTAGTGTTATGCTTTACAGATAACTTTATATGCTTTTATGTGGATCTTTTCATCTGAGCATACTGAGCAGGGCACTAACTATAGATATCCCCAATCTACAGAACAGGAGCTACATCGTCTGTGACCTTCATTCTAACTTGCTTCAGACCTTATAACTTGCTAACCATGAGTTTGACTAAATAGCACAAGGTAGTTAATATAAAAGGATCTTAACATAGGATTTTTACTGAAGTTTTCTGCACCTCTTCACTCTTATACTTTTGTTTTATTTTGCATTTGTCCTTCCTGAAGGTTTAGACATTAGGATCCCTAAGGGATGTTGGCAGCAACCTAGGAATTGCTGGGTCTCCAGTATATTTTATACTGTGAAGAATAAGCAACGGTATATTGGGAATTCAACATCTAGTTTCTTCCCTGTGACTGATTAACAAAAGATCAGATACTCAAATTTATCAAAAATAGCAAAAATAAAACTCCTTTCCATTGTTTTTTCTATGGACATTTCTACCCATTATATCATTACATAAATACTATGCAGATTAGTAACCATCTAAGTTTTATGTATCTTTATTTCTTACTGGGAATGCATCAGCTGGGGATGTCTAAATCTGTGAAAGCAATATTACATACAGCTTCCACAGCGTCTCATCTGAATCAGACATTACAATATTCAAGAAGAAACTTCTTATTTTTCCACAGAGTTTTTATGAAATGATAATGAGTGTGTTGCTTCCTGGAATGTAATGCTATATTTTTTTCTGATTCACAGGAGTGGGCTTAGCTGCCAGAAAACTAGGTGGCCTGGCAAGGCCTGATGTGATCATCAGTATGAAAGGGGACATAGTAACTATCAGAACTGAAAGCACCTTCAAAAACACAGAGATCTCCTTCAAACTGGGTCAGCAATTTGATGAAATAACAGCAGATGACCGGAAAGTCAAGGTAAGGTGGCTAATGATATCTAAAATGATCTCTAAGAGATGCTGACATCCCAGAAGAGAGCTAGGAAGAGTTTTTCCACAATGAAATATCCAAGAGAGAGAAGTGCCGAAAGAGGAAGAAGTATGGAGATGAAACCAGTGGTACTAAGTGTACCACTAGCACAGAATGTGGATTTTGGTAACTGAAAAGCCAATTATTACTCTAGACTACAAATTTGGATCACTTTTTGAAGCTATTTTCATGGCCTTTGCAGAGTGTCGTAACCCTCGAGAAAGGGTCATTGGTGCAAGTGCAGAAGTGGAACGGCAAAGAGACCACGATAAGGAGAAGGCTGGTTGATGGGAAAATGGTGGTGGTAAGTACCTGTGCCCTCCCTCCTTGCTCACTACCAAATGGTAGAGTGACACAGACTTCAGTTTATCTCAGGCAAAATCATCTGTCAGCTTTGGCTTTCCCTTTGGCTTATCAGAGAACTAAAGGGAAATGATCTTAGGAAACAAGCTGTGAGGAAATAAATCTTATTCCATACAACAAACTACTTTTAAATTCAGAATTCAGTATTCAGAATAAAGCATATCCATCTTAGAACACTTATATTACCACTTTTCACACAAATATTTTCATTACTGCCAATCCATTCAAAACACCTGTGTTTGCCCCATCCATGTCAGTATGCCTGGCTCACTAAGCAAGTGCCTGAGATTTATTGCAGGAAAGCTGCTATCTCTGCATCTAGTTCTGCTTGTGATGATGAACCACAACAGGGACGGACAGGTTCTGACAGCTCCCCCGAAAAGCCCAGGGTCCTCAGGGAACTGAGTCTGTGATGAAGGCTGGGGAGTGGTGACTTTTCCTCAGTATCTCTCATCAGGGCTGACCTACCTAACAGTCGCACAGAGAGCACAGGAAAGCAAGGCCAGCATATTCATACATTTGGGAGACCTTAGTTGTATTATTTTTTACTAGAATTAAAGCTTTGCCATTGGATGAAGAAAAGTATTTTGCTCATTAAACTTTTTAAAGAGTGGAGCAAAACTAGGGTGGATAAATTGTTTGAAAACAGTAGCATTAAGCTTTAATGATTGAGTTTTTTTAACTGCATTTTGATTTAGAATCCAATGTGTTTAGAAGGTTGGTTTGCTTTTGCATTTTGCCGTGGCTGCATTGCTCAGCGAATCTCTCCTAATTATTAAAACGTCTTTGAAGAGCTGAGCAGAGCAATCATTTCCCACCGATGCCTTGCCCTCTGCAAGGGCTAACCTCCCTAATGCAGGTTGGCAGGGCTGGGGCACGGCAAACCCCACCAGTCAGCAGAAGACAGGGTCCCTGCGACGCTCTTTTCCCTGCCGCCGCTCAGGCCCTGTGGCTGCGAGTCACCGGGAGCCTGGCAGGAGGGAGACGGTCGGCGGAAACGTTTTGTGCTTCATAAATGCAAAGTTTTACTGGCCATAGGTTTGTGCCCTGAGATTACACTGGTCACTCTTGCTTTCACAAATAAAATTCTTTTTTAAAATTGAAGGCGTTCAAGGACTGTGGTATAATGAACTAGATAGGGCTGGTATTTCTGTCATGTCAGTAATACCAAGGAAGGTAAATATGTTTCTGGAAGATGAGCAAAATTGAAGGAGCTACCTATCTACCACCTCACTGCTGATTTTGCAATGTATTTATCACTATATGCCATTTAATTAAGTGTGATGCTGTTAAAACAGCAGCTTTTCCCACAGAAATATAAATATAGCTTTGCTGTTTGCCCTGAAACTTATGTGGAGATGTGTAATATGGTATCTGGATTTTCACTGACTTTGGTGGTCACTCAAGCAGATGCAGCTGCCATCATGAAGAATTTAAAAATAATATTTTATTTTGTGTCTTAGGAATGTGCCATGAAAGGAGTTGTCTGCACTAGAATCTTTGAGAGAGCGTGAAGAAATTGCTCCTCTGCACCGGACTGGGACTGGCTCTTAAAATTCAGCTTAGTTCAGTGACCAAAGCCTCATGCTTCCTTATTTTATGCCCTTTTATCGGGAAAATTGCTACATTATAATTTGGTATTTCAGAGCCATAGTGTAACTAATCCAAAGTATTGTGGTGATACAATAAAAGCTTCTCAACACATAAGCCTCTGCATGAATGATCAAAGTTTTCTTCCCTCGATGTTGCCTATCTTTTCTGTTCTTGTCTGTATAGTGGTCAGATTATTTCTGAGTGAAGTAATTAATGGTGTTACCACTTTTTTCTCTGATGTATGTAAAAATTCTCATCTCATGGCTTCAGTATTCTTTCCTTCTGATTCCTTTTTTTTTGCTAAATAATTTCTATAGGAAAATCACCCTTACCACTAGTTTTCTTGGTTTTCATTATATTTCTTGCTTCAGCCTTACAATTCTACCACATAATTTCATTCTTATACACCAGATTTTATAGTTTAGCATTATTTTTGTACTTGTTTTAATAATGCTTTATATAGATCTTGGCATTTATTTGTGAGAGATTGACTTTTGGAGGGAAGAAAAAAAAAAAAGCAAATCCAGATATATTTCATGATTCTCTGCCAAACAGTTCTTGACTTGTAAAATGAAGCGTGGAGCTGCTGTGAATGAACACCAGAAATCTTAAGCTCGGAAGGCTGAATTTTTGGGTGAATTTGGGTGCTAAGCAACCCAATCTACTTCCAGTACAGCATTTAAGCATGAGCTTAACGTTAAGCACATGAGGGAGCTTTCATGGGGTTAGGATCTGCTCCCAGGCCTGGCTGCTCATTGCTTCTATTGTGTGGACAATGTGTTTTTAACTAAGGAAAAAAGCAGACAAACCCTGGACTGCTTCTGAAAATCAATTTCATTGAAAAGTATTCTAGCAGCTTATTTATTTTTATCTCCATTTGCTAGCATCCTGTGGTACTGCTGCATTTATGCTGACCACACAAAGAGGCATATTTCAACCCCTCTGTCCTGCCTCAGTGTGTGGGAATTTCACACTGTCTGCATGGTGTTACACTGGACTCTCTGTGACTTTTCTGTTGGGCTAAGACGCTGAGATAAGAGCACGTGCTTATTTTGGCTTGTTATGAGCTGCAGTGCTGACAGGAACTTTTGCCTGCTGGTTTTACAGTCCAGAACATGAGGTCTCAAGGCTAAGAGAGATCCTGAACATCGTAAGTTAAATTGGTATGGCCAAACAGAGAGTCAAAAAAAAAAAAAAGGTTGAGGTAGGAAGGGACCTTTAGAGATCACCTAGCCCAACTCCACTGCTCAAGCAGGGTCACCTAGAGCACGTTATATGTAAACACAAAGGTCACCTTTCTTCTATATCCATCACTGGAAAAGCTGGAGATGGGTCCAGCTTTGGAGACAGCTGCCAGAAAGCAGATAGAACGGGTCCTAGAGAACATGAACTCTGGGAAAAGGCTGAAGATTTATGGATAGCTGTTTTAAGGAAGAACTTATTTTGGTCTCTGACACAAGAAAAGAGCACAAATTCTCAATCTTACCATTAAAACTCACCCCTGTGAGTGTTAGAAGACCAGGGACTCTAACTCCTCAGTAACAGTAGCAAGGGATGGAGTCACTGAGGCAAAATGACACCCCTGGTAAAATCTTTTGCAAACAGATTTTAGTCACAGAAAAACAAACTATACTCACAGATTTTAACTCGACATCATCCACCAGGCTTCTGTGAAACCAGCCACACAACATGCACTGTTGTTGCACATAGGTCTCTCCAGTCTATCTCGTTTATTCTTCTAGACTTCTTTTCTATGCTGTAACCCATCATTCTTCTATTCTCTATGTAGAATGTATAGTTGTTTAGTTGCATTTTTTTTTCTAGAGACTAGGGATTAAAATAATTGCTGCTTTTTTAAATTCCTGACTAAATGTAGTTATGCTGTTAGAATTTGGCACATTCACTCTATACAGAGGTCACTTTAAAATGTCATGAGAGCTGGAGATTTTTCAAAACAGGAAAAGTGCAACTGAACTGATAGTGTGGAAGGCAAAAACAATAAAGCAGGTGGTACAAATCAGCACAGAAAAGGAGTGTTTGGGGATACTCGCATCTATAAAGTAGTCCTGGGGTCTCTTGGAGAATTTAAAGTTCTGAGGTCTCGAGCATTTTTTTTAATATATTTTACTGCACATTAGTTTTTCTTCTTTCTTAAACACTTTGCATGTGTCAGAGTACCTAAACTGAGACATGTTACCTCCGTATTGAACTGTGCATTCAAATTGACGAACAGCATTTGCAGTTTCCCTGGCTTGAATGCGCACTCATATAATTCAATATTAATATCCTGGTGCTGGTATATAAATATAATACTTTAAACCAGTCGGTCTGACCTAGTAATGAAGAAATTACCTGATTTGAGGGGTCACAGTCACATGCACTTCTCCTGAACGTCACTCTTCTTTGGGTGTTGTAAGGCTCTGTCACTTCCCATTTTCCCTACCACTTTGCCTTGGTGGTAGGAGCCAACCTTCAGAGCCCACCTGGGGGATTTGTTGGCCAGAATTGCCCAGCCATGGCCATGACGCAAGCAGGCACCCTGAGAGCCTGCTTTAGTCCAGTTACACCCACAGCAACCACTGAAATCAAATACAAGCTATATCTGCTCTGTGGGTCCTACCACTGCTGCCTTGGACCAGGTAGAACTTGACTGTTTGTGATAGTACGCATCTCTCAGAGACAAGGAGCTGCTTCTATGATGCTGTACTCGTGCTACATCTCTCATCTGCATCCTGGGGGTGTTTCTGGGAAGAAGGGGAAGTTGAAAGAGACCCTTCTCTCTTTCAGGAAGGAAAGGAAAGCAGCAAGAAGGAAAGTCGAGGGATAGGGAGAGATCACCGACTTTCAAGAAAGAAAATTATTATCCCTACTGATATTTTACATAGTAAGTTTAAACTTTCTTGAATGCCTGAGGAGGCAGATTTGGGAGCAAATGTATTTTTTCAAAGTGAATTCCCGCCTAGTGTGTGGACAAGCTCATGGCCTTGCCTGCTCATCCTGTTATCATGTTTTTGAACAGTTGCATTAGGCAACACCAAACAGGCAGGTGAACAGTTCTAGACACGGCAAAGTTTTGGGAGTAGGTTGTGCTATTGAAGGAATTGGGTCTTGCAAGATGTCCTCGTCGCTTGTAATATTTCATCATGGAGAAACAACTTGTTACTTTGATTAACCTGGGACACTACAGAAATTGCTCAACTGTACCTTTTATGGTGTTGTTACCTTCACTAATTTTTGTTTTGGATTAAAGATGTTCTACTGTGGCTCAAAGGAGTGAGAGGTTAGCAGAGCTGAAAGGGTAATCAGTCAGAAGCAAATAGGCTGATACCATGAAAAATGGCCTTCAGGAATCCAGGAATTTAGATGTAATCAAACTCTTTGTTAGGGAGGTAATTAGAGCATATCCTTGCTATTTCAATGTGAAACATTGTGATTGGCGATTGGCCATCTGAGTGCAGATGGAAAACACAATATAATGATGTTATTTGGACTAAAGGGCACAATAACACGAGGAATGATGCAGTCACCAAAACATTGTAAGGACAGAAAGCTGTGTTAAACAGACCTCGTTCATACGATATTTTTGAAGGAGCCTCTGCTCTTTTTACCTCTCAAATAGCAAAACAATATTTAAATAGACTCAAATAGACCTCAAATGTAATGAATGTTTTTAAAATTAAAGTGAGAAGGAAAGCAATTATTTGGCAATTAGAAAGGATGTAGCAACTGGATTGCAGATAGATATATTTGCAGGACAGCAGCACAGTACTAAATAAAAGTAATTATATTAAAATAGTTGATCATATTATATTTTGTGATGTGATCAGAAATGTGTAATAAGGGGGGGGAAATATTTTCTATTTCCTTCCAAGTGAACATATCTATTTCCTGGCATGCTTCCTCATGGGCAAGCCTTCCTAGTGAGCACTTATTCAAGTAATTGGGTCAAAAGCACATTGAGAGTTGGCCTTGCCCTTTAAGCTTGTGAATTCTCTCAGAAAGAGTCAGGGTAGGAGCTGCAGGAGCAGCAGGCTGCAGCAGAGCTGTCTGACATGGCTGCTAAGGCACAATCTGTATCAAATTTGTTAGAGTCTAGGGTTTAATTGTGAAATCTGAAGGCATAATTACAACAAAGGGTAGATATTTAACATATCTAGGTACTAACACTGCTGACCTTGCCAAAAATAATCCCACTTATCTTTCAGATCCTAGCACAAATTTCTAGCCTGAAAGCTAAAATATATATGTATGTTTTGTTTGGAAGCTTGGTGCATTTATTAAGAAAAACAGTGAAACAGTAAGTGCAGAGTGATCTTGTGTACAGAATCTCATAGCAGAGGGTAACACCTTTATAACGCTTTGCTACACCTTCTTATATTTATACCATATAGTTTTTCCATATGTTTAGAGTTTTATTCTCTACTGACTCTTATAAATCTCATACAGACAAATTTGTTTCAAAGGAATATTGATTCTTTTTTGCTGTCTTTACTAACTGTGAAAAAATAAAAATCCAAAGCAATTTGAAACCACAAGACATAATATTTGAGGCCTCTAGTTACCTAGTTAGCACAAATACCCTTTTTTAAGTTAAAAAGAGATACAGCAGTCAGATTATGAAAGATAGGAGAAAATGTTTCCACTTTCCAGATAGAATCTGGACCCTCTGGCTAGGAGCACAGGAACCGAAATTCAAACTCTTTCCGAAGAATTCTGTGAAATCAAGAAGCATCATCACAGTTTGTAATGGCTCTGTCTCCATGGGAGAAAGCATGTTGTGAAATAGAAATGCAATTGCTATAGCCTGAGCTGGTGACTTTGGAAGATATCTATCAAGGAAGAGAAATAATTTTAAGATTGCATTCCCTCCTTGCAAAGCCCGTGTATTGTGGATATCACTTATTCACATGTAACATTTATTTTAATTGTTCCTGTCTTGGAAAATACAATTCAAAAAGTAAGATTGAAGTCAAAATTCTGATTAAGGTCCACAGGGAGGGACACAGCTCTGCTATCTCACGCTGAAGAGGATGCAGATAACCACCTCTTAACTGGGATAGAAAGAAAAGTCAGGGAATTGAATGGTGGCTAGTTTAACATCAATTCTCAGGAAAAAAAAAAAATGCAAATAAAACATATTATTTTTGAGAATTGAGGAGAGAGCAATGAAATGAATAGAGGCCACTGTGAAGTGATCAAGAACAAACCATTTCAACCCAAGTTCATTTTATTCTACAACAGAATAACAAGCCTTGTGGATGGAAGAAGAGCAGTAGCAGCACTGGTTTCAGGAAGACCTTGACTGTAATCTATGACATTTTTATAAACAATCAAAGGTAGATTAAGCTGTTACTGCATGGAAGGGATATAAATTGATGCAAAAACTCTCATATTTGGATTGTCAGTGATTCAATGTCAAAATGGAAGGATATATCAAGTGGACTTCTACTGCTCTGGTCCTATTCAAAGTCTTCAATAGTAACCTTGATATTATTTATAGACCACACAAAGATGAGAGGAAATGCAAGCAAACTGAGGGGAAGGGTCTGAATTCTAATGATCTCAGCCAATTTAGGAAATAATCTGAAATGACCAGGATTACATTGAAACAGAAAGAAAATGTACTAGGTAGGATCAGCAGCAGCACAAACACTGAGTAGGGAACACGTGAGGACTGGTTCAAACACCAGGAGCTTGTAGTAGACTGAATATGAGCAAAAAATGTAACATTACTGAAAAAAGGCAAACCCCAGTATGAGGGTCACCCCCCACCACAGCTCACCAAATCTCTCCTCAGCTCCCCAGGTACCCGTTTTCTTTAGTCAAAAACAGAAAAAAATAAAGAAAAATAGAGCACTCTTAAGCAAGGCATAGATTACCCTGAGCATGAATAGACTTTCTTGATTTCCTTCTATTGCACCCATTTTCTAAGTGATCTGTAGGATCTGTAATAGGAGACTTAAATTGCTCGCACCAGAAAGATATTGTTTTTCTCAAGGTAAATAAATAGCTGTATGTTGAATAGTTTGGGAAAACAAAACAAAACAAAAGCAAAGAGAAAGAGAGAATTTGAAATCATTTTTTTTTTAAATTTTTTAATCTGAGTAATTTTATGATGAATCCAGTCAGTTTGGGAATATAGTCGTATTGCTGTTATCACTTCAAGAAACCTGAAAGGTTTGTGAAAATAACCCTATATGTCCAGCGAAAGTTACACTTGCTGTATTCCACTGTGAGGGAGGGAGGCATGAAACAGTGATTAAGGGCAGTCTTTCCAAAGCTTCTCTAAGATCAGAGAAGAACTACTGCATTGTTCTTTGGCATGTTGCAGGTTATTCACAGGGGGCTGTGAAAACAGCTGAAAAGTGTGGGAAGGTTCTTGTTTATTTGTTTGTTTGTTTACTTAATTTCCCTGAAAAGAGTTCCTGTTCAATGCAGAACCCTTCCCTTAAAGCCATGTAATAGCACTTGCTGGTGGATTCTCAAAGAGGAGGGTACCTGTGATCCAGCTCCTCTGCTTAAGGACTAGCACTCAAAGATTGAAGACAAATGTTGGACTGAACCTATTCTCCAAGTCTGCACTGGCAACAGCTCTTCCATCTGAAATGAAACTGGAAAGACTGGACAGCTGTTGCTGTTCAGCAACTCACAGTCAGTATGATTTACATCTTTGACCTAAGTATCCGTCTGAAAAAAAATAGCTAAAGTGATAAGGAAAATGGATGACTGTTCCTCATTGCTCCAAAAACTCCACAGTTATCAGTACTGCTGTCAAACACTCTGGGGGATCTCCTGGCTGCATAAAATGTCTACACAGACTGCCCCTGAGCAATGGGGGACTAAACCATTCCTGAAAAATATCCATCACAATTGATTCCCACTTAAGCTGAAGGACTGAAATTAAGTAAGTCAATTAAAAAGGTGAAGTGCATGGTTTTGTGTCTTTTTTTTCTGTTCCCTATTATGACATTGTTGGGATATGTGATAAAAGACTTGCTCCAAATAAAAGAAGGAGGTCAGAGGCACAAGAGCAAATAGTTGGATAAGCAGGACCAGCCCCACGTAAGCAGGTTGCTGCCCAGTGATCTTGTCTGGTCATGGCCCAACCCCCAGCACTGGAGTGTCCAGGGGCCAGTTATGGAGTAGACTGAGGGCGGAAGCACAGTTACTCGAGAATAACATATATACTATATATATGTATATATTTCTACTAATAGACTTTCATTCTTGTTAGATAGAGGAGCAGGATAAAGCTTGTTTGTATATATATATATGTTATATATATATAACATATATGTGTCTCTGTATGTGTCTCCTGGGAATACATGCTCAGTCTCACAACTGAGTATAGTGGGTCTGCATGATTAACTTATACAAAATTAATATTGCATAAACCTACATGGCAAGTTCATATCACCCTTCTGCCTAACAGGACTGCAGATAGTATTTCTTTAATGGCAGACCTCCAAGAAGCTCATAGCTGGAGAGGGGAGTTTTGCTTGCAGTACAACAGCAGTCTTACATCTCTGAATGCACACTGTCACATCAGGATGCTAGTCTGGAAAATTAGATCTAAATTCCTACTGATATAAGCACAATCACTCCGTTAACATGTCTGAAAAACATCTGCTTACGTGAATAGAGAATCTACTGAGATGTGCAAGTTGGTCCTGACCACGCATTTGTGTGTTTCATAACTGTGGTCATATTAGCTAACTTTTGCCTGAATGCCTTCTACCTGCTTTGCTTCCTGCTCTTTCTATGGATTTGTCAGCCTGCTTCACTTCTTGGACAAAACAGCTGATCTCCAACTGATTTCCTATCCTAACTCAAAAGTAACTTCAGCTCTCTGGTGACTTCCATGCATTTGACTTTGTGTTTGTAAAATGCGTGGGAAATCTAAAGGGCTGAAAGATCCTTCAGAACTAAATGAAACAAAATGCCACTGTATTGCTGTAACATAGTTTGGACTCCCAGGAGAGTCTCACGGATCTGGCAAACATTCAAAATTCTGTAAGCAAAATTAAGTTTGTTCCTCATTTGTTTCTAAAAATACTGCAGCTTTTCTACTCAAAAATAGTAAAACAAAATATCAACAAGATTCTCCAGTTTTATTTATTAAATCAGGAAATAACTCAGTACTCTACTGAATAGCTTTCTTTTCTTCCTCTTTTCTTGGTAAACCAGCAGAGAGGATTTTCAACAGATGGGGAAAGGATGAAACATAGAAAGGATGTTAGAGTTCAACAGCAGCATGCTATGTACGTTCCAGAGAAAACAGAAACATCACCTTAGGGACTTGATCTGAACATCTCCGCTATAATAACACAGTGGAACATTCAGATCCAAAGCCAGGAGACCAGGGAATGTGACCAGTGTCACTCCCAGGTGTGGTGCAAGGATGTTCGGCAGCCAAGAGGAAGGGGGCTCTTTTTCCAGTAGCAGAAAATTCTCAAAGCACCATCTGGATTTGAATAGAAGATACTTACTAAAGGAAATAACGTATAAACTATGACATTATCCTTTGTAATTTACATGCCTTTGCAAACACATCCTTTTTATAACACACACACACGGAGTTTGCGCGCTCCCCCAGCCTACAGTCTATATCTTTTCGTTAATCTTCTGAACTGAGAAGTTTTTGAGGAGAGAACATGGCCAAAAGATAGGAAAAAAAAAAAAAGAAATTTCCCTTCATCATCTGAAGGTGAGACAAGATACGTTTGCTTTCCTTAGTTAATCCAAACAATCCATTAGCTTAAAATTCACTAATTAGTATGACTGACTCCCATGTAATGAGTTACAGGAAGTAGGTTAACTAAAGGCTTAACAAAAGTTGGACAGTGGATATATTTGCCTTTCCTGCTGAGGCTTCCTCACCACATTTGCCTGTGTTTGCTCTTATAAAATGCCTCTGGATCTGGAAAAAAAAAAAAAAAAAAAGCAAAGTCAGACAGATCCTGTGGAGAAATAACAATATCAAAAAGATTTATTCTAAAAACTATACTGTTGATTAAAGTGATCTTGATTTTTCCTATAGATTTGGTGTAAATCTATAGAATGAGAGACAAAGTTTTTCATTCCTTCTATAATTTTGTTTACAACTTCTATGCAAAATATGTTATTCTCTACTAAAAGGTGTGTGTCCGTGTTTCTCTAAACATATTGACACTTGCTCTCTCGGATGCAGCTAGAACCTCTATTAATAAAAAATAAATACAGGACAATAATTTAATAGAACATTACTGATAAAGATGCTTCAGCCGACTTTTTTTTTCTTGCCTATTGTTAGTTAGCAGTATGGAAACAGGCCCATGAAATCATCTGCCTAAAATTGAAAGAATTTGTTGTCTAGGAAGATTGTTACCACACATGCAACTTGCATAACGCAATACTCTCCAACACTTTCCACTGAACCTTCCTTCAGAAAAACAATCCCTTGCTCAGTCTTCTATACCTATAGGAGAAAATAGACACATAAATGTTCTCTGCACACAATTAACTGAGAGTCTGGTCCTTTTGCCATGTGTGCAAAGGGATACCCGCTGCTTCTCTTTTTCACCTCAGTCAGCTCGTGCTGTCTCTCAAAGCACTTACTTGCTTAGGGAATCTAAATCACATAAAAAAAGTTGACACTGATTTCGAAGCGGAGGAAGGAAAGGCTTCCCACGAAAAAGAAAAAAAAAAAGAGTATTTTCTACTTTTCCACTACAAATCCAAACAAGGGAACATGTTCTGAACTCTGGCCACTGTATTCAGTGGGCCAAAAAACACTCTGGGCAGTCTTGGACTCCAGTACTCTCCACTTGAGGGTACGCAGTCACCTATAACAAACAATAGCAGGAAATCCAGTCCTCAGGCAACAGAAAGCTCAAACATATGAGATCCAGCACACACTATTTACTTCTGTATTAAGAACGATACTGAGGATGGCTGATGGTGGAACAGTAGCTCTGTGTAATGATTATAGTCAGGAAATAAAAGCTATCTTTTTATCAGCACGTCTTTATTTATTTTACACAGCAATGCAAACATTTATTTATGTACAACATTGAATGGTTGTACATAGAAATGGTCATATATATCACCTGAAGAGGAAGGGTGTACTTTGTTTTGTTTTGTTTTTGTCTTTTTCTTTCCTTCCTTTCTATGCAGTGGAAAGAGATAGTAAATGCCAAATATTCTCACTGAATAAGAAAAGACAAAACATTCTTATTATAAAAAGTATATTTGTTTTCTACATTTTTTTTACAATTTCCAATTAGCTTCACTTTACTGTTTCATGCTAGGCGCTCTGTCCAAGTTAGGCAACTAAGACCTTTCCTTCTCTTCTGCACTCTGCTGTTGGCTGTGTTTTTTTCCCTCTCCCTCCCATCTCACAGGCTCTACAGATGAAAATTTGGGTATCTATCTGACTGAGGGCATATCTTTTGGATAGGACTCAGGACTTTGCCGGGCAAGGAAAATAAGCGGTTACCACTTTCTAAGACCATCTGTTCCTGAAAGTCTGTGTGGCAACACTTCAGGGAAAGCATGAGTTTTCAACAGAAGGGAAGATGTGACAGAGAGGTCTTTTGTTGTATGGGTCAAAATAGCAAGGAGATTGTTAAAGCAAAAGATCTATAAATGGTAAAATATATCTACACACATCTTGTGTAAATATATATATAGAAATGTCTGCCTTTTTGACCTTGGTAATTTTTTCTTTTTTGAAATCTACTAAATTCTATCTCAACTCAGCCATGTTTTTTTCAGCTTAGATAAAGGTATCCTCATTTCATTGCTCTATTATCAACATACATTTTTAAGCACGGTTATATATTCATATATTCCAGCATTGTGGTATTAATTTGATGGGACTGGTTGTACGAATTCTATCACTTTGTTGAAATTTCAGCTAACAGAGTTGCCTTGATGGCTACTTTTCTGTCATCCACTGATGCTATGAAATTGATTTGATGCAGTGCCAGAGCTCACATTCACTTTAAAATCTTTGTTGTACTTTCTGAAATTGCAGCTTTCCAAATGTGGATATTTTAGAGATACGATTCTGAACAGTGATTTTGTAATGAAAATGTTGATCTCATGGGTTAAGCAGAACATAATGTGGCCTGCTACTTATTTCTTACACAAGAGAGTACAGTGAAAAATAAAATCTGATAAAATATGATTTTCTTCTGTTTTTAAATAGAATTTCTTTGCATCTGCAGGTATGTGAATTTTATAATATGTGTAGATGGATTTCACACAAAACCTTAGGATGATGATCAGACAAGGAAAAAAAGGATTCTTAACATTTTTCTGGATTTTTTCCTACGTAAATAAGCCCGTACATCAGATTCTTCCACATAGTTTTCTAGAGCAGCCTGCAGTTTAACAGGGTATAGACACTGCTGAACTAAGGCTAATTTACTTACAAACTGTGTTATAATAAGTCTCAAAAAAGATCTCTCATGTCTGTTACTTGCTCTTTTTTGACTATGGTGGTTTTCTGAATTCTATACCCTGAGCAAATGAGAATGAGGAATACTTTGTAGAATATTTGTGTTACATAGAGACCATCAAAATCTATTCTAAAGAAGGTGAGACATGAGACTAGATTTATCTTGTCGTATTGTAAGCTGAGTTTTCTGACAAATGTTTTGTTTGTTGAAGAATGGAAAACAGGAGGCATTTCATATCAGCTAGTGGGCTTAGAGTTACAACCTGCTATTACTCTGTTACTGTTTTATAGCAGGCAACACTAGTGGGAGCTTGATGAAATCTCTTCCTAGCTCCACCTTACACAACTAACGAATCTTTATCTTTTCTTTGCATTTTGTAAGTGCAAATTGTAAGTGCATGAACAGTCTCCGATCATACCCAGCTTTTGTTTAAAAAACTCATTTCCTAGTTTGTTTTTGATTATTTTCTTTAAGTCATCACTTTATTTTGTCTACTGTGTCTATTGGAATTTTTATAAACTCTATTTTAAAAGAGATCTGAGGCTACATGTTGTTGCAGGAAACTGGAATATTGTTCTCTGACGGATGTTTTAATGCTGCTAGCTCCCTTTTATGTGTTAGAGATCCTGAAAGAGAACAGACTATCTACAGAAATGATGCCACTACACAGGACATGAAACCTCCTGAAGTGTAGGTACAACACATGTTGTATACATGAACAAGTATCCTGGCTCTAGGAAACGTTTAATTACATCTTGTCATTTCAGTCCTTCCTATAGATTTTTGTGCTTTTATTATCACCATCCCCACATATGTTTACCATTCATACTGTACACTCAGTGCTTTGTGCTCCTTTCTTTTTGTCTTCTGCTCCTTACATTGCCTGTGACTACACTGCCAAGTTTCCTTTGATGACAATTTACTCAGGGCAGGGGAGAAGACATGAGGAGGAAGGGGTAAAGAGAAAGATTAATGAAATTGAGGTCTTTCAGACAGTAACACTACTTCAGGAAAGGCCGTTTATAGAACAGAAAACCAATGTAATAAGCATGGTTAAATTGAATTCAAAACAAACAGGGAAATCTGACTGACTCCACAAACAGAAAAGTCAGCTTAAAAAAATACCACTTTTCATAGAATTAGTTAGAGGGTAATATGAAAGTGACAAAGACACATGCAAGTCACTCAGTCAAAAGCTCTGTAAAAAAAAGGACAACCTAGTATCCACCATTAAAGCTAATGTTTTCTACATTAGTTCTACCCAAGTCTTCCCCAGTCACCTGAATCTCCAGTATGTAACTGGGGTTCAGTTAAATATGCCTACCTCATATACAATCCTATTCATCTAGAAGGATCTCACAGATTATGACAAATTTAGATTTATTCGGTTTTCTCTTTTACTATTTAATATATATTCAGGTACATTTCTGAAACAGTATCCATTGAAAAGTATTTAAAAGATCCAGTAATAACAATTTGTATCCAGGAAACCTCTCAGCTTGGGAAAATCAATTAAAGAATTGGATTAGTGTAACATGCACATCAAAGGTGGGTTTTGCATTAGAAGATTTTGCACATAGGCAAAAAAAAACATAAATTAGATCATCTCAGGTGTTTTTTAGCAGTTTGTGTACATATGGTGCCTCTTCCCAAACTCTCCAGACATCCTGGGACTGTACGTTACTCTCCACAGAAAGACAAATAAATGCAAAGTCAGATATCCTATAGTCATGGCTACATCTCCTCAACTATCTGTCTGGGACAAGAGCCTCCTCCGTCTAGTCCCTGGTGCCAAGTGGCACAAAATCTCAAAATATAAAGAGAGGCATCAACCCTAGCCCTCAATCCCCTAGTAAGGGAATTCAGTCTGGATTGCAGGACTATTCTTGTACCTATGGATTTCCTTGCTTTGTGCAATTCTCTTTTTCCATCTTGTGCCCAAGGAAATCACTCTCTTGGCTAACCAGGCTAGTTGCCCTGTGACTAGTTGTCGGTGGCCCCTGTGCACAACCTTCCAGGCATGAGGTGTCACTGTCCCTTCACTACGTGGAAACCACTGGCACCAGCAGCACCTGCATTTTCACTGCTACCCTTTCACCCACACTTGATCAGCAGGTCACAAGGTGTTAAGAAAATCAACTTGTTTCATGTGTTCGTGCAAACCATCATATTAAACATATAAACAATCCATGGTTATCTCTATTAAACTACAGCTGATTATGTGGGAAAACTCTGAGCTAGTTTTCACTCTCCACCTTAACGTCTGCTTGGAGGATACATTAGGTGAAATCAGAAAAAAAATGTCAGAAAATAAATCAGAGGTTATGCAACTCATTTCCCATCCAACAGAGTGCTGTGTCTCAGAGGAATAGGCAACGCAGCTGCATGTGTAAAATGCAACTTT